>LD343017.1:0-36520 GCA_001465055.1 Ptychodera flava | reverse complement strand
CTATTCACTCCTGATCTGCAGGTGGCAGAAAATGGAAACATAACATGAAGTGAAAGGACGATCTCTGATATTAAGGTAGAACGTGCCCCGGGAAAGATATTCGGACTCTCAAATTTATTCACTTTTTTCTGAAACTTTCACAGTCTTAGTTTTTCGAAAAATCTACATTTTAATTTCCCTTTCAAGTTCACACAGTGATGGCGGCCATTTTGAATTTCATATATCGCAAAATGCTGTGTAATTTGTCTAGCTAGTTCCAAACTCTGCAAGATGACCCCCGATTTTTATTGTAAATTTGGCGAGAGAATGGTTTAAAGTTTCAATTAGGAAAAGTTTGAGCAAACGTTTAGGTCATGCACTGTCGAGGCACATACTACCTTAACAGCTGCTAGCACATTGAGCTTGTCAAAGAATACCGGTTCTCTTTCCAATTAATGTCAATGGTAATTTTTAGGCATTTATTAGTCGCGGGTACAGTACACTTCATATGTAACAATACAAAAATGCTGCCAAAATATTGTTGGACGTTATCAAAATTCGATAGTTGTTGCAGTAGCTTGACCGTACTTGAGTACACGGAGCGCAAAGCGTGGAGGCGTTGGAACCCTTTGTACAAGACGCAATATGCGATTTTGTCTTGCTTTAAAACTGACATTCGACTGGTGAGTATACACGATAAAGACGACGAACGTTTATGCAATTTGGAAGAAGAGGACTGTCAAAATAAATCAGGTACTGCCATTTTCTTTACATTTGCACAGTTTTATACCATCTCATTCACAATTCGGCTCGAAGTTGTACAGCTCCGCGAAAAACACTCGTGTACGATGACGTCGAACAAAGAAACATTTCATGGCATTTTACATTTATGACAAATTTATTTCGTCATACAGCAGAAGTATTCTATCGCGTAGAATTTCTATGGGCAAGATTACTTTCTTTCCTGTGTGTGAATAGCTATAGACGGTCGGTTACCCCTGATGATATGCAGATTACTTTCATGCATTTATCAGAGCCGGGTGTGAAGGCTACCAATCAGGGAACCGTTGTAAGTCACATGGATTGAAATTTTGATACCGAGTGAAGTTCACGTCTTTCATCATTATACTAGGGTGGGTCGGTCAATTCGAAGAGCCATCGCTCCTGTTGGGTCTACCAGCCACTGTACGATGGTGGAGTTATTTATTAGGCACCTTGTCACTAATAATTGTGTTTAATCTATAAAACTTTCCATCACAAAGATACTTTAGCTAATTAAACAGGACAAAGTAAAGGTAGTTCTCTCTTTTTTAAATGTAGTGGCCCTGAAAAGGGCCGTTTATGGTTGGGGTAAAATGGCCGACCGGCTTACTGACTTTGGCTGTCATCACTGCTTTACTATATCACTGAGACACGACGTTTACATTGCGGAAACTGAGGTGATGTTCTTCCTCCTATATTCACTGAAACAATTACCTTGCAATTATGTTAAATTGCAGTGCCAAATATCCCAGCGACTGCCGCTGTTGTCGAAGGATGTTGAATCGAGGTCGCGGAGGACACGACGTTGCTGCCGAAACGTTTGATCGATGTTGAAGTTGCGCCAGAAATGAGCGGTCGCGGTTGTGCGTTGGCGTCTTCCGATCTGTCACTTGGTGTTCTTTCTGAAGAAGTGCAGGTTGGTTTTCAACGTGAAGATTGCGATAGAATCTCCAACATGTGCTGCTAATCGTCTAGCGAATTCACCGCGGTTTGTAACGTTTCAGTGACCAGAGAGCTGCATAAGATTGTTGGGATTCCGCTGTCATGCAGACGTCTGATGGTTGTTCGTCGCTCGCTGTGGTTGTTTTTTCACCCTCAATAAAAGCTCAGTATTTAATATGTATCTAATTTGTTGGCTCCCATCGGTTGACGCTTGGATCAGATAGATGATCCTGGTAGGCTATAGGGACCTAACACAAATTACAGAGGTTGGGGTGGGCCGGTATTTTTTTTTCTAAATACCGCTGCATCAAAAATAGTGACCCTTCAAAAGTTCTTGCATAAAAATTAGTGACACCCCCTTATCCGTGCATAAAAATAAGTGACCCCAGTTACTTAAAGCACTTAGTAAAGAGATATTTAAGAATGAAGATATTAGGCTGCAATCACAAACACTTCGGGGCATTCCTTCTTGCTAAATGAAAAGACAACTTTGCCATTGTGGTAATTTAAACAAACAAACAAACAAACAAACAAAGACATTCCACGTCCATGAATAAAACGGAATTTTAACAGGAGGATTAATGAAAAACCATGCAATGTTTACAGTTTGTAGTAGTGGTAGTAGTAGTAGTAGTAGCAGTAGTAGCAGTAGCAGTAGTAGTAGAAGTAGTAGTAGTAGTTTGCAGAAAAAAGTTCCGGTTGATGATGTAGAACAGGGTTAATTCGGATTTTTTGTCCGTCCTGTTCTACGTCACACAGGTGGCGATTCCGGCCAGTTTATTTGATAAACAGCAGAATGCGTATTCATGCGTATTCCATCGCATTCAATGTGACCAGAACACAGTGTGTTGCACAAACCGTCTTAGCGTACAGAAGATATCTCAGAGGCAACTTCACGCGAAGTTATCCAGAACAATGAACACAATAGGTCGTAAAAAGTTCTCCATTGCCAGCGAATAACAGATACCATGATCGCAACAGACGATGTCGCTCATGTGACCTAACCCAGACTACAGTAATGTCACCAGAAACCGGTCGGGTCAGAATTGGCACAATTATAGTGCCTTAAGTTGGCAGTCAGTGTCAGTAGGTCGTAGTCAGCGAACGGTTCTGTCTGTTGCTTCTCCGCTAGGTGACTGGATGTCGCAGACATGTCTGACGTAGAAATGTATTTCTGTCAAGATAAATATTTTTGATTTCGCGCGTTTACATTACAGTGGGTGTCTCATGGAAGGGAATAAAATTATTTGCATCTGTAATAGAGCCGAGTGAACAAGATTGCTCCAATGGGTACACTCTCAGTTCTCTGTGTACTCAAGTAAGGTCACGGTAGTACGACTGTCTTGACGTACTAACTGCTGAGACCATCCTTCCATTTATCGTATGTTGTCGTATGTTGTTTATTTTAGGGTACCCACAGATAAGAATTAAAAATATGGTCAGGAACCTGATATCTATGTCAACAGTGCACCGACTTGAAATATCCAGCACGGCGGTCCAATACAATAATGGTACGGGCCATGTAGAAAAGCTACAGTGTAATAATATCTTTCTCGCTTCATGGTCGAAGGAATTTTATAAGTCAAATCATATATTTCTACGTGATTTATCCTGTAACCTGCATTCGGACTGCATAACTACCAACACTTTAAACAGCGATTGCAGTTTTAAAGAAAAAAAAGAAACGCCTAATAATCTTCTTCACACGATAGTCAAATCCGATCCCTCGCCCTTTCTAGCTGCGGTATAAATGTTAGTCGGAAATACCAAATTTTCTCAACAGTGTTTCTTGCTTGCTTAAAATAGATGCAGATGTAGTGGAAATGGCAATGTTTGTTGTATTTGTATAGTCCAGTGCTTCCCAATTGCACTAACGTTCATTGGTTTTACTTATATACACAGCTGTCATAAACGCCTGCTTTGAAACAGATAATAATCTTTGCATCTTTTGTAATGGATTGTCACGCGTTCACTCCTTGTGCTCCGTGTACTTAAGTACGGTCAAGATAATATAACATTTATCGAATTTTGATAGCGCCAAACAAATATTCGAGCAGTATCTCAGATTTTTTATGTTTGAAACGTACCGTAGACGCGGCTAATTACTTCTTACGTAAGTCTTAATGAGAGACGTATTTCACGACTGGGTCAGTGTGCTCACAGCTGTTAATATTGAAGAAAATCCTTACGCTTCATGTAATTCTTCTATTTTCTGGCACTTGCAGATAAGAACTAAAAAGAAGCTAAGAAACCAGCACTTAAATTCATCAATTATTCGACGGTTTTTCCCATTTCATATTTTGAAAACTTTAACAAATATTTACTATACACTCATCAGCAAAGAATGTCTGCTTACAGTAAATAAAAATCTTCGTATCTTTTACATAACTGAGTATAAAAAGGTTGCTCCAGCCGGTTCATACTATGCATTCGTGTACTCACTAGTACGGTCAGGGTACTACGACTGGCTTGTCATACTTTCAGCTGTTATTGAGATTATTCTTCAAGGGAGGTATTGTTTCTACGTCAAGGCACCTGCGAATAATAATTAAATAGTTTCAGGAACTAGAATCCTGAACTCATGATGACTGTTCGTTTAAACCGATGGTGGAGTTTGCTGAGTCATCTATTTTACACAAGGCACCAAATAGAAAAAGTCGGCACTGTGGTTTTGCTTGCAAATGACAAAGGTTACGCAGAAATTTAAGGAAATTCGAGATCAGATCCGAACGCACGGCATACAGTCACCTAGCGAAGACACCACAGTCAAAACCACTCGGCCAAATCCCCATCCTTCATGAAGAGCGGTTCAATAAGCGGGAAAAGTAATCAAAAATAATAACTTTCTCGCTCCCTGTTCTTTTTGTGAGCTCATTTTTCGCTATATTTTGCAATCTGTTACTTGGCTACACTGCCATGATTTCGAACGCCCTATGTGGTCGGTATACTCTTGTAAAAATACTATATTGTTCAGAGTCAGTAAAGGACGGTCACCTTTGAAATTTTATTACTAATGTGGTAATATATTGTAATTTATTGCATTATTCATTACCATTTAGATTAAGAAAATACTTTCAAGGCTCTTTTTCGGAGCACTTTAAAGTTGTAGCCTGTAAGTGGTGTCAATGATCATATAATGGTGTGACTACTTCTTTTCTTTGAAATTTGGAGTGCACTGTCAATTGAGCATTAATGGTGTCAAAATTTTCTAGTGATATCTTTCTGAGAGACAACAGTCGGCGGACGACTCTGGGTGAATGGATTGAAACGCGTACGCATACCTTTATCACACTGGAATTATCTGACCTCTACTCGACCTTAGATATCACTTTGATTTAATTCGTTAAGCACTGAACCCGCACCCCGATAACCCACGAATTGAAATGAGACATAAATATTTTCATTGTTGTAGTCTCTATCAAGAATACAAGCCGGCGTTCATAAGCACCTGTTGGTGGAAGCTTAGGAATTGAATCTAGGACGTAAGTTTTTAAAATACGATTATTAATGTTTTAAGTGTCTTAGGTTGACGTTATTATTGTTCTTTTGCAGTGTACTGTGAGACCTCCGTGTTAGGCAACGTTTACCTTTCTGTTGTAGAAAGGTCAATGCTGCTCTATTAGTGTGCTTTGGTTTTGAATTGTATTAACGAGTTGAAAATTTAAACTTGCTGGCTAATCACTTGTCATGAGGGGTCAGGGTTCAAAGTGGAAGAGGCCAAGGTGGCCTCAGCTCACTATCATAACTGATCACTGAAATTACTAAGATGAGCAAAATCGAATTTACCGACTTGAACAATGAACTGAAGCAAATATGGAAAATTGAAAAAACAATCACAGACGGCTTTCTTTTTGTATGGAGAGGACTCAATATATAGTATGTGCATTAGTATACTGTATTCTGCATGCCCACTACTCTGTACATTCCAACATGGCCGGCTGCAGGACATTAATACGCGTGTCACATGTACGAAGACCTCGCCTAAAATGGTTTTGGGCAAATATATCTGAAGCCATTGATCTAAATTCCGTCGTCCAATTCGTTTACAGTTGTGATAAAGACAATTTACTGCAAGATTGATTCAATTAAGTATGTTAAGTATACAATGAGTGCCGTACGTTCGAATCACGATCAAATCATCACATCATATCTGGTTCTGAGTACTTGTAGCCCTGTCAATGCTCTAACGTCTCAGCAGGTTTTTATACAACCCGATGTTCCTCTTTTAAAACACATACAGATATATTGATTAGGTTTAAAGCAAGTCGTACTTTGATTATGTTTAGATAATGGTATTTGAATTGGGTTAACGACACCCTTATGGTACCATGATAATCGTCATACATTTGCATTTAATTTGGTGTGATAATGCTGGAGGCGATGAATTCGCTGAACTTGTTCAATTGTTTGAATTGGCATTGCGAGATTTGACCTATGGATGTTATAATTGGTATATATTGTTGAAGGGACTTTTGCAATTATTAACAGCTGCTGAAACCACTTGTGGGGTGCCTGACAGTCACTAGTAGTCATGCAGGGTTAGATTCGGGGTCAAAAAGGTAATCTTAACCTCGAAAAAATGTAATGTAAATTGACACATACAAAGAACAAAAAGTAAGGGGTCCTTTTTGCAAATTGTTCGATTTTAGAGGAAAGACTATCAAGTGCATGAAGCAGTATTTTGAATTAAAAAATTATTTGACTCTTAGACCTAACGATAGGCCAAAATTCTTACCAGTAGTAAAGTTTCCCAACTATTTTTTTTTCTTGACATCTATCTTATTCCAAAATGGCGTTTATTACAATTTTAGTGCTGTAACGAAAGAAACGCATTTTCAGTTGAGTCACTGCTGCTCAAATCAGAAGAGCACAAAGGTTAAATATTGTCTCATAAGCTTAATTGTGGATGTATTGTTGCTCTCTTTGTAAAATGTAATCTTGTTTTACTCTCAAAGTCATGAGGAATACCTAGTATTCAACCTAGTAACACAGTTTGTAACTGTAATGTCTAGTCTATATTGTTGACAAGTAGATTCTAGTCCCGTGCATATATACCGGTCTTGGTTTGTTTGTATTTTGCTTGCTCATCAGTTACACATTAAATCTGCTAGTTAAATGTTAACCTTGTTTGACCATTACGTCTGATCGCTGAACTAATTATGAGAGATAAGAAAGGACGACGCACCATGATCAAAATTAATCGGTACGGTGTTTGGTTTACTCTAGTCTCATTACAAATTGTGATGACGATTTGTGATGGCGCATTTGTCATTCCACTTTATTTAGAGTATTTTTCAACGGAATATAATTCAAAAGACACATGCACTACTCATTCTATGTAGAACAATTTGCATATATACATACGGGAACTATAATCATGGACAGTTTTTCCTTTGTTGAACTGGTACAGGTGAGAGCCAATTTCAATTTAACGCAATTAATGACCTCGAAATTCAAACGTTGGTCTAACAATAGACTACCACATCCAGAGTATGTCAAGTGCTGCCAAATAAAATCGATCTCTTTAAAAGAACTTTTTGGTCATTTATAATGCACAGTGCATAATGAGACTTCTTCAGTACACTAAATGTCATGTGTCATCTCTTGGTTCACAATTAAGCTATATCTGCTTTACCCAGAATGCAACCATACACATTGTTAGTTTGGTTGTAAGCATTTAAGTTCTACTACATTTTGTCAACACTCGAATTTCAAACTTAATCGGCCAGATCATTCAGTAAACTGCTGTTTAATTTCCGTAATCCCATTACGTTCAGAAAAGAACCTAAGTAATCTTATTCATTTATAGGACATGGGGCATCAAGAGCATAATGTGCTGATAAACTTGAGGAACTAACGTCGAAGAACGACCTCGTGATTATACCTTACTGTAAGGATGGTGCTTTATTCAAGAAATTGTAGTATAATCCTCAACAGAAAAAATGTGGTCCACAGACACTATACAAATATCACAATCGATAACACGGACTGAAATAAATGCAAGATGTCGGCATCGTTTCTAATGTCGATAAAGTTTTTGATATTGTTAGGTGTAAATCTATACTCCACTCTATATACTGGAGAAGGGTCGCTGCCTCTACCACAGCCACGTTAAAGAACATTTATTTAAGCATATCGGCTCGTGCTATATGTCGCGCATTGTACCAAAATCTCCTGTATACCTTCCTGCGGCGGGGGTTATTGCTATTATATTATATCAACTTGTGTGTCTTTGTCGTCTTGGTTGGGTATTGTCGTCACTTTTAGCCCCTAATACAGAAAACGGACGTCTGAGAGATCGAACGTCTGAAATTCAGCACCCGAGATTGAGCATTTTTATAAGCGGGATCATTTTGACAACACACGTACACAGTATACTCCTACGATAACGTACGCATTACGTTCATCAACATTGCATTTTATTCACATGCAACACGAACACTGTACTTGTTAAAAACTACCCACTGCAGACACAGAAAATGGGTCAAGAGTTCCAATCAAAAGAAAAAGTAACATTTTTTTTTGTAAATTCACATAAGAACAATAGTCCTGCCTTTTTTCCATACTAAAATAGATTTTTGTCCGATTTTGTAACCTATGCGTCGACCACCGCAACATTCAGAGGTGGTACAGTGAGGTAACAGGAGCTAATTTTGATGGATAATTTGGACATCAATTGAACCAGAAAACATGCATTTTTATACTATATCCAGACGAAGGATGACTGCGAACATTTGTGCATAGTGTGTTGCCCAATTCAGCGAGAGCTGAACGCTGACGGCCCGTTGCATCTGATGTCAACTTTCGTCGCAGTCACCAGGAGTCATCCAATTGTTATTTTGAACTTCTTGGGCTACATCGTTAAAATTTGGGATATAATATCTGACATACCGTAACTGTGAGGAAGTGGCAATTTATTTGTGTATGAACGAATACTAGCTTCATTTTAAAGAGCGGTATGTCGCGTCTCGACTCACGCTGAGTCAAGCAAAGTGCACAGTGCGCTGTTGCCCTAATGATATTATTTGTGCACATCACACCCAATGTGCTGCTTCAGACCCCTCTTTCACCATCGACCCAAACTTATTTTCACCGATAGGTGAGTTACAGACCCACATTTATCTTTGTGTCGCAATTTGGACTTCGGTCTTTCGGAACAAAGCAGACTGCTTCGGATTAAGTTTAGATAGGTACGTTCAAATGCACCGACTGGGCAATTTTTTAAAATGCTGGTTTAGGGGTCAGTTAAAGCACTGCTAAAACAGTATTTTATCATCTGTGGAATGAGCTCTCGTCCAATCAGAATGGCGCATGGTAGCATGATATAATTTAATTTTTATTTTCCACACCTCTGTGAAGTTATTTGCCATTTTCTATTTTTAGATCCCCAGGGCCCAAGGGAAATTTTTGTCTCGTTTCAGGAATTGTCACATGACCTAGTTCTGTTGAACAAAATTAAAATCAATTTTATCTCATTTGGGCGATGGGATATCCACAGGTTTTATCAGTAATCGTACCGTGCACCTCTTTGATGGGGATCTGATAGATAACCTTAGATAGGTCACTGGGAACAACCGACAATAAAAGTACAGACAATAAAAGTGCTACATCACCATACGTAACCAATCCTTTCTTAGAAGTACTTGTGTTTGGGACACCTTCTCTGTCACAATGGGCGACTTTCTTGAAGACAGAGATCTTACTTTGAAGATAGCGTGTAGAATATCTGAAGTGATGGCAAGTGAAGATTTCAAAAAGGCATACACTGAGTCAGTCGACATGACCATGAGAGAGCCAGCGTCAATCATGGTCAAAGCTCGACTTGTGCACGAAAGATTTTTTCGAGATATGTTTGACGAGTTTGGTATTATATACAAGGATCGTAGTTTCAGCACGATTTACAGGGAGATCCTGAGACGCTATCGACATGACGAAGAGGTTGGTGGAAGTTACTTTGTATGGTTTGTTGTAGCCTCCGGCATGTCCAGGGTTAACGTATAGTTCACAATCTGAATGTTGATGTCAGTTTCTTATACACATTGTCTTAGTCTTTAATGAATATCCAGAAAATGTCGGCTGCGTCTTTCGATTGTGATACAGATATTACAAACAAGGGAAATTCACAGTGTCACAGAATACGACGAATACTGTTCTTCATTTGATTTTACTAATGAAAAACTTCACTACATTTTACCACTCCTTGTTGTTAACGATAATCTTACGGGACATTCTTCTTTTCATTACATGTGATATGGAAAATCCGATCTAATGATATAAAATCATCATTTTGTCGTTGGTTTGCAATATTATACTTATTAGTAATACGACATTACGTATTTTTATTTCTGGTCAACAGATTAGACGATCGCTCATCGAAACTGTCACAATTGAAAGCAGTGACATTAAACCCATCGACATTGGAGCTCAAGTACCAGACATTTCCCTGGTTGATCTAGAAACGAGACAAACTATTCCACTACTTAGTCTCAGTACTTCTAAGGAAAGACCACTGGCTTTTATAGCTTCTTCCGCATCCTGACCACCATTGCGAGTAAGAGAGATAAATGCTTAAATTCTCATATACTTCTCGTAGCAACTAAAATTTACGAATTAAATACACAAACAGAAAAAATTAAAAACCAATCAATCTATAGGGGTATCTCCCTAGGCAGGAAAGACCTTTAAGTTTGTAACCACTTTCCAAACCAAGTTATTGCATGTTTCAGGAAAGGTACTGTAGGCAAAAGACGAGCAGCATTTAAATTGTGAGTGAAACTGTAACTATGTGCACGCAGTGATTGAGTCTCGCAATTAGTTGGCATTTAAACATACATTTGTTGGTAAAGAGAATTGAGAAAACAATAAAATCTTTGCTATTCCGTCACTTTCGTTAAGGATTTACTTGAAAACGTTTGTCAGTATGGTACGTTGATAACCTTCAAACTTATTCAGACTGCTCGCACCGTAAGGGTATTTCCGAAAAAAAGCCTTCTTAACTTAACTCAGACAGCCCGTTGACAACAAACTCCAAACTGGTTCCTGTTTTCATTGCAGGCCGCTGTTCATTCTGGCTTTCTGAAGAGACTACATGAAGACTTCAAAGACAAAGTCGACATCTATATGGTGTATCTGAGGGAAGCCCACCCTATAGGCAACAATCAGGAGTTAAGTTCACACAACTCATTTATAAAGCAACACGAGGTTATAGAAGACAGGATCAGTGCGGCAAAGTACGTTTCCTTCTGATTTCGTGTAGTTCTGTGGTACTGACGTGTATGGTATTGATTTTGTTATTATATATATATATATATATATATATATATATATATATATATATATATATATATATATATATATATATATATATATATATATATATATATATATATATATATGTATATATATATATATGTATGTATGTATGGATGTATGTATGGATGTATGTATGGGTGTATGTATGTATGTATAATAACAGAAATTACTTCAAGTACAAAGTAACCAAGTAATCATATATCATATTTGTTATTTAAGTTTCAAGCATGTAGCAACTAGCAATTATCAACTACTTTTACCCTCAGGATTTATGTCTTTTATAAGGTTTGGACATACCATTGTGCTATAATAGTTCTAGGTGGTGTTGAAATTCGATGAAGAACATTTGTCTTGATGACGATACTTTGCGACCAACTCAGATCGTCTCTTTAACGTAGATTTGTCAGCATTGATGATGTTTAGCTTTTCAGGTATACAAAGATTACATCGCTTGCTTATGAGTAACTCGATGCTTTGTCAATAATTGAACATGACAAGTGAAAGACCGGGTCATTTTTCTTAAGAAACCGAATAAACTTTAATAGTTGTGTACTTTTCTCATATTTTTTGTCAGGGAATGATTGCGTGACTTAAAGGTGTTATCAGTGAGGCCGATGTAGACCGCCCCCTTATTGTCTCCTGGTGATACTTCAACCTTGTAAACAACACCTTTGGCTTGACAGTCACCTTTTAATGGACACGTAGACTTATTCCGGTAATTACAAACAGCTGGTCGATCTTTACACTGGCTTCTGGTGATAACCCTCTTATTATGCGAATTGGTTTTGCTGGCCATATTCTTCTTGCAGCTGTAAATCACTTTAATGGTGTTTCTGTTGAAGTTCCCTTTGAAAATGTTTACCGACATGTTGAAGAAATCTTTTGCCGACGATTTACTAAAAGGGGGCTGAACCACGTGATGTTACGTTTCCTGTTATTGCTTCTTCGGGATAAGTCTACATGCCTGTTAAAAGATAACTATCAAGCCAAAGGTGTTGTTTAGAAGGCTAAAGTATCAACGGGAGTTGTGGTCAATTATTGACAAAGCACCGAGTTACTCAAACATAAGCAAGCGATGTAATCTTTGTCTATTAGAAAAGCTACACTTCGTCAATACTGACAAATCTACGATATTAAACAAACTATCTAAGTTGGTCTCAAAGTATCGGCAGAAAATAAATATTATTCATAAAATGTCAACAAAACCTACAACTAAATTACAGTGGTACGTCCAAGCCCTATCAAAGACATCAATCCCAAGAGTAAAAGTAGTCTAATGATTACAAGATGCATGAAACTTTAAGTTGAAATATGGATCAGAATTGACCTTCATATTTCGAAGATTTAACTTACAGAAAAATCCGTAGCATTTTCATTTGCAGATTCAACCATTAACATGAACACGGAGATGACTCTAATTTGAGTAAATTGATTTAATTACCGAATAAATTACTGTTTTTGTACGTACCGTTTGCGAGAGTAAAGCACAGAAGTTGAAACGTCATTTATACTATTTGAATATTTTCGCATGCGTATTTGGTGAATGGTAACGGTTTGCGAAATTGCAACATCGTGTCGACATGCCTAGCCTTCCCACGGGCAAGCGGTCAGGAAGGTCTCTGCCCGCGCCCCGTGTCTCTGCTGACCGATTCGGCCTAGTAATGGAGGAAATCAGCCAAAAAATGTCGGCAAAATAAACATTGTTCGGTCAGATCGAAAGATGGAACCAGAAAAAAGAGTAGCAAGCGACTACTGCACCACGTCGAAAAGGCAGATTGTGTCTACTGTTTCTCGCGAGAAAACAGAAATGTTGCCACTGTTTATTGTGCTTTCCTCCACCGAGCCATGATTTGTAATGTGAACCAGGTCGTAGTCCCTCCGCAAGGAAATAATTGATTATTCAATAGAGGTAACAAATCACTTAGATCCGTTAGCATTCATTAATAATCTGGAATCCTTCAGGTCAAATAGGTATTTTTCGGAAACAAAGAAAAACTGCAGTCTCCATCATCAATGGTCATGGTCTCATTTGAGACGCGTCGACGCGTTGACAATGCCATGCAAGACCAGACTGAGGGGCAAGACAGTTGCCGATTTCTTCAGTGGTGGATGATACTGAAGTGGGCAAAGCTGTCAAATAAATATAGCTTGCAGATACGTCGCCTTTTAATATGAAAAATGTAACAACAAGCAACGGGGAGAGGATTGCGGAAATGCTGTCAGACACGCGGTGAACACAAACTGAACCGTGTACGTGATCTGGACGCTCGAACGTACACAGTGCATGCAGTGGGTGCATACAGCACAACGCTGATGTATGGGCAAGAAAATCAATCACACGATCATATTAGAGCTGTACTTTATCATGTTGATATACGTATATTTCTGAAACATTGAGACGCTACCAAAGTTGGGCAAAAGCAATATGTCAAGTTATGTCACTGTGTCGACATCACCCTTCAAACATGCACTCTGTGGAGACGCCAATGTTTTTGTTTTAAAAGTTTGTTTACAAAAAAGCTTGTCTAGGCGGTCGCAACGTATCAAAATGAACGTGTTTGTGTGTCGGGATTGGTTAGCGGCTTAGCTTGGAAGAGTACTTCAATGTAGTATGGTCTATTTACTATAGTTTTACGAAAAAAATGACAATTTTGATCCATGTTGCAACGTTAAGTAACAGATACAACTGCTTTGTATTTGAAGTAATTTGTGATATTATTTATAGTGCTCTGCTTTTAATTTATCATCGATCACTGTAATTTTCCATGAGGAAATGTATTGATGTCTGTATGTCTGTATGTATGTATGTATGTATGTATGTATGTATGTATGTATGTATGTATGTATCTTTGTATGCATTTATGTATGAATAATGTAATTATGTATGCATCCCATCTATCATTGATATTGAAATGGAGATCACCATTCCTTGTAAAGTTCAGTGTGTTTTTGACGATTGTTTGATTTTTACCCAGGATGTTAATTGAACTTGGCAGTAAATATGATACCTTCACGAGCGACATTAAAGACGACACCAAGGTGGGCATACTCTTGGATAATATGGAGAATTCCTTTTGTCACGCATTTGCCGCCATGCCAGTTAGAGTTGCCGTGATTGAAGACGGGAAACTATCGTTCCTTGGTACTACTATTGAGGAACAGGCAGCACAAGGTATCCTGATGACAGACGAACTCCGAATTTGGCTTGCGGCACGATTTGATACAACAAACTAGAGTACCCTCATTGTTGAACTCATGACCAAAAATAAATAAAAATACATTAAGTTTGAAAGTTAGGTGTTTAGTGTTCTAAAGGGCAAGCTTGTTGATATAATGACGTCATGTTAGTAAGTGTATTACATCTTTCATGACTGAAACGAGAATCATCAACAACGGTCTGTTGAGCGTTTCCACTTAAAGTTTCTTACTGTTTTCAAAACAATTGGTTTTATTCGATTCTTCTGCACATTTTGGAATTTAATTTGCCAGTGTTTTGTTTATATGACTGTTAAATGTTAGTATTGGAAATGATTACATCCTATATTTACAATGTGGTATATTACATGTATACAACTTAGTGTTAGTTTCTGTAAGCTTTTTCACTACGGTAACCGATAATTCACTAACGCAAAGTCGATACACTCAAACCTATTTCAAATGGGTCACGTGGATCGTTTTCAGTCTACAAGTGAATGATATAACTTTATGCCTAGTTTCAGTTATTTTACCAGGTTTAAACCTTATAGATTAATGATGTCTTCTACGATGAATGATTCCTTGCAACACACAGTAAGTGTTGAAGTAAGGCCCTTCGAATTTTCGGCAGTTGTACCATCTGTAGGCACTACCTGCCTACTTTTTTACAGTTTTTTCCAAGCTACTCAAAGCGCTTTTTTCTCGAGAGTATACAGAATTAATGTGTGTTGCTGCTTATGTTATGATTCTTAATGTAAAAAACTTTCAGTCAATGTATGTAGTCGAATTATGCAATGTGAACTAGGATGAAGTGAAGGAAATCAGCAAAGCTGTAAAACACCGAATATCTTTCAAAGATTCTCATGTGCAGCTCTCTAATCCATC
This sequence comes from Ptychodera flava, assembly GCA_001465055.1. Taxonomy (NCBI): domain Eukaryota; kingdom Metazoa; phylum Hemichordata; class Enteropneusta; family Ptychoderidae; genus Ptychodera; species Ptychodera flava. The sequence continues at coordinate 21,445 of LD343017.1, read as the reverse complement.
AGAAATTCGTCTATGTAATATCACAGTCCCTCCTGACCGGTGTAGAAATGCGCAAGGTTCAAGAGGCTAATTACCAAAACTGTATGAACTGGGCCCATTGTTGATTGATATCGGAATTTTATCCCCTTTTTCTCATCAACGAGAATAAGGAACTTGCTACACTTGGATATATTGCTGATTCATGGTTTCAAAATGGTAGTGAAATATAAGTTAATTCAGTAGGTAAAAATGTAAGCTTTGAACGTAGAAAGCTTTGATCACGTTTTGGAGATCACATCCTTTTTGGGATGATTACAACACAGCTATTTTGTCACGCCTTCTACCACCTTATACAACAATTTTGCAAAAAAATTCACAATGAAATCACTGTTCATTTAAAGCCAAGCGAGGATTGCCTCACGTAGCATTGCATAATCGCACTCGTTCAAATCGGTTCTGATAAAAGTATCTCAGATCTGCCCAGATTCTTCACCGTGTATTGACACTTACTATGGACTTTAATAACAAAGCTGACATGATCATTTCTATCGGCCGGGTATTAGCTTTTTGAGGCCAGAGGCGTCAGAAACAACGTTCGCAAGCACATACTAACACTTTAATATCTGCACTGTTGGTGACATATTCGAGATATGGCCTTGCGGAGAGATTTCGTATGGTACCGATACACAGAGAACTTGCAAAATTCTAGGTGATAATATTCAGTACATTAGAAGCATCGCTGCACCTGGTATAAGTGTACTATCAAAAGTTATGTTTACATAGATAAAAACGCTGTAACTCAATATTTGACGTGCTTTACAGGAATATTTCATTTCTGAAAAGTAAGAAGACTTTTTTATTGGATGGAAGGTAATTGGATTAAAGCTTCAAGTATTACATGCTGATATAATGCGGTATCATTATTACATGCTGATATCATGCATATGATTATTAGTGCTTTTAGAGGTGATAACGACACTTGAAACGATAACATTGTCAATCCAAATGGAATGTGATACCTCTGACAGAAAGTGATATCTTAAAGTTTTTGGAGCAAACGGCAACTATTGTTCATCCTTGTCTTACTGAAGTGTCGGCTGAATCGTACTAAAAGTATCACTATCAGCGTTAGTAAAGACATTTTGTTTTTATTTACTTTGTTTAGTCGTTGTTTTTCTTTAATTGTTTTCAAATCCATCACCAGCAAATGTATTGTATCTTTATCATTATAGTTGATATTTAATTTACAGCACAGAGAAAAATAATTTTGAAGTTTTACCAACTACATATATGTTTTCGCACAAACAGTCCATTACAGTTTTTTTACCATAAAATTAACATCTTAGCGCTGTCCATACTCCATTGAGTCATACAGTTATGATTCACTGGATAATCTTGACTGGGAAGTAAACAGAGTGGAAAATTGTAAGTATACATAAAATGTGTGTAAACTATTTGATGCTACATGTTGGGGAAGACCATCTTCTTATCTCACATATTATTTTGAATTTCTATAAAGTCACAGTTACAGGTTTTTCATGATGCAAGAAAACTACTTGGACAGCAAATTATGTATGTACCCTTCGACGATGGACTTTTTGGTGGTTCAATAAAAGTACAGCTGTCCTCTTTGCAAATGAAAAAATCGCATTATAATTGTATAACTTATGTGATCTGAGTAAATTTGCATTCGATATGTTTCGACGTGTATACTTGGTTTTGTGGGTGTTCTACAATTGCACTGGAAGTTTGCCGTCACTCAACAATCACAAAAAAGCTACCAATCCTTACCAACCTCTCACAAATGGATGAAGTGAGAGAATGAATTCTAGTGCTCTTGGTATATTGTCCATGTATATGTCTGAAGATGGCTTGGACTTGTATAATTATACTTCCCTTATGTTTGTCTTATCGAACAAGACCATGCGAAAGTCCATCAATATCTAGTTAATGTAGAGATTTACCGTAGCCGGGAAAGTCAGAAAGACTATTTATATTTCAAAAGCACTCTGAGAAGAGAGAGTATGACAGGCTGCAAACAAAGTGGGCCACATAGCCTATTTGTATAGTCTTGCAGTGGTATTTTGAAAGGGTCCGATGTTTGCCATTTCTCATCAAGGGTACCCTTTAAATTCTCTTGAAAAATACCGTTTAAAGTACATTTATTGTGGTAAAAAAGTAACATAACAGTGTTCATGTAAAATCACTTGAAATACGTACGTTTCGACCATAGAAATAAAGAGCTGAAATAGTAAAATGATGTGAAACAAGTTGAAGAGAGACAATATCAAGGCGCAATTGACTATCCATCGGAAATTACATGTATTGTGGGTAACCTTATTTCGGCGGCCTAGGATGATGATCATCCGACATGATGGCTCGTATGTCGACTAGAATATTGGCTAACCACATCTACCTGGTTGTTATATTTCACCGAGCTTATGTAAACTGGTAAACTTCCCAAACCGCTGATTCGCAAAGGTGATGTCGGCCTGCCAACACAAAATAAATCTCAACCTCCATTATTTTTCCCATTATTGCGATAAGCATAATACCATATGACAACACCTTTGAGGGTTACGACAATATACGCGTACGATAAAATACCATACACAGTGGACTGAATATTTACTTGTGAACACTTGATCGCATCATCCGCGATAATGTGCAAGAATGCGTCTGTCATTGAGCAGTCATATATAGAAGGTACTCAAGGTAGCTTTCCACCTTTACCAGGGTATTTAATGTCGAAAACACGAAAATTTGTTTTTTTCCCCCTGAAAAGTATCTATGTAATATTGATCTTCAAGTGTGAAGAATATCTTTGTTTGAAAGTTTCTGTTTCTGGCTGAAATTGTGCGATAAAAATTTACAAGAGGAACAGATGCACGTTTTTTGCGTTTTGAGACTACCGCTAAGTCTTGATTGGCAATGGATTAAGCTGAGCGGCAGCGCCACTGTTTTGTCGCATACACTTGGACAACATCCGCTGCTGTGAAAGTCCCATTGACACCTACACCGTTAACTGCGTGTGTCAAGACCATCGTGTGTATGCGTAGTGAGCAGGCACAGAATGGTGTATCGTACGTTTTTGTCATAGGGGCGGCAGCTCCCAAAATATTGCAACTTCTAAGTATTAGCGACACAATGAGCCAGTCGTGTATGTTTTGACGATCCAATTTCAGGTTAGTACGGATCACAAATAGCAGCCTATATCGAGTGTTACAATCTACAGCATGAGTTATGGCAGGACCTGTTATGTAGTCATTATCAAATAAAAGTGATGATCTTCGGGGCAGACAGTAGTTTTGATCAGAATCCCAAGACTACATTTGGCAGCATAATCCGAGTCATACGAGTCGTGTCGGCGAGCCGTGTATTTATAGTTGCTTTGGCACATACCGAATGTTTTATTTCAGACATTTTTGCGCGTTTGAACCAGGTAGAGTGGATACATTTCTTAATGTCCAACATCTATTGGAGAAGATCCGGCCGTCTCGTATACATAATGTTCCACTGGAGGTCACATAGCCATAGCGAGTACTCGAGTACCGCGACGTACCTCTACATGTTCAGCACCCAAGGCAGAGACAGAAACAGCATCGTGGAAGGAAGAAATTGAAAAAGAGGTCATCGAAAGTCCAAAATAACCACACCGATGTCCACGAGTGTAAAAGATAGCCTGCGAATGTCAGACAAAGGATCATACTACAGCCAAACTTTAACGTCGATACCGATACCGATGACACGCAATGTATTGGGACAGCCCTCGACGAAAACAGCGGCTCAGATGATATGAAGTTTTTGTCTTAACCTTCAAATTTTCTCAAATTCTCTCCCTTGACTTTGTTGCCGCTGACTGGCATTTGGCTCTGTCAGTCGAAATGACCCAAGAAACGGTCTTTACCTCAGAACTGTCGTAAAGAGCGAAGACAAACTATTGTCTTAGAAACGCCCGGAGTTGAGTTGTTAGTGTTAATCTGTTTTCAAGGCGCGTGAAGTTCGAAAAAATAGCAGCTGATTGAATTACAGCATGGATGTCTTTTTTGCCCTCATGATCACAGACACTGCCAATCTATATTGACATATAAATGCAGGTTTTTTTAGTTGTGTTGTCAATTGATATTCCATTCGCTATGTCACTCATTATAGGGATCGCTCAATGAGAACCTTCGGCGGCTATGAACTCTTTCCAAGATCGAATGGTAATATAAAATTACATTTTATTTACGCTTGTGTAGACATCGAGATGCCGTAGCAGTCCCGACAGTTAGGTCGAAAAGTTAATACTGTCTAAATCTTACTGCTAATCCGTCATAACTATTCATAATCCCTTCCAGGGCACTCCTCAAGGTTATTTAGTCATTGACCACTGTGTACACATTGTGCTCTGAGAGGAAACATCGCTCCCGAAAATCGCCCTTTTTAGTTTTACTTCAACCAATGACACTGATTTCAGTGAGTGAAAATACTGTTTGGGCTGAAAAGTTGATAGCACTATCTCGTTTTGGTGTTTATCAGTCGAGTAAATTATTTATGGCTATTCATAAAGAAAAAAACTGAACCAATTTACTAAATCGCCCTTTTATCCGTTCGGCATTTTGTCACTTTGCAGCACGCTAAAAAGAGTTTAACTCGAGACCGTGTGAACGGAAGTCCACCAGATGTTCACAGATGTTTGTGGATAAGTTTAGTTCTAAAACCGTGTCTCAGTTTTTTAATGTAGGTCTTTAGAGTCGAGTTATCGCTGCTTAATTAGACGGCATTGTGAGACTAATCGGTTGATAAACTTTGATTCAGCACTGTTGAAAAACTAAGGCTTTTTTCTAAAAAAATCTGAGACACGTTTTTGTAGCCAGTATTCTGTAGTGCAATTACTCGTTGGCACCTAGACGATAGCATCCTTTCGCTCTGACTTGAATTTTTTTACATCAGTTTACCGAATTTCTTTACACTTTCACGAAAATCTTCACGAAAATTAATCGCCCATTAATGTTCTTGATCAAACAAAAAAATTCATAGAAATAGCTTTCAAGTGATATATAATACTTGGGTGGAAATACACAACTTGATGGCAAATTTCACGTTAGAAAAGCAGTCGTCGCAAAGGTGGAAAGCAAAGGTTATTTGAACACGTATCGTATGCTTAGCTTGGTTCCGTGAGAACATCAATGGTTCTGGTATAATATAGATAAATCCACAAAACATGATTCGCTGAATTCTCGCAGAATATGGATCAATATACCGCAAAAATCCCAAGTTTGCATGATGTACACGCTTGCTGTGCGAGCTTTGTTTATAGTAGAATCATCGAAAGTGGCGGCGTTACCCCTGAAAGTTGCTAGAATAATGCTTTTGGTAACGGATGGGTTGGCTAACTTTGAATTAAGGATGAAGTACAAACTCCGAAATGTATTTTTTTTAAATTAATGTGACAGCCAGTCAGTTAATGCGTAATTATCAATTCCAGCACTGCGTGCACTCTGTTCTGCAGTGGTGCACTATATCTTATCGTCACTGAACGTCACCATAGATTTTTCGTAAGATATCAATTCCTACGATCGCCCATGGATGATGACTCAGAAGTGGTGCACTATAACTTATCGTCACTGAACTTTTATTCACTATGCATCTTTATCTTCTTAGGTATATAAGTGAACTTAACACATTGGTCTTTTACTAAATGGCCAGAATTGTGCTGGTCTGGCTCACCGTTTCATTTCTGCCACTGGGTGCGCTGTGCTCAAGAAAAACGTCCGGTGTACTGCATGCGGCAGCATCTTGTTTTAAAAGAACTTTGGGTGATTATTATGAGGGACAAGCCACAAGGGGAGGATATATTTTATAAAATTGCCCTTTTAAAGGGTGACATTTTTCAAACTTAGCCTTGGGAGGGTGATATTTTGTTTAATTAACACAAGTGTACAGTGTGTTGTTTATAGAATTTAAAATCTTTTCACAACTATCCTATAAAGAGAATTGTAAAAGCTCTCCCACAGTACATACATTAAGCTGCATTCACAATTACTGAAGAAGCGGGGGTTGGAGAAATAAGGGGGATTTAAAATCTATGAGGGTAGTAGAGGGGCATTTAAAAGGTTTGCACAGAGTCATAGGGGATATGAAAATATTTTAAATCCCTTTTTAAATTTTCAGATTTTACAGTTTGGTGTGTAATTCTTTGAAAAAATTAGAGTGCTATGTAATCAAAAGGTCGTAATGTAATTATTATTAAAAAATTTCCATTTCATAGTATTTTTTATAGAAATTAAGTGACGTCGACATTCATACTATTTCAGATTTATTCAGAATAAAAGTCATTTCATTAGTGAAATCTAACTCATCATCAACAATAGTATGTACATATGGAGGCTTTTTTCACAAATTGCATATTGTGAGTTTCGGCATCCTGTCGGGAGATCGTAAGAAACTGTAGTTGATACATTGAACAGAAATATTGAAAACTATCAAGAGTGGCAGCTTCCGTCATCTGATATGATGTCAGCTCGTTGCTTTTTCATTCATCAACGATACAAATCGAAAATCACAGTACACATACACAGACTGTGTTGGAAAGCGATATACCAGGCAGTTCAACATGCCATGGGGAGTAGAATGAGCCAATACACTGAAAAAAATACTGCCCCAAATCGTAAAAGATAACACAGCCACTACCCCTGTATATGCCACTTGAATGGTGGTAAATAATAATAATTACAGCAGTAGCAATATAAATTGGGGTTGATACAAGGAGAAGTACTGGCAGACATATCAGAAATTCTCTTTAATTTTGTTGACTTCAATGTTTGGCCATATGACTAGGGAGATTTGAAAACGTCTGATCATATAGAGGGGGATTCGAAATGTTTCTAAATGTGAGAGGGATCTAAACTAAATAAGATTTAAATTGCGATTCGCCTATGACTAGGAGTGGGATTGTCGATCGTCGGCATCCTGAGGTCACTGTGAGGTGTTGCAAGTGAGACTACGTAACGCACGGCACGGTTCCCTGCCTCATTGGATATCGTGTGGCCCGCCAACGATTTATACAAATAAAAGCGTGTTTTTGACAAAGGGAAGACGGCACTTGAAAAGGGGAGTCATACTATTTTACATAGAGCATAGAAAGGGTCACCGAAAATTTGAAAAATATCATTCCCATCAAAAAGTTTTGTTTCAGTGTGTACAATTATTCCAAGAATTTTGTGTTATTCTCCGCTCATTTCCTATTGGAAAGTAAGCGCACTTTTGTATGAATACACATTTATTTCTTGTTATATCAGCTTTTTGTATTGACAAGTCTGTAAGACTTGTCTTTACCGGAATAGTAAGTAGACCAGCTTATACGCGTAGTAGTTATTATTTATTTGTTTATTTATTTATTTATTTATTTATTTATTTATTTATTTATTTATTATTATTGACTGATTTATTTATTTAATGGAAGTCACAGGATCAAACTGCAGACGTGGAAACAAACAAATAAGGATTATTTGAATGCAGCGGTCATCTGACACTAGACGTGATTACTCTCCTATTCAGCGCTATAAAGTGCGTGCATGTGACACTACATGTAATAAATTAGACTTTGTCCGTAAGAAGTTCACTAACTGCCACTTGTTAGTCCTCATAAACGTAGTCCGGGGACTAGCGGTTTTGATCATGTCTGTGTGTCCCGTGCGTCCGTGCGTCCGTCACCAAGCAATTCTCAGAAATGTGTGAACCGATTTCTTTCAAAGTTGGGAAAAGAACATTGACCGATGTCATACATATGCATGTCGATTTGTTTCACAATACGATTCAATATGGATCCAAATTTGTTACGATTCTTTCATGTCCACAGCCGTAACTCAGACAAATTTCATCCAATATCGTTCAAAATTGGTTCAAGGACATTGACCTATGTCATACATATGCACATCAATGTCTTTCGTGATACAATCCAATATGGCCGCCTGACGGCCATTTTGTAACGTTTGTTTTCATGTTCAGAGCCATAACTCAGACACGTCTCAACATATTTTATTCAAAGTTGGTACAAGGACATTGACCTATGTCATACATGTGCACATCAATTGGTTTCACGGTGCAATGCAATATGGCTGCCTAGTGGCTATTTTTGTTACGATTTTTTCATGTCCAGAGCTGTAACTCAGGCATGTCTCGACCGATTTCATTTAAAATTGGTACAAGAACGTTGAGCTATGTCATGCATGTGCACATTGATTTTCTTCATGATATGATCCAATATGGCGACCAATGACATTGACCTATGTCATACACATGCACATCAATGTCTTTCGTGATACAATCCAATATGGCCGCCTGACGGCCATTTGTAACGATTGTTTTCATGTTCAGAGCCATAACTCAGACACGTCTCAACATATTTTATTCAAAGTTGGTACAAGGACATTGACCTATTACATACATGTGCACATCAATTGGTTTCACGAGATTTGCTGTTCACTTGAAATTCATCATTACCAATCAGGAGATTTGTCGGTCACTTGACATTTGAAAAATTTGTAAAATTTTGATACATTTATCTGCCAATCATTACTGAACCATCCGCCATCCCCGGGTCATCAGGTAATGACATTCACAAGTGAAACGCAATCGACGAATCGTTGCGGACGTTTGAATATTCAAAGGAACTTAAAAGATATTAAGTTGCTTCGCAAAATCGCAGAGATTTTCATCGATTTTTAGGTCTGTGTTGGTTCGTGAAAACGGTACGATTGTATTTCTTGATTATTCACTTGTATTAAGCGGCGTCGTGACTGATTGCGATGTGTCCCTCGAGATTGCTCGCAATCGCTGTCAGTCTTTCCCCGTGATTCCAGGAGCAATGGTCCTGAAGGTATGAAACAACACAAGAGAGAGAAATTCTTTAAATTATATGAACATGAGAGATCGAAAAACCGTCCGTTCAACTTGAAAACTACTGCAGAAGTGATGAGGAGGAGTTATTTGAAATTTCAGGGTATGTTCATATTCAGACATTGTGCAATTGTGTAATCATTGCGTCAGACTTCAATGGTTGCAATAGATATTCTATGAAAGAATTATCTGAAGAAAGATACCGTTGGAGTCATCAAGACGATGGCTACATCCACGGAAGAAATCAACCTGACATTGCATTGCAGTGGTTAGCTTGGATGGCATTTAAGAATAATGAGGGCATCCCACATGCCCATAACGGAGGTGAGAAGACAATTTGGCTGTAATTGGGTAGAGATGCATGGTTGCGGCTACTATGGCTACCTATCCTTGATGTTATTAAGACCCTGACATAGTACTTAACCAGAGCAGACCATAGCCAACCACTGCCAATGTACCCAAGACAGGATGTGATTTGACGTTCCCATGGCTTCAGTGTGATTGAAGTGTGTGAATACGACTTCAAGGAAGGTATTCCCAAAAACCAAGAGCTGCAAGGCTTCATCAAGTCCCTTGATCTACAGAGTCCCTGCCATCCAAGAAATGCATTCTTTGATGATCAACTCAATGCCACTATACTTTACCATGAATGTCGTGATCATGAAGAAATTCACTTTGTCAGTTTCATTAGTCTGCGTCGCTACGTCAAGAAATACTGCAAGTACCCCATCAGACATCCAGTAGTCCGCAACAAGAGCTTCAGCTGTACTTTGGTCTCGCCAAATGCCGATTATTGCCACATCAGCAACTTTACAGTCCTGTTCTCCACCTCGGAGGGTACAAGGAAGGGGTACAAGGTCATCAAAGTGTTTGACGTATGACACTGCAGAGAAAGTGTAGTATACAACAGAGAATCACACACAGCTAGGCTCTCTACTGTTTGCATCAACAGCTTCGTAAAGTTGAAACAAGAGTGTTTGATGTAAGAGGAAGATGACAAAGGTTGTTACATCCATGAGCACTGAGAGAGAACCGCAGATATCATCTTTGTTTGAACAACTGTACACAGAAACTGAATTTTTTTATATGAAATATTGCCTACATTTCATCAGCAATGCATTAATGATGTTACCATTCATGGCAATTTACATTATGCAGGCATTTTTAGTCAAAAGTTCAAGATTGTATCTAAAAGAAGAGAAATTTCATATTTCAAGTCTCTGTTCAACGGTAATCTTGCTCTAAATGTGCAAATTGTAAATATTACATTATCTGAACCCTTCACTTCTGGTAAACAAAAAATAATCGCTGGGGTTAACAAGAAAAAGTGACCGGGGGGGGGGTCATTCAAGATAAAAAAAAACATCGCTAGGGGTAACGGAGAGGGTACCGTGATACATAGAGAAAAAAAATCGCTAGTGTGAATGATAAAAGGGACGGGTACATCCAGAAAAAAATCTTGGGGTAATGAAAATACGAGGTGGGGAGGGAGGATTAACATCCAGAAAAAAATCACTTGGATAAAAAAACAGGGGGACGGTACTATTGTTGTTGTAGATCCGAATTAAAGAAAATCGTTGTGTCATTTCAAAAACAAGGAAGGGGGAGGGAGTGAGCGCTGGTGTAAATAAAAAATGGGTTGCTTTGATATTTGTGAGGATCAAGAAAAAAAGTGAAGGGTGGGAGAATACAGTTTCAAATACAGTTTACAAATTATTTTTGTGGTGATCCGGGAAAAAGGCTGGGGCAAATAAAAACACTTAGGAGAGAAAAACCGGTGATTATAATCGTTCATTTTAGGAAAAATACGAGCGTATCATGATGCAAAACTTTTCAGTGGTTTTATGGATGTCACAAAAAAGGAAGAGATATAAAAGGATACTGAGAAAAGAAAGTGAGCCGTGCTTGTTGAAAATGTGGAGTACTTGTTTGGTGGAAAAAGTCAAGATAGGAGTCGCTACCACACAAAGTTTGTTGAGTGGGTGGACAAAATAAAAAAAAGCTAGGGGGTCTTGGTATCCCGACTTTTCCGTGAGTATTTCGCGAACTGCAAAATAACATAAAACAAAAACAAAAAACCCCAAAACCCCCATAAAACAAAACAGAACAAAAAAAACCCAAAAAAACGAGGGGTGATGATTCTTAAGCTTTCTCATTATTTTTTGTCAAGTAAAAAAGTGAAGGGTGTGGTGATCCCAAACCTCACTCATTATTTTCATCATGGAGTCGATAGTGTACTGTATAACACGAAGAAAGTTGTAACCAACTCGAAACAGCTAAATTCCTCATAATTCCACGGGCACTAGGTCGTGTATTAAGAAAGTGAAGGGTTATCAATCTTGTGTATCCGGATGTTTCCTATTTTATTTCCCTGCGAACTGTAAGGCAGGCGGCCATATTAATCACTTAGGGGCCATCGATGATAAAAGCTGACGCACAAGAAACGTAATTCCTTCGTTTTACCTGAAACCCCCTCCCTCCCCCTCAAAACGAAATCAATTTCGTATTATGATGCCGTTTCTGACAAACCCACACACACACCTCTGATCCGCACGCCCTTGAAAAAATACCGGAAGTGCACATTAAGGGAGCATTCGTTTTTTACGGGGGGAGGCGGTGGAATTTGAGCAACAAACGAAATGTAAAAAGCGACTCCCCCTCCAAATCAAGAATCAACATTTTTGGTGAAATGCCAAAATCAAATTTCTTGCACAAACATCCACTTGTAACCACCCTAGTCTAATCAAGTACATTGATATCAATAATCAAGCGTACATAAATACACAGATTTAACTAGTTTTGTAATGGAAAAAAATTATTCATAGTTTCCTCTGACAAGATAGTGAATTAACAATTCGGTGAAATTCCAAAATCAAATTTCTTGCTCACACATGCACTGGTAACTACCCTAGTCTGATCAAGTACATTAATATCAATAATCAAGAGTCTATAAATACACAGACTTAGCTAGTTTTGTATTAAAAGAAATTATTCATAGCTTCTCTTAGATTATGTATGGAGGACCTGTGTATTTTCTATTTTGCCTGGGAGTTCTTGTGTGTTATCACTGTATACCTAGGGAGTCCAAGACGGGAACTTTCCAGAGTGTTTTACGTTGCATGCTGCACTGGCACTGGAAGGTTTGAGTGTCAGCGTGTGCTTTTTAAGTCAGATATTTCTTTATTTTGAGTTTTACTCAAGTCAGCAGATATGTAAAGAAACCGGTGAGTGGCATTTATCGAACTTTATGAAGATGGGACTGTTTATTTAAACCCTACGCCATCCTCTACCTTAGTCGATCGAACGAACATTGCTCACACAAGTGAAAGCCGTGCCGTAGATTTGCAATATACGCACTGCATGCTGAGATGATAGTATCACCACAAGTTGAAAGCTGATCTTTCTGCAGCAAATTGTGTGTTAACTGTGAACTTTGTTCCGTTTATGAGTTCAGTCAGATGTCTGAGATTGTCATGAGAACATTATTTATGATTGTTCCTCTGAACTTTTGTCGATGCACGGAGTTTGCAGAGGAAGACTTCATTCAGATTAGTTCGGCATGTCCCGACCGGAAGTAAACAAAGATCTAAGATGGCTGCGCCCGTGGTAGCTGAACTGGACGCTGCTTAGCAGTGAATTGCGTGTGTTGTCGCCGACTTTCATGTGCAGACATTACACCGGACTTACAATTGTGCTCATCATCGAACATTAGTTAAAGTCGCGTGTGAACTATTTGTGTTTCCGAGCCGCGTGGTCAAGTCTGAGGTACCTCTGCGGTAACGTTAAGTTTTCCATAGAAATTGTTAAGCATTTAGAAAGGGTTTGAACAGAGTTTTTGTTCTGAAAGTGTGTTCGACTCCTACCGTCGGGAGGTCGATTAGTACGGTTATTGTTACCATGGAGTAATATTTATTGTTTTGAAGTACGGTTTTACTATTTTATATGTAGACTCCGATATTTGACACAATATAGTAATATACAGAAGTTGTTTGTTACATTATATGACTTTGTGTTAGTTCCTCATTTCATGCCCCATGCTCTGTAGCCCTGCGTACAGGTCTGTGCACGTGTGTTCCCAGCATTATATGGCCTCCACACAGCCCTGCAATGGTCTACGAAGAGAACTGAGGTCTCTGCGGCCTGGATCTGGACCACAATGAAGACTAATCGGTCTTTTTGGCCGAAATTCTGCTCTATTGGGGCAAAATCCTTACCCTGCCTACCTTTACCTCCTAACCAATCCCAAAAAAGATGCGATTGACTTCTCCTAACGTCCAAAACCGCTCATTTTCTGAAACATAACATACTCGACAAGCTGTTTGCCCATCGGGATACCCATTTTGAATCTCGCTGCAGAGACCCCAATTATCTCCAAAGACCGTTGCAGGGCTGTGGTGGAGGCCGTATAACGCCGGGAACACACAGACTTGTACTCAGGGCTACATGCTCTGTTGCTGCTCTAGAATGGTTAACGCCTGTCTCAGACTTGTTGACCCTGCTAAAGAAATAAATTTGGCAGAGCTTCGGTCGGTTATTATTCTGCCGTCTCGAAACATCGGTTACACAAGCAACATTTCGGTGAAATTCCAAAGTCAATTTTGTTTTCCATAACTCAATACAAACCTTTGTAAAATTTGACCCCCCCTTAAATCATTGATTGCAAAATTTGACCCCCCCCGTAAAAAGCGGTTTTGTAAAAGTCAACCCCCCCTGATTTCCACCGACCCCCCCCTCTGTAAAACACGAATGCTCCCTAATTAATAAACCTTCACTTTATGCGTCATTTTTGTGTGTCATTTTCCACGCATCCTGGGCTTCCCTCAAAACTGCTGCCTTTGTTCTCCCTTGAATACCAGTATGGTACCGGTTGTATCAATATGCATCAACAAATCGTTCATAGTCACCTGGATGTTTCCAGTAGATCTGGCGACTTGTACTTTGAACTTGAGTTCCAAACAGGGTAGTTTGTCCCCGCAGTTGTAAATTATTTTTCTTTGAACTCATAGCTATGCTATGAAGTATGGTTTTGCTCTCTCACGTGTGTGACGCATGCTCAAAATGTTGGTTGACCGCAACGCTTACTGCACGTGTCACAGCACTGCGCAGCTCTATACAAAAAAGTGTATCAATTTCAATTCAAAAATAAAATTGTGAGTGTTTCTATTCTACTCTTTTTTAACTCCACAATAATGCAGTACATTCAGCTCCGCATTTTACCCACAAGCGCAAGTGGTCATGGTTTAGAAAACGATAAAGGAAAATCCTTTTGCGATTTTGACGCACACAAAACGAAATGAGCTTTTAACCCCCCCCCCCCTATAAGAAAGAAAGAATTACGTTTGTCATGCGTCAGCTTTTATCATCGATGGCCCCTTACATCAGTTGTATGCGATGCATCAGTGACTGATAGTCACAGATTGCCGAGATCCGACGACTAGGGATGCTCGTACAGGTTTCTCAACGCCGATGCTTCTCGTATTGAAAGCTGTTGTAAGTACGATTCGATCGATGCAAGTCGCATGAAAATTGCTCTCGATTTGATAAAGTGACGGCCATTGGAAGTTCTCCGAATTGAGCGTGTGAGTACCGAGTATAGCATATTCTATTATATTCTATTCTGTGATATTCTTTCTCTTTCCTGAAACTCAACAAGTATCGTAGAGAAAATCTTCTGTATAAAATGTATGTCAAATTTTCCGTTAGTCGGGGTAACTTTTACACTCATTTCAGGCTTCCTAATCTTGAAGTCTCGGGCATCAGTACCCTGAACTAAGTGAAGGGTCATGAACGGATAATTTACATGGAGACATTAATAATTCAACTGCACACGGTGATTAAACCGTACCTTGTGACTTCCTTTGTGTAGTTTGAGTGAAATAGGAGACATGTTTACTTAGCATAGTTTTGATAGGTTGATTCTCGGTCAGGTGAGGTCTTTACTCTCCAGTTACCTTGCTTGCTGTTGTAAAGTGCAGATCATGCGATCACGTTCTGTCTGACGTGTCTGAAACATCACGTGCATGACTCTCCGCTAATATTTACTTGTCGGACTAAGCGAAGCAAAATAACTTCTCATTGAAAGAAATGATGTTTCGTCAAAAGGCAGCTAGTGGCGAAAACATTTGATGCGGCTTGAGAGAAAACACATTTGTTTATATTTAATCATTTATCAATTTATTTATCATTGTTGTTTATTTATGTCCTTGCTAGTTTGTTTGTACGAAGAAAAGTTTGACCATGACTGCTCTGTGATCGTTTCAGAAGTTCACACAATATCGGTAGTGTAGCTTGTCTATTTAAAAACATTTTTTGCCATGGAAAAATTTGCTGTACACAGATTTTATGACGATAACTATTATATTGAATAGATGGAAGAGTCATATTTCTTAGAAAAAAAAACAGAGTAAGCGTGCGAAATCATCCTACCGCGTGTATATTGCGTGTCATTTAACAATGAATCCTGATCCACAAAAGAGGCGAGTGTAAGAAAGTGGGAAAATGCAATTGTCATAACAATCCATATCCTAATAGGCCAAACCCGGAATTCGAATCAACCACGGTACAAACAAAGCCATGTGCGCAAACGCGCTTGACGTACGTGTATTTCCAATACGCGCTAGTACACATGTGGGCTTGTTTGTACCGGCATCACGTGATTATTTGGGCGTACTGAGTCTGTAGAACGCATCGCGTCCTTTTTATTCCGGAGTAGAACCATTGAATTGGGCTTTTTTTTCATGATTATTGTTTTACGTGATATAAAGGGAATGAGTACAAATAACGAAACAGATACGATTGAAGTGGCTTTGGTCATGTTACAGTCTTATCACTCTGCTCTATAAATATCTTCTCATACAATTTGTTCAGAAATCACACGCCCAAAATTACCCGAGCTAGGGCTCCTTCTGGTTAATAAGTAATAACAATGTCTAGCTTTTGTTGTTTGCAACATAGATTCAAAAAAAGTTTTGCATATCTGTGGATGGCATCTTTCTTGCTGTTAACCTAAAAAGATAATGTTTTTGTCGAAATACTAATGTTACATCTTTAGAACTTTCGAAGAAAATATTTCTGAAAATGAAAACCATCAAAGAAATTTCAACGTTGAATGCACTTTTGAAAATAACACACAAATGTACGATAATAAATTGATTGAAATTCTACATCGACTGAAACTTTGTACTAAAGGCCATCGTTTCAAGGGCGTAGGTCATCAGGTGAGCGTGGACAAATTTTGCTAATCCTAACCTTACCTCAAAATCCGTACTCAACGTTAGCGTTTTACAAGTCATGGGCCGTCATGTGAGCATGTGCCAATGTTCCAGATCAGAAACACTGATTTTAACCACAGCAACCAGTGGTTTCCACTGGGACCACTACTTTAGGGCGCCAAATGTAAAATGATTATTTCACACATTTAAATAATTTGTAAAGATGTATTGTCAAATTACATCGGTTGGATATGTACATAATACGTTTAAAACAACAGTGTACATGTTTGCAAGTGTACACGTTCAACTGCAACATACATGTTATACATTCTTACGCATATGCATATGTACGTACATGTACTCGCACAATACTTTCGTACATGCATTCATACATATATCTATACATCCCTCCATCCACATACATCTATACATACATCTATACATACATACATACATACATACATATATATATATATATATATATATATATATATATATCTGAGTGTACTAGTTGTGCAGGCATACAATTATGTATAGGCGTTTGTATGGTCATTCTACTGTTTTCAAATCTTCAATGATTACTAACTGACCAGCGGGAGATACAAACACTCGACAAAAGCAGAGGATTGAAACAAGGACGTTTCGGGTTAAACCATTCGTCAGTGCTAAACATGTTTGGGAAACGTGGAAATACAAGAGGTAAAAAATCCAATCAAGTGAGTTACACATTAAGCGCATTGAATTGCACATTCATTCCAGCTGGTGCTATAGTGCTCAGTTTAATAATTATGGCCTGCTCGAGTTTGTAATGGGTACAGTCGTCAGTGGAAATGAGTGCAGCAACTACCATATCAGACCGACCGCGGTATGGTGTGTAGAGAAATGTTTTGCCATCGGGTATGCAAGTTTTTTGTCCATCAGTGCGAGGAAGTTTTTCAATCATGTCGCCAAGACGATGTTTTGTTTCATAAATATACAGGCTAGCATGCTACAGCGTTTATATATTGGCCGACGTCCATGTTAACACGCCGGAAACATTCACTCTTCCACAAAGCCCAGAACAAAATTAGTTGTAAAAATATGAGGGCAGGTGCTACTCACCTGACGCAGGGCTCGAAATTAGCGGTAATACCTCGTCAACAGACTACCAACTTTTTCATGGGGCTACCAAAGTCCATGAAATGGTAGCCCACATGGACTACCAAACCATGGGACACGAAATTCAGTCAGTACTCGACGTGCCAGTCTTTCAATTTTGGACGAGCTAAATGCAGTCAAACTCAGCTGGACACAGTAAGGCTAGACTATGACTTTGTTTTGCAATGTACAAAGACGACCTTGCGATGAAACTTTGCAAAAAAGTTTCAATATCTCAACTAATGTACTTGAATGACAGGCACAGAAAAAAACTGGACGATGAAAACCTATTCTCATTGCATTTTGGTCAAAATGTATCAATCACAAACTCCTCCCTACAACAGAAAGTCCATGGTCTGTTTTTAACCTTGCTGAGGTGGCGAATATTGCCATTACGACTGTCAAAATTGGCATGCAACTCTGAGAATGAAACGGGTTGTCAATACAATGATAGGCCACCGAACTTTATAGTGTCACTGTCGTCAATTATATCAGTTTCCTTTGAGTAATAAAGGTGTGCAAACGACTGACAACTTAAAATTCACTTCATGGGCAGAATCTTGAAAAATAGCTTTTTATTCTCTTATTAATGAAAAATATCACTAAACTAAAACATGCATGAGCTTCCAGCCATTGTCACTGGGCTACCAACTTCAATTAATTTTTTGGGCTTAATTTTGACCCCTGCTTAACGGCCACATGATACAATACAATTTTTACGATCGCGAGGATTTTGGTCAAGGACTTTTCATTCTCAGGTAAAGGTTGTCATGAATAAGGTCACTTATAGTACGTTTGACGAAATTGCTGTTTCTCAGCCAGCGTCGAGATGTTGATAAAGACAAATCTTTACGCCATACTACCACAGCACCACACTTGTCCGCAGGTGTAATATCGAGATTATCGTTGAGAAATAAATCACGCAGAGCCTTGTATTCAGCATTAGAGATTTTGTGTGTTTTTGAATTGGTGGATTAGGCGATAAATTCTGTGTTGACAAATTCTGGAGTGTAGGGTTACGTCCGGAAGGAGTTCAGAAGGGCTCACATTTGATGCTTGTTGCGTATGCTGAGCGCAGTGACATCACATAGTGTCTGATTAGCGTCCATGAACGAATTCCTTCAAGCGTAGACGGCGAAAGAAATAATGCAAATGGTAACGACAGATGTGATTTGCCATAGATCTACCCATGGATGTAAAAATTGTTTTACATCCATGATCTACCGTAGTGTTTGTTGAACGGTAGTTGCGGGAAATTGGTCAACTGAAAGTGTTGCATCTTTTTCAACTCCTGAGATGTTGAGAACTTATATAAAAGAGACTCATTTTCCTTACATTTGCACTGACTAATATTCTTGTATGTGGTAGTTGCTACGAGATTAAAAAAAGAATACGTTTTGTCTGACCAATTGAAGTTGTACAAAATGAAAAACGTTGTTGACGCGTGTGATTAAAGGGCGTGGTCGTCGCGCTGCGCATGCGCGATTTTTTGTTGAATGACATAATTTTTTGTACACATAAGTCTTCTCAACTTCAATCGAAGTGAGATGGAAGCGGTCCCTCAGTTTGTAGATGCCTTTGTAAGACTCTAGATCATGCAACAGTAAAATCGGAAACGAACTTCAGTGATGTATTTAATGTACTTGTGTAAGGCTACTGAGGCTACGAACACTCAGACAATAACTCGGCACAACATTATGTCGCCGAGTTTCCTGCACTCAGTCAAGGTGAACAAATGGGGTTTGATCGCGCGCGGTCATGTTGGTTGTACACAATGCTATGTACAGTACAGCAATAAAACATCACTAAAATAATCAACATTGTGTATATATTTAGACCAGCAACAAGTAGAATGCCTCGTACAAACAGCACACCATGATCGGCAAGCAACAGCAGGACACGGGAGATGCTGTTGCATCGAAAAGGGAGAACGGTCACTGCGTTGACAATGGATAGTTCTCTACTTCCTAGTACCGTACCCCCGGACCGTACCGCCCCGCGTTAGACTTGACCCACGACCCACTGTTGATCACTATTGCTAAGGGAGCGTTCAGTTATTATGGCCGGGGTGGACCGGCAAATTCTTCCTGCGCATCGGTCAAAATAAGTGAACCCCTACCCATTGCACCAAAAAATTGATGACCCCCCCTTTGAAGATGACAAAAATTTCTTGACCCCCAATCGCTTGAGTAAAACTGCACAACACCTCTTTGGGCATGATAGAATAAAAAAAAAAATTCTTAGATTTTTTCTCAAATGACCCTCCTTACAAGCTCACAAGCTGTTAATGTTCAAATTTCCTCCTCTGACTTGCTATAATTTTGAAATTACCTCTCAAAGGGATTGGACAGAAATTACAGGTGGATCGCATTATATTTCTGCGCAAGCATTTATGTACAAAATTTTGATATTTTGATTTAATTGATTATCAGCTGTTGACAATGTTGATTCACTATACATGGTAGTCTATGAGAAAACTATGTAATACTTTTTCAATACAAAACTATATCTATGCACCATTTATAGATATTTGATAATTGACCTAATTATACTTACCGATAATTGGAATAGGGTTGTTACAACTGGTATGTTGACAAAAAAAGTGCTGTTAACTTTACAATTTCACAAACAATGTTCATCCAGTATACATGGGAGTCTATGATAAAATTGTGAATAATTTTTTTTCCAATGAAAAACTTGCTATTCTTGTGCATTTACAGATATTCTATGATTAACATAATTTTACTTTATTAGAATATGACGGTGCATGTTATTTATACAAGAAATCTGATTTTGGAATTTCACTGAATATGTTCAGCCACTATATAAAGGAGTCTATGAGTAAACTATGAACAATTTTTTTCCTATACAAAAATAGGTAAACCTGTATATTTATGTACTCTCCATTATTAATATTTATGTACTTGATTAGACTAGGGTGTTAACTAATAGATTTGTTCGCCAGAAATTGGATTTTGGAATTTCAACGAAATGTAGATTCACTGTACATGGGAGTCTATGGGGAAACTATGAATATATTTTTTCCGATACAAAACTATCTAAATCTGTGTATTTCTAGACGTTTGATAATTCATTTTAAAGTACTTAGTTAGACTAGGATGGTTAAAGGTTGATATGTGTGCAAGAAATTGGATTTTGGAATCTCACCGAAATGTTGAATCACTATATATTGGAGTCTATGGGAAAACTATTAATAATTTTTTACAGTGCTAAACTAAATTAATTTGTGGTTTTATAGGTGTTTGATAATTAATACAAATGTACTTGATTTAAATTGGGTATTAGAAAGTTCAGATGTTGACAACAAGTATGATATAGGAATTTCATCTAAAAGTATAATTTCACTTTTCATGGCACTATAAGTCTACAGGTAACTGTTAAATAATTTCCCTGACAAAACTTGCTATACCTCTAATATGTTCAAAGTAAGAAAAAATTGTTCATAGCCCTCAGTGAGCTTGATTTACAATAAGACAAGCCTCGGAATTGCCAAGTCAAGATGTTCATGTGACAGATAATTATATTTGTGTTCAGATTTATAGTTAAATGACCTCAGAGAATGAATTTGAATCATTTTTATCTCCCAGAATATTTCTGAACAATGAAACTGCTTTTTGACGGGACGGGTACTTATGAAAGTGACCCCTTCTGAGCTTTTTGAAAAATACATGACCCCTTTGCAGTTTTCAAATTTAAGGTGACCGCCCCCCCTGAATTTTGCCGGCCCATCCCCGGCCGTAATAACTGAATGCTCCCTAATGACACTCTGCCGACTGAGGAGTATAGGACACATTCATCGGACTGGGGAATGTTCGCTCACCGATGTCTCGATGGGAGTCACTGATCATTTCTGATTCTCCGTACTTGAAACTTATTTAGGAACATTGTGTGTCGTCATCGGCTACGCCTCTGGCACAGGCGCTCCTGAGCTGGGTAGTCTGCTAAGTAGATCGATTTTCGGATCGATCTATTGATCCCGTAGTCGATATGCCGCCACTGCAACCTAAATACTCACAAGGTGTGCAACACAATCACTCAAAAAACACGCGATCTGGGTTTTCAACTGGCCGTGCGCTCACACAAAACATTCAGAACTACACTCCCATATACCTCGTTGGATCACAAATTTAACCATCTCCTCAAATATATCACCGATGAATGTGTTACTTGCGTCATCTTGAAGAAATCGGCCGTGTTTTGAGACCAAGCGCGGT
>LD343016.1:84483-109249 GCA_001465055.1 Ptychodera flava | reverse complement strand
TTGCGTAAGTTATTACAAAACACGTCAGTATTACAAAATGCCGCAGCACAGGGCTATAAGTATTATATAGAAGTGTAATAACACTAGTTCATTGAAGCTCTGGGAATTCTGAAAAAGAGGTGTTGTTTATTTTAATTTTGTCAAAAGGAGTGACTTCTAATTGTTGTATGTGCAGCGCAGAATTATGCATCATACTGTACGGAGAGAGGGATATCATTAGGCCAAGGAGTAATTAATTAGATGCTTGTCGGAAAAGTGACTCTAAGCAGTTTAAAGCGATACCAGCAGGCCCAAACTTTTAACTAGTGTGCGGTCTTTACGGATACATATTCAATCTGAAGCCACAGAACAGCACCACAAACGGCAAAAATTAGAGAGGCACCTTTTTCATCATATGGGCAGAAATCAATGTATTACTGCCTTATTTGTATTGTACGGTGACTTTTTAACAGCACAATGGCAAATTAACTGTAATATTATTAAAAATTACTTCAAACCATAACATAAATGATCAAAACAGGCACGTGCATATAGAATAAAACATTTTTTTTTATTTCTTGAAGTGACAAGACTCAAATAAATTACATGTACCGGTAACAAAGTTTCGGGCAAATATCTTTTTCAAACTCTCTGAATATCAAAAGTAACTTATCCCACAAAGTTGCATTTAAAAAAAGGGAGAAATAAATAGCTTAACAAGAAAATATAGGAAACGAAAAGGAAAGGTACACAGAAACTGAAAAAATACAAATTGACATTGTTAAAGTATTGTAAGCTTAACATCTGTACCAAGTTTCATGGAATCTGATGCAGTATTTCTTGACATATCAGTTTAATTATGAACTTAGGTAATTGATATGATACTGCTACATGCCGTTCAACAAATCGATGTCCATATGTATGACATAGGTCAATGTCCTTATACCAACTTTGAATGATACTGGTGGAAAGATGTCTGAGTTATGGCTCTGAAAATGAAAAGATCGTAACAAAATGGCCGCCATGCAGCCATATTTAATCTTACTGTCTAAAAAATCTACATGCATATGTATGACATAAGTCAATGTCCATGTACCAACTTTGAATAAAATCGGTTGAGACTTGCCAGAGTTAGGGCTTTCGACATAGAAAAAAATACATAACAAAATGGCTGCCATGTGGTCATATTGGATCATATCGTGAAACAAATCGATATACATATGTATAACATGAGTCAATGTCCTTGTAACAACTTTGAATAAAATCGGTTGAGATATAATTGAGTAATTGCTCCGTACATAAAAAAATTGTAACAAAATGGTGGCATGGCAGCCATATCGACGTGCATATGTATGACATAGGTCAAAGTCTTTGTACAAAGTTTGAATAAAATCCATTTAGACGGGCCTGAGTTATGGCTAAGGACATGAAAAAATTGTAACAAAATGGCTGCCATGTGGCCATATTGGATCATATCATGAAACAAATTGACATGCATATGTATGACATAGGTCAATGTCCTTGTACCAACTTTGAATAAAATTGGTTGAGATATGCCTGAGTTATGGCTCCGTACATGACAAAATTGTAATAAGATTGCCGCATGGCAGCCATATTGGATCATGTTATGAAACAAATTGATGTGCATATGTATGATGAAGGTCAATGTCCTTGTACCAACTTTCAATAAAATCGGTTGAAACATGTCCGAGTTATGGCTGCGTACATAAAAAATTGTAATAAAATGGCCGCACGGTGGCCATATTGAATCATATCACAAAACAAATCGACTTGCATATGTATGACATATCAAGTTATCCTTGTACCAAGTTTGAATGAAATCGCTCCATGTATCTCTGAGATATCTCTGTGAACGGACGGATGCATGGACGGACAAACGCACACACTGACACACGCACGGACGCACGGACATGACCAAACCTATACGTCCCCCCAGACGGTATCTGTGAGGACTAAAAATACAAGCATCAATTTAGTAAAAATATGATTCATAGAAAGAACCAGGATTCATTCTTTTTATTTACATATTGGTTTGTTATTGACTTACTTAATTTCTTCTTTACATGTTTATTGTATCATGATTTATCTTTACTTTTATCACTATGGCCATCATTATTTCACGTTGCTTATTTGGTTCTGTATGAACCCCTTTGTGTTTTTGGCACTTTCACATGACTGGGATTGGTCATCACATGATGCTCCCTTACCATAAGTTCTAATTTCTTTAAACCATTATGGCCAGGTACTTTACTATACCGGTCCATTCCCTTCCTAATCTCATGATGGATACTCTCTACACCGATCTGTGAGGAAACCAAAGCCAAACCCTGTGTTTTCAATCTGAGGGATGACATGATCTTCTAACATATGCATTTTGGGGGTTACACGTTCATAAGGAAAGTGTTCTCTGTAATATGCCATTAAATGTGATATGTTTCCCTTCCTAATATCATGATGGATACTCTCTACACCGTTCTGTGAGGAAACCAAAGCCAAACCCTGTGTTTTCAATCTGAGGGATGACATGATCTTCTAACATATGCATTTTGGGGGTACACTTTCATAAGGAAAGTGTTCTCTGTAATATGCCATTAAATGTGATATGTTTGAACTGAGAATGGTAATATATTCATCTGACATTCTATTGCTTGTGCTCTAAAAATTAAGGCAGGCTGCAAATTTTGAAAATATTGGCTTATACAGACGACAAATGTGTGCAGCCTGTTCATTCAGCTGTGGGCATATTCTTGCAGTGGTCCTGATGACGCTCTTGCACAACGTTTGAATGTTTTCTTCCTGAAACACAAAGAATAAAAAGAGGATATGATAACTTTCTTTCAAAGAAGCAAACAGAGTTGTTTCCCTGAAAGTAGGTCAAAATAATGTAGACGAAATACATCTTCTATAGTATATATATAACACACAATAAATCTGACACTGAAAGCTTGAAAATCATGACAAGCAGAATACTGAATCTTTTAATGACTTTAGCAACAAAACAGTGTACAGTTGTAAAACACATACTTTACAGCACTTGTTCACATGATTTCCGATGAATGCCTTCCCGTGGTAAGAATGACGTCCAACACCAAATGACTGCAGAGCTTGGTCAATACCGCAGACTACAAAACCACATTGTTTTGGCAGTTTCGCTTTTACGTCTGTAGCTTCAGATATCTAAGAAAACAAAGATAAACACTGTGTTGTCTGGAAAGTATTGATCGCACTACAAATGTGCACAAGCCAAAATTCTGAAAATGCAGCATAGACATGACTGTGAACTTGAGATTTACAATGTTATTGCTTATCATCACAAAAATAATCTTACTTCTGGTATCAATATGCCATTTTCAAAGATGAAGGAGACCCTCTGAGATCTCAGGTTGCTAGACAGGTTATCTGTAGGTGTTCTCACATGATACAGAAAATTTAACACCATGCTAAACAAACATTACATGTTTATTTAACATTGCAACTAAGTATACCAGTTTGATAAAAAGTTTGACTTGGCTAGCAACTCACTGCCACTGAAATTAATTGTGTCTCACAAGATTTCAAAATTAGCACAAAATCATTATTTTTATTTTGTTAATGTAGTATGGTCTTCTATTCATAAATACAAAACTTCCTGTCAGCTTCTTCACTGAGTTCCTGCACTTTCTCCTGGGCTTTTTTAACTTTGCCAAAGGTCATTAGTGGCGGTCTGCCATCATCTTCACTGTTGTCGTCATCATCATCATCATCATCATCATCGTCACAGTCATCATCAGCAAGGAGAGCCTTTTCAACACTATCAGCCAAGGTCTTAGCTTCTTCTTGGAGTTCTTTCGCTTCACAGTATCTTCACAGCACATGTATCTTTTACTTTTAATGTATGACAATATCTTGTAACGTTCATACCTACCTATTTATGAAGAAAACACTACATACAAATATACAACAACGAGATTGATCACAAATGATGACATATGTGCTGGCTTCATTGTCAACTTGTTTTCGCATATAGCTTCACTAATAAACTTCTATTTATGCACACCGTTATGGACATTGTGGCATGCATACATGTAGATAGGTCACAGTGTGGTCTGTTGAACTGTTCAGAGAAAGGTAAAGTGAACTGATTGAAACAGAACAGAGCTATATGTTTAGTTGGTCAATGGAAGCAAACAACATAGTGGATTGAATTGATTAGTACATACTCTGTGCAGTGGTACATTGAAAAGTGGCTTTCTGACACTATTGTAGTGCTGCATGGCATGCCTTAGGTTTCCACCAGTTGAAAGAAATTCACTGTGACATTTTCTGATATCATCAAGGGTTCTCTTCTTCATTGATGACAATTGTTATTCCTCCTTCGGCAACTGTGCTTGTTCCTTGCTGATCACACAGCATACGCAAAAATATTTCCCTAAAATATTTCAATTTGAGGAAGACAAGGAACAAAAATTGACATAATTACTTAAAAACCTTAGTGAGTATAGACATGACTGGTGTTCATGAAGTCAATTTGATTTGCATGTGTAAACTCTTGGAGAGGATGTACCTGTAATATGCAAACTTATCAATTTAAATATTTATTTCAAAGAAATTCATGGTTACTACATTTTGCATTGCCAGTATACATAGCATAGTAATACTATGTGTAAGAATTAAATTGAGAAATAAACACAAGAATTTCTACAGAGGAAAAGAATCATTTGTCAATAGCTTGCAAATATTTATCAAGATCTGTCCCACTGTGTTCCCCTTCCTTTAAATTTATCTGACTAACCAGTGTTAGCTGTGAATGTCTTAAATCAACGAAAAACTACAACAAATTATCATAATTGTGTTCTACAGCATATCATACACAATGCATGCTGATTATTAACAGACGCACATATTGCAAACTGATAGGTCAAGGACGTACACATATAAATCATAGTTAAACCGAAGTGTACACAATAAACTGCCTGTCCTGTCAGTGCCTCAGCTTATGTATAAATCATAGCATGCAAGTATACATTTCATACCATTTGGTCCAGACAATCCATAACTCTTGGTCAGATACTCACAATCTCCCATCATCCGTGCTAATAGTGTCTTGTCCCTGAAATAAATCAAAGTGGAAAGTAAGACAATTGTCCATACCATTCTAAATTAATGCCCATGTTTCTACACATCAATGCATTTTGTACATGCAAGAAAACGACTTTGCCTTTTGTACCATTTAATGTAGGTATCATATTTATGCTTGATAAGTTTGGTCAGATTTGTACATTGTTTATCAGATTTTTGGATCAGCAGTAGAATGCATGTATTAAACTTGGATAACCAATATGTATGTATCTTAAGTTCCAAATATTGTACCAAAATAGATATACGACACAATCTGTTCATTGTTTAGTAAAACACGGTATGCATGTTTAGACTTACTTTCACTTTGTGCCATCCAGTTTGTCTACCTGACCTCTGTTAACAGCTAAAGCTATTTCCTAAATTGTAATAGGAATCAGGTGCTGCAAATGTACTCTAAATCACTGTATTATCTGCTACATTTGGATTACTGATGTTAGCAACTTGGTAAACCATTCTCATGGTTCCCTGACCCTTGTCCCCACCTAACTTT
Source organism: Ptychodera flava (assembly GCA_001465055.1). Taxonomy (NCBI): domain Eukaryota; kingdom Metazoa; phylum Hemichordata; class Enteropneusta; family Ptychoderidae; genus Ptychodera; species Ptychodera flava. The sequence goes on along the minus strand of LD343016.1, from coordinate 103,641 downwards.
ATCCAAATTTCACTGGTAGGTAATGTACCAAGCCAGGTCAGTTTGCTAGACCTGAAGACAAATATGAACAAGATGCAAAGACGACAGTAACACATATATTCAGTAATATGTAATAACAAGATGACTTATCCACAGTCTTTCTCTACATGATCATAATAGAGTTTGCACACACTCCCAAAAGTCTGACTGCAAGTGCAAGCCTGCTGTCCCAATATTAATACTCATGTGCTTATATAAGAGCATATAAGAACAATCTAGAACTTTTATTGACATGCTAATTACTGTTCTAAAATTCCCACTCTTACACAACTAATTGAATTTCCAGAAAATTCCAAACATGACTAATTAAATTCATGGTTGTGAGGTCAAGAAGGACAGTGACCTTGAGAATGTTCCAGGCTAATTAAACTCAGGTCATGATGAGTGTGGGGGAAAATGACCTGCATAACATACCTCACTTCCAATATTCACAAGCCATGCCTTGAAGTAACGTCGTAATTTCCTCATGGCAGCCCATGTTGTTCCCATAGCAACTTTCAAGTGAAGGCCAGCACCTGGACGTATGTCAGGAGTGAGTCCCATGATCTGGAGGATTTTCCTTCTTGTCCTTTTGTTGGTGTCTCACCTCCTCTCACTCAGCTGCAGCATCGCATCACCACCACTGACATGGTCTCTCCTCTGACTTAACTGCAACACCCTCTGACGTCTTGTCCTAGTGCTAGCTTCTGAGGTTGTTTTTCGTGGCTTTGGTGTATATGTCAAACACAATGGCTGAAAAAAATCACACCAAAAATTGAAAAACCAAATTTATCTTTCAAAAGTATGTGGGTGATATTCATGAAATTGTACTAGCTTATTACTTGATTAAATTAATTTGTTGAACCACTACCAGGTCACACATGTACTACAAAACCAAATAAATGTTATTACAAATACAAATTATCATATTCCATGGTAGCTTTATCAGAAGAATTTACTCCAAAATCTAACTGTATATTGATATGTGGGTATAGATCAGCAAGAGTAATGCTGGTAAAAAACTCACCTGCCCCTTGCTTTTAACTTTTATCAAACTATCATCACTTCTGTTTGCTTCTATTTTTTCTTGACAAGTGTTGTTGCCATTTCTTCATACTGTGGCAGCATATGCACCGCTGATACATTCTGCAACACAATTTCTGCGGCCTTCACTGCACATATATTATCTCTGCCTATCCCTCGATGTTTCATCATTTGATGTCTTGGTATTGATTGGGTCAGGAATGGGGACTGGAGTAGGGTGGCTTCTGAAGGGAAATGGGCTCACTGACGAGTAGCAGTGGTCTCCAGCAATGGACTGGTAAACACACCGTTCCGTGTTGTGTTTCAGATCTTGCAGTGGCACAACTGAGAGACGGCACACAGGACAGGATGAAGAAACTTGCAACCACTGACACAAACATTCAGCACAAAACACATTTGGTCCATTACACAAGAGTTGTATTGGTCCATCTATTATGTCTTTGCAAATGGGACACTCCATTTCTTCAATGAGATCATTGAACTACTGTCTCTGCAAGGGAATGAATCTTCTCATCTTTTTTCCTGCCCTCTGTTTCACAGCTGCTGTTAGACTTGTGCTGCCATGAGTTTCACTCTCTAGTTTCCCCGTCTTTCCTGTCTCCTTGCCAGTGATACCAGAAATGTCACTGCCTTGGTATTGACTTGGTCTGCTCCTGTTTTTACTGTCTTTCTTTTTCTTTCCATCCTTACACAATGCATCACACACCGCACATCTCCCTACTCTACAGTGTCTGGACCAATTCACTACGTGTGACCCTGGCCGATAGTTATTGCTTTCTGCCTGCTGCCATGAAGCAATGACTCTCTTACAGAGACAACAAAAATTGGACGGGTGAACGTCAGAATGTCTTCACTAACCTGTACTCTGAAACAATTCGTTAACTCCACGATAAAATTGGAGCATGGATAACTTGTGCCATTTATTTTCCGTGCACAAATACAACACCGGTTTTTTAGCACACGAGCATGAAATTTGAATGACATTTACACAGTCTAGGCCAACAGACGATTGAAAAAGACGCCATAAAATATGCCAGTGTGTAAGCAAACCCGCTACCAGGGAGACATGCCTGATGGTCCGAAAAACTATGCTCAACTGCAACACACATACGGACGTAAATAAAAAAACCCACACGCATAAAAAATAACCAATGACAAATCACGCCATAAAATGTACAGATTAAATCACTGCGGACACGGTTAAATCGGTTTCAATCTTGTTAAAATTGATTTACTTAAATCTGAACCTCGTAAATTACACAACACATTAATGAAAATACTTACAGACCACCATGCTTTATGTTATCAAGTTTTCCGTGCTATAAGAAACTTCTCCTGCAAATATCGCGAGGTCAAAGGTAAACTAGCGATAAACATCCAGCTATGCTGAGTATGCCACCTTGTTAATTGAGAACAGCTTTCACTATCACATTTGAATACATTTTTTAAATGTTTATGGGTCAGAATTCGAGCAACAACACGCGCACGGCGAGCAATCGTCTCGAAAGTGCGTTCGGCTGTTCGTTATTTGTTTGCTCAACCTAAGTTGCCAAGTCGGCCGCGCCGGAAGCAAAACACAGGTGACGTAGTCTGCCAGTATGAGTATGCGCAATTGAGCCTGCGAGCCCAAGAATGTGTAAAGTACCGTATACCGTAGAACTGTCTCGTGCTATCATGTCGTTCAGCTATAAAATGTGTGCATGTTGACAGAAACTGGAATTATTGCAGAGAATACTTTCCAGAACATCACATGTAAGTCTCTAAGGTACCAAGTAGGACGTTTAGGAAATCCTTTCAGAAAGTTCACGCCGCCTGTGGCCATTTTGTGAGGTATAAGCTTATACCGTAAAATACGTACCTGCACTGGCTGCAGCGTACACAGTATTTCTACTGTACAGTGTACATATTGACGGATAATATGCGATGGAATTTTGCGTTTCACGTCCTTCAATCATTCAGATGGAAATACCGCCCTTCTCCAAACTTTGAAAAAAACGGGTGACAGGTTTGGAATGCTAACTCTTGTATATCAAGAATGACGTAATTTAATGAGAAGACATGTGTATTCGAGCACGGCTACAGTTTTTGATTCGAAAACTCTCATCATGGACCATGGTTGTATTCAACAATCGAGAGGTCTAGGTGAGTCTAACTTTTTCCTATCTCCATGAAGCACTTGTGCAAAAATAAGCGAATCCACAGGCCTTTGGCGAATCAATAAATGCGTTTTTCACCAAGCTGAAAGGTTGAAAGATCCGTCCGTCACTTTGGGACGAGGTAGATAAATGCAGTCAAACCCAGCTGGGCACATAATGTGACTTTGTTCTGGAAATTACGAAGACGACCGGCCGTGCGCTGGAACTTTGCAACAAAGTTTCAATATCTGAACTGACTACTTGAATGAAAGGCACAGGAAACGATGGCCAATAAAAACGCATTCTCGTTGCATTTTGATAAAAATGTATCAATCACAATGACACAGAAATTATGCCTCCTCCGGCAGAAGGGCTGTGGCCAATTTTTAGCGTTGCTACAGTATTCTCAGTGCTGAAAAGGCAATGTTGTTGCCAGGTTGTCATGGCGACTTTTAAAATTTGCATACAACTCTGAGAGTGAAACGGGTTGTTAATAGGTCACAAAACTTTTGAGTCCCACTGTCGTCCATTATACTAGGTTTCCTTGGGTATTAAAGGTGTGCAAGTATACACATCAAAAGACTAGAAAATTCACTTCATGGGCAGAATCTCGTAAAATAGCCTTTTCTTATCTGGTTAACGAAAAAGATACCCCTGATCTAAAATATGCATGGTTTTAAATATAAAAAAAAATGGTTACCTAAATGGTTACCATGGAAACATGAAACAAAAGTGAACATGGATTTCATGCTGTGATAAATACACTTAGGAGAGCATTTGCATAGTAACTGGGATTACTTTTAATGGAATTTGAAAAACTTTGAAATATTAAAACGCAAATACGTTACTATGGAACCAGGGCTGTAAAAATTGATATCATGTTTTGTCTTCAACCCAAAATAACCCTTTGGTATAATATTTCTGTTGATTACTGGATTTTTACACTGGATATTTGGACTTTCTAACCCAAAATATCCCTTTGATATAACATATTCTGTTGGTTACTGGATTTTAGGTGGAATCTTTGAAAAAATGGTAATTTTTACTCCTGAAGGGTTACCGTTGACACATCTCACATTAAAATGAGTGTGATTGTTTTGGTGTGCTAACCAGAAAAACCCTTATTATCATTTTTTTTTACATCAATCAATAGTTCTTTAATAGGAATTAGGGGAAGAGTAACATTTTCAATCCCAGAATAGTTACCATGGCAACTCGAAACATTAAAATAAGTCTGGTTTTTTGTGTTCTCTGACCCGAACTCCCCCACTAGGAATTTTTTCATATCAATCAAAGTAACTCTTCATGGGATATTAGAAAAACTGAAATTGTCAACCCCTAAAATGGTTACCATGGAAACATGGGGCAGTGAAATCGATATCATATTTGGTCTTTTCGACCAAAAATACCCTAATGGTGAAATTTTCACGGAAATTGAACCTATTATTATTCGCGTTATTATTTCTATATAATACTTATATTAATTATTATTATTATTATTATTATTACAAGTTTAGGGGCCATAAGTTTTATATAAAAATCGAATAACAGTTCATTGAAGCTATGGGAATTCTGAAAAAGGGGTGTTCGAACGCAGGCCCATCGTGGCAGTCGTGGGTGCGCACAAAACAAGGCACAGCAACTGTGGAGAGTCTATGCCAGTGTATGTGCTGCAAATATACCTTCACGCATGCGCACTCGTTTGCCAGTGTAGTCTGTCAATATGAGCATGCGCAATTGAGTTTACCTGCGCGTGAATGTGTAGTCTGTACACTATGTCTCGTGCTATAATCTTGTCATTGAGCTTTGCATGTTAACAGAAACTGGAATTACTGCAGAGAATACTTTTCAGGACATCACAAGTGAGTCCGTAAGGTAACAAGTAGGACGTTTAGGAAATCCTTTCAGAAAGTTCACGCCGCCTGTGGCCATTTTGTGGAGTATAAGCTTATACGTACCTGGAGCGACGGTATACAGTATTTCTACTGTACATATTGCCAGATAATATGCGATGGAATTTTGCGTTTCACGTCATTCAATCATTCAAATGGAAATGCCGGCCTTCTCCAAACTATGAAAAAAACAGGGTGACAAACTTTGGAATGCCAACTCTTGTATAACAATGATGTAATTTAATAAGAAGACATTTGTATTCGAGCTCGGCAACATTTTTTGATTTCACTGAAACATTGACTATTCAACAACTTTATCCTATGTCCATGTAGCACTTGTGGAAAAAAAGCGAGTCAACAGGCCTTTGGCGAATCAATAAATGCGTTTTCACCAAGCTGAAAGGTTGAAAGATGCGTCCGTCACTTTGGGACGAGCTAGATAAATGCAGTCAAACCCAGCTGTGCATAGAAATTTTCCATAATATGACTTTGTTCTGGAGACGACCGGCCGTGCGGTGGAACTTTGCAACAAAGTTTCCATATCTGAACTGACGTACTTGAATGACAGGCACAGGAAACGATGGTCAATAAAAACGCATTCTCGTTGCATTTTGATAATAATGTATCAATCACAATGACACGGAAATTATGCCTCCTCACAACAGAAGGGCCATGCTCTATTTTCCGCCCTGCTACAGTATGTCTTAGTGCTGGAAAGGCCATATTGTTGTCATGTTGTCATGGCGACTTTTAAAATTTGCATACAACTGTGAGAGTGAAACGGGTTGTTATGTCACAAAACTTTTGAGTCCCACTTTCATCCATTACACCTGTTTCCTTGGGCATTAAAGGTGTGCAAGTATACACATCAAAAGACTAGAAAATTCTCTTTATGGGCAGAACCTTGTAAAATAGCCCTTTCTTGTCTGGTTTACGAAAAAGATACCACTGATCTAAAATATGCATGGGCTACCAGCCAGTGTCACCGGGCTACCAACTTCAGAATATGTTTGGCCAAGTGGACTACCAGGGATAAAAAGTTAATTTCTAGCCCTGGGCAATATTAAACATGAAACATTTAACTTGTAATATTTCCCCTTGTCTTGGCCTGCTGGGTTTTAAAAAAAATGTTTAAAGGTATACAGGGACCATGTTCAAATTTAGCCATTGCTACAATGGAAAGGGGAGATCTAGCTAATCATCAGAATCATAGAATTTATGGGGTCACGCCAGGTCACACAAAAAATAATGCATCACTACATGGCCATAATTTTACTTTAGTTAAACAATCAGAAATAATTTGTCTTCAGTATTCTTCCTGAATGAGGCAAAGAAATCAAAAGAAATTAATATAAAATGAACATTATTATACGTCGTAAATTATAAATCCATAAAATAAATAAGTACCAGTGAATTATGTTTTAAATAAAACAAAAAAAAATTCTGCGCTACTGTTACTGCTTGTGATAAATATAATGGTACATCGGGTGATAAGGAGGATTGGGTTCGGGGACTAGTAGAATTAATTTCAGCACATAAAATGAATTTGAAGGCATAAACTTAATTCGATAAATTCATAATAAGTTAGTAATATACTATGTAACACTTATTTGGGATGACTGCATGAAACACAATAAAAAATGCTTGAAAAATTATTTCTGGTCTATGTAAAATTAATTCCAACACACTAAAATTAACAGAAAACATAATTTTGACCAAAATGGCCCCAATATACATTATCTTTATTATTCTTTCTAGAATGAAGGCAAAGAAATTACAATTATTATTATTATAATCATAAAACAAATGTTAAAAGTTGCTACTTAGAAATCCATAAAATAAATAAAAAACAGTGAATTATGTTTTAATATAGACCCTCTCGAGGGTCTATGGTTTTAAATAAAAAGACTGTGGTTACCGAAATGGTTACTGTGGCAACATAAAATAAAAATGAACATAGAGTTCATGCTGTTATAAATACATTTAGGAGAACATTTGCTTAGTAACTGGGATTACTTTGAATGGACTTAGGAAAAAAAATGAAATTTTAAAACGCAAATAAGTTCCTATTAGAACACAGGGCAGTAAAAATGGGTATCATATTTTGTCTTTCTAACCCTTTGGTATAATATTTCTGTTGATTACTGGATTTTTACACTGGATATTTGGTCTTTCTAATCCAAAATATTCCTTTGATATAACACATTCTGTTGATTCCTTGATTTTAGATGGAACCTTTGAAAAACTGGTAATTTTTACTCCTGAATGGTTGCCACGGAAACATCTTACATTAAAATGAGTGTGATTGTTTTGGCGTGCTAACCAGAAAAACCCTTATTATCAATTTTTACATCAATCAATAGTTCTTTAATAGAAATTAGGGAAAAAGTAACATCGATATCATATTTGGTATTTTCGACCCAAAATACCCTTATGGTGAAACGTTCACGGAAATTGAAACTATTATTATTCGCGTTATTATTTCCATATAATACTTATCTTAATTATAAGTGATGAAGACAGAGCAAAGGCGATAATTAGTGGCATGATCCAAACTGCCTGGTGAGTGGACCATTGGAACAGGTCAGGCCCGGATCTGATCCTAGCCAGGATGGACACATTTAGTAACAGAGACAGAAAAATTTATGCCCAGGGGATCATTTGAGTATGATACTAGCCTGAGAGAGTAGGGCTATAGGGTGTCATCAGTTACGTCCACACTCACAAAACTGATATTTTCAGTTGCAGATGTGCCACGACCTATGAAGCGACCGCAGTTATCAAACTTTCAAATTTGCCGAACATTACAGCACCAGTTTTGTCTTTCTGTTGGGTGTCGTGGACTTTGCACATTTTGATACAGCGTATCTTTGCACATTTTGATACAGCGGTTTCCGATATAAGATACCAGTACAGTATGATGGGAATCTGTTACAATGTACACTGGTTCCATCATCTTCCCGGGATCGGGACCTCCTAATGATTTGAATATTTCAAGTCACATGTATCAAAAGTGTGAATACAGTGAGAGTAATAATAGAGCAACAAAGATGATGGACTGTAATAGACACATGGAATTTTGATGACATCTTAACCAACCACTCGCATAGCTCGATTAAAGACATACACATCACAATCTGGCTTTTACCGTTGTCTCTGACAAAATGTCTCTGTCTTTGTGTCTCTCTTTCTCTCTAGCATTCAAAGAGTGCTTTCTTCTTCATCTACTGTCTGTGTAGATGTTGTAACCTGAGATTGACAGTATCTGTAATAACAATGTCATGGTTATCTGTCAGTAAAATTCCTAATGGAAAGTTGATTTTGCCTCTTCTTGTGTCATGTACCTGGCATCTTCTCTTGTCACAATTTGGCTTATTTGATCCAATGTTGTGAAGCGACCCCTAGATATGCTGATCGCAAGGTTTAGCATTCAGCCGAAGTGTTCCAGTGTGCTTTGGACCAAATTTTACTGTGTGCTGCCTCTTATCCATGTGATCTCTCACTTCACTATAGAAGAGTGTCTGTGTATCGACATGACTTTTCTTTATATGTTGCCTTTGTTGCAGCAATGAAGATTGTTGGTCCATGTTGTTGTATGACGGCATACAGGGTTTCAGCAATCCTTGTAGTTTAATGCTCGTGTGTCAGTTCTGGTAATTTAATGTTGTCTCGCAGGTCAGGAGATTGTTCTAGTGTCATCTAATCATCATTTATGTCCGATTATATCATATCATGCTACCATGCGCCATTCTGATTGGACGAGAGCTCATTCCACCGATGCTAAAATACTGTTTTAGCACTTACAGCAGTGGTAAAACGGCCCCTAAGCCAGCATTTTTGAAAGTTGCCCAGTCTGTGCATTTGAACGTACCTATCTAAACCATATACCCTCGAGAAAAACCGAAACAGTCCACTTTGTTTCAAAGACCGAAGACCGAATTTTGATACATGAATAAAGTATGGGTGTGTAACTCACCTCTTGGTGTAAATAAGTTGGGATCGATGATGAAATACATCTCTGAAGCAGCACATTTGGGGTGTGATGTACACAAATATTAGGGCGACAGCGCACCGTACACTTTGCTTGATATTGCGGGAGTCGAGACGCGATATATCCTACCGCTCTTTAAAATGAAGACAGTATTCGTTCATACACAAATAGATTCCTCACAGTAACGGAATGTCAGATATTTTTACGAAAGTTTGGGCTGTAACGGACCGGGGGTCCTAACGATGTACACCAAGAAGTTCAAAATAACAATGGGATGATTCCTGGCGACTGCGACGAAATTTTACATCAAGTGCAATGAGCAGTGTCAGCGTCCAGCTCTCGCTGCATCGGGCAACACACTCTGCACAACTGTTCATCAGAGTTTCAGTCATCGCAAGTCTGGATTATTTCAAAACTGCTTGTTTTCTGGTACAATTAACGTCCAAATTATCCATCAAAATAGATCCTGTAACTTCGCTGTGCCACCTCTGAATGTCGACGCGATACCGTACACGCGTTTGCAGTACACAATGAGACAAATCTATTTTTAGTATGCCAAAAAAGCCAGGACTATTGTTCTTATGTAACTTTACGAAAACAAATTGTTACTTTTTTCTTTTGATTTGAACTCTTGAGCCATTTTCTGTGTGACTGCAGCAGGTATTTTTGACAAGTATAGTGTTCGTGTTGCATGCGAATAAAATGCAATGTTGATATGAACGTAATGCGTATTTATCGTAGGATACTGTGTGCCTTTACGTAACCCAACTTATAAAAATGCTCGGTCTCGGGCGCAGAATTCCCGACGTTCGAACTCTCAGACGTCTGTTTTCTACATTTTGGGCTTGGAGTGATGAAAATACCCAATTAAGACAACAAAGACACGCAAGTTGATGTAATATAATAGCAATATCCCCCTTCGCAGTCGGGTAAGCATTCGATTTTAGTTCAATTCGCTCCACTTAGCACTCGCCTATCGGCTCGTGCTATATTTCGTGCATTGTAAAAACATCTCGTGTATACCCTCCAGCGGCGGGGGTTATTGCTTAAATGAGTACTAACTGAATGCCATTCGCAGTTGTTCCAGAGACAGGTGTCAAAGACAGATATGTTGTTTTGCAATTTGTAACGGCTTATTAGTTGTCACGGGAACTGACAATATTAATGTGTTCATCTCATTTTGAAGTTTATGGAGGTAATTAAATTAAAACAGGCTTACCTTTGTGAAGTTGGGATTTGCAGTGATGGCGACCATTTTGAATTTTCAAAGTTTTCGTCATTTGTTTCTCAATTTAACAAAAATTTGCATGACGATTTTGTCTAAATATGGACTCATGATGTGTCGTAGTAAAGGTTTGCTACATTACTGGTACATTTTGATCGAAGATAATTTGCAAATTTTGCATACCGAATCTGACTTTTTCAATGAATTGTGACACTACTTTCCTGGCATACAGAAGCAAAAGCAGTCATTTCCGAATTTTGAGAAATGATACAACACAAACTAATCATAGCACTGACATTTACACTCTATAGACCGCTTGGCATGTTAATATCTTCAGAACATTTCTCAAAGAAAACACTACCTGTATTGACATTATGGTAATTTGGACATTTACCACAACTTGATACTTTCTTCTGATGAATAAGTGTCACAAGTAAATAAGTAAACGGTGCTTTACCTGGCGATGTAAGGCGTCTGATTTCTCAAACACAATACACACTTTCCCGAAATTTGTATGTACTCTCTTTGACATAAAAGCACTACTGAGGCATACAATCTAAGGTTCCATTATTATAAGTTTTCACTTGTACTGAAGCTTCCTTCTCTAAACTATGAATCGAGACCACAATCTAGAAAAAGGCATGATGTTGATCTACCACTATCACCTTATATTTGGTCTCTTTCATCTATTGAATATAGATATTAAAGGGCAGCATACCTTTATTTTGAACTAAATATCTGCTACTATATTTTGTCATTTTTAAAAAAACATTACTATTCTGTCAGAAGAGACGTTTTCTTAAATATACATTGTTAACTTGACTAGCACAATGATACATTTAATATATATGTACAATTGTCACTTCTGATAACCACTTACACATTAAGAGGTTTGCAGTTGCAAGATATCGTACATTTCTATTGGCTTAAAGCAAAACTCTTTAGCTTTCAGCTGCTGAGCGTAGATCCTTAAATGTCATTAAACCTTGGCAAGTTCGTGCCTGGCATAGCCTAATCATAAGCTAACGGTGACAAAGAGATTGCTTCAAAAGGTACTTGAAATTATGTTTGATACTCTAGTGCAGTTGTGTTGTTGAAAGTGCTAATACTCATGCATGTGCCCTTCACAATAAAAAACACATACTAACTATACTCTGTGAAAGTTTTGTCAGGTTTGCTGATTTGCAGAACCTTTAACCTTGCCTCAACTGTATGGTTGGGGGCGCATCGACGTGTTCAGCAGTGACGAGCTGTGATACACATAAAGCAGCTGTGAGTTCAAGTGGTCAAGCCTTGTGCACGAACATAATTGAGAGGGAAAGTAACGGATGGCAGCTTACGAACATCAAACAATGAGAACTGTATAAATGAAAGGCGGCAGACCAAGCCTGCCGCAGTGGAAGAACACGTTGGTAGCAAGAAATCTGGAAGGATCATAATACATCTGACACTAGGCAAATGCTTGATATGCAATAATTTACACACATATACTGATGCTGTAAATTTGTCAAGTACGTTAAGTATATGCGTGCGTATACTTATAACATGAACACAAAAAAAACGATTGGAACTAATTTGAGATAATTTAATCTTCATATTTTTCAAAGTTATCAAAATCATTAGGTGCCTTTTAGCCAAAAGTTGCCAATGGATAAAATGCTTGATATGCGCTTAGCATATTTACGTATATTGACGTATATTGAACACAATATTAATTGCATAGGCAACGTATATCTCTGTATATGGAACATTCCAATACGTTTACGTGCGTAGCGTAATTCTATGCAGATCATGCAAACGTACTGCATATCTTTGCACACTAAGTGTACACTGTAGTTTTGCATTTTATTAGTATACGTACGTGTATACTTAACTATTGGACACATGTACAAAATCAGTATATGTGTATATGTATTGTTGTACATCAATCATTTTGCCCAGTGTGAAATTCTACAAATTACTCATAAAAGCAAGTGTGTAACTTAAAAAGAAAAGTGGATGAGGTCACATGTGCAGTTTAAATCGACTCTATACGACATCATCAAACTATCCCAGATTATGTCTTTTCCCTCAGGAGGGAGAGGTCGTGACAATTAAGAGAATAATATAGGAGCTATATTGTCCCCTCATATCAGCAGTACATTTGCTTTAGAAACATTAGCAATTTGGTCTATGACACGTCTTGAGAATGTTAATTTCATGAAGATTGTATTTAAACAAATGCAATTTTTGCTCGATATTATGGCTATACAGCGTCAATGCCTACAACTATTCTCTAACGAAACAAATTGTTTTTCATTGAAACACTTGACAATGTGATGGCTTCTGCAATATAAAAGTAATTTCCTACCGGTACTACAGTATTGTTTACGAAACTAAATATAACGAACGAAAATCACAATAGGTATACTATTGCAAAACATTGTGTGCAGACAAATTTCAAATATCACAGGTCATAATATTGCCATAATTCATGCAGCGCAAGAGACAGATACCTATAACTTAAAAAAAAATTCACAATATTTTATGAGCGTAATTACATTACCCTGTTATTTCATTCAAAGGTTTTTGGCAAAGTCAAGAGATGCTTAATTTTTAATAACGAACTTCGAGCTTCACGAACTCTACAGCGAGTAGAGAGGTCGCAGTCAGAATTGTAAAAACTTTAGCTCGGTTATTGAACCAATCTTTTTGAGATTGGGGATTTTGCCGAGCTGTTTTGTCTGTCGCTTTCTCCTCTAGGTGATTGGGTTAATCCAATGTGAGTTCGAACCCGATTGAAACCATTGTATTAATAACACTATGTCCTCTTATCCATTTGTAACACCACATGGTTCTAATTCTGAAATATTTGAAGCTTCCCCTTTGTAGCATTATATATTAAAGCCAATTTTTGTAGCGAAAATCTGTCTGAGGATTTGCAATAGTTGACTAGTTTGTACAAAAGAAAAATCGTATACAGGCACGCCTAATTGCATTGACATCCCTCATCACAGTGGAAACCATCATGAAAACTACTATACCGTTATGCGCTTTATATAGGTAACAATTCTGTTTTTTTGTAATATCTAACATAATGCATTCATCGAACTAAATGTCCCAATATACATTTACTCGGGGTATACCTATTTCAGAAATCATTTTAAAAATTAAACAAATGGGGAAGCAAGCATATTATATGTCCGTTTTTAGAGGCATGAGAACACAAACTAAGCCTCATATTTGTTAGAGGGACAATGACATCAAAACGGAAGTTTTAAAAAGAAACAAAACAACAAACATTTGGGAGATTTAGCAGATCAATTTGCAAAAAAAAATTGTTCCTGGTATCCTTGAATTAACAAATGTACCAAAATTAAACACCAGTATCATGTCTCAACAAATTTATTTCAATTCGCAACACATCTTTCATTTTGCGTTGTATTTTGTAGTTTTATAAATTAATTTAGTATGAATTTTTATTTCTGAAACGATTTTAGAGTAAAAATAAGCTGAAAACAAAAGAAGTATTATTCAAAAATTTATTTAGCAAATTTTAAAAGTTCATGTCATTGACATAGTTGTGATCCTTGCACGATTCTTTGCTGCGGGTCATACCCAACCTCTGGTACTGTGAGTAAGTGAAGTATTTTAGTTGTTCATAATCTTCTACTTTCACTGGATAAACTGCCTGATATGTGCTTAGCATATTTATAAATATTGACGTATACGGAACACAATATTAATTGCATACGCAACGTATATCTTTGTATATGGAACATTCCCATAGGTTGATATGCGTACCGTATTTCTATGCAGATCATGAGTATACGTACTGCATATCTTTGCACACTGAATGTACACATATGTACAGAATCAGTATATGTGTATATATTGTTGTATATCAAGCATTTTACCCTGTGTTTGTTTTCAGAACCCTGGGAAACATTTTTCATATTGAGGTATACTTCTATTCTGTCTGTGATCTGGAAAACTTAAACGTAAAGGGTATATATACATATGTATGTATGTAAATATGTATGTATATATGTATGTATGTACGTACGTACATACATACATACATACATACATACATACATACATACATACATACATACATACATACATACATAGATACATACATACATACATACATACATAAAGGAAAGCCAACAAAAAGAATTTCAGTTTCAGTATCTGTCTTCATATCAGACTCAGCGGCTAAAACACCCGTACTTTTGCTTACTAAAAATTTTATAAGCTCCCGTACCTTTATGAACGAGTGTTAATTCCTTACAACGTCCTATCTCTGTCCCTGTGTGCTCATAAGCACAATTAACTCAGGAATGGTTATTGACCTTAAATCTTAAGTAAAAATCTGCTAAGAAAAGTTTATACATAATTGCAGTACGTAATTATTTTTTTCTATGTTGTTTGTAGTTATTTGGGATATTTATCTCATGAAATTAACCATAGGTAAAACAAGATCTATTGCGGATGATAGGTTTGCATTGGTTTCTACTATACCTTTCCATACATCTAATAAGCGTCTGTTCGATTTCAATATATGTATGTACAAAATCACGAACATGATATTCACGAACCAAGTGCCTTCAGAGTTTAAATATCAAGAGTGAGAAAACCTCTCATGTAATTTTTAATGCCATGAATACAATGTTTATTTACATATGGTCACCGAGAAGACAACATAATGTTTATGCAGAATTTCAACTTAGAATTTAAAGGATGCAACTAAATGATGTCGTTAGTGGCCTCCATAAAAACGAACTTTTCCCAATCCAGCTTTGTTTCTTATGACAGATAAACATTACAATAGTGTAAAAGAGATACTGTTATCATTAAATCTATATGAAAAACATCGCCAATTAAGATCTAATTACAAAAACTTAGATGACGTCTAAGCTTTAAATACCAGTGTATAAATAGCAGTGGATGTGGTGAGTTTTACGCTGAAGTTGTTTGGGAAGATACACTATGTAACCGGACTTAAAGCTCACCCTGAATGATTAATCTGACTGCAAGCAGAGTAGAGGTGGGATACATGTAACTTGCATTCCAGCATGTTTCAAGTAGTAGACCAACACTAACAACTTTAAATACCAAAAACAGATTCATGGAGTATAACTCCAAAATGACCGATTTGACCCTTTAGGCAATATTAAGAGCAAGTAATACAGCCAGAAGTTTTGCCTACTTCAGGCATACGCAAGAGCGATAGCGAAATTAAATAAGGGATAATAAGGTGATCCTGTCAAAGTATACAGGTGTAGGAGTCATTGGGATGGTTCAAAATGAGAGCACTTTTGTCCAATTCTAAGGTGCGAGTATAATAAATATTATCGTTACAAGCACCAACCTACAGTCACACTACAAATCGTGATCCATCCCGATGTATCATCCGTTATTATTTTTATTATCCTAAACAAAACTTCTCTGGAGAAATTTATGTGTAGAAAGAAGACACTGGTAGAGAATCACCACTATAAATGGTACATTTCTGACCGCTTTACCTGAACTTTCTTTCCAGCAATCGCTAAGAATGAATACAGCATGATTGTTTGCAGATAGGCATATGTACTCACATTGTAATCACGATAATCACGCCTACTTTTACTGGAATTAAGCTCCAGTAAAGTTGATACGTCGGGGGTCGTACGCGTTCTTTTCTACGATACCAGCAGTGCACGACAATTTTTTTGCACAGAAAATATGCGAACTGGTCTCAGGTAGGTCTTAGATGACATCATGTGCACAAAGCTTATGTAAGTCATATGCGGTCTGGATTACTTAATTAAGCGGAAGGAATCTTAAAAACCATGTTTTCAAACCCATCTGAACACATCAATAAAACAGTGTATCAGTAAGTCTAACTAATTCGGTAATCGAATGATTCCTGAAGTGTAATAAACTAGTATGACATAGTGCTATAGAAAAAAATGGCATTGCGTTGTTTACTTATACTCGGGTTGACATCCATGAGGTTGCAATCTCATTACATCCATCAATCGCCGGTGAGGGTACAGATAATGACTTATAAAACTTATCGGCACAATGTTACAACTTCTTTCTCAAAACATCACAAGCCGACCGTAAATATCCCCGCATTTTATTTATTAAAACGTATTACCAACAAAGTCTATATATTAAAGTGGCACTCCCACTTGGTAACATTTTTAAAGCACATTTTTTTAAATGCCAACGGTCGATATTTGACGTGGCGACTGCGCGCGGATTGCGAGATATCGATAAAACATGTCTTCAAAAAAGTAAAAGTTTGAATTCCGTTGGCCCACCTAAATTCAGCTTCCGAACATCGAACGTTCGGCACTGGGACCATTGTCAACTAAGCTATGGAGTACGAGTCTACGCTTACGCTGCTGTACGCCACAGTACCACTGGCGTCGGTGATCGGTCATGCCCCGTGGGAGAAAGCAGTCTTACTGACTTGGCTTTAAATCGAAAAACAATTTTTGCTGATTCCACCAGAATTTGCATAGGCGACTAGCACAATTACGTGCGGAGACACAAAGGTTATGTGATAGGAGTCAGCTCAACAAAGGAGTTACCTTGGCTTCATATGTTGACAATTGACAGAGCAATTCATCGACATCCGAGAATGCAAGGCAATAATTTGCATTTAAATCTGTAGTAATAACAAAATGTATATATATATATATATATATATATATATATATATATATACACACCCAATTATTTCTAGAGTGTGACGAGTTTGACGTCACAAAGTAGTAATATAGTTTACAGGATTTCAGTATACACCTACTTCTTACATCAGAAGTAGGAGTATATGGGCGGTCTTTTTTGCTACTGAAGCTGTTTGTTAGCATTCTCGTGCAGATGAAAGTTGAGTGGGTATTAAGGAACTTACTGAAAAATTAGGAGAGGGTAATATATAGCGAAAGCGTCAAAGATATTGATAGCGATGATTCTGACAGCTTGTCTTGCTTTTTCTTTCAATTTCGGAAACGGGAATGTTCACTGTCGTCTTCTCTCTGTGTTTGGTACTACCACTGTGCTAGCTCGTCAAAAGCCGTGAGCAGCCGATCCATAGGTCAAAATTGATGAATTTATCATTCAACAAGAATCCAATATATATTACGAACATAATGTATCAAAATCAACAAATCACTCTGTCAGGCGACTGATTAAACTCTCAGCATTGGCTTATTGTTGTATTGCTGTTGAACTTCTGCGGTAGGCGGTACTAAAGCGATAATGTTTACTGGAGCTACGTACGGTACGGTAAATGCGGTGTAGCTTGTGCAACTTCATCGACAGCTCGTTTGGATCTGAGAAGTGGCCACAATGAAGTGTTTTCACACACATGTGTGACACAAGTAAAAACTTGACCGAATGAGCGTTAAATGGCAAATGTTAAACATTTCTTGTTGTACATTGTTTACCGTGATTGTTTATGATTTTTGTTTCATCCATAATTACGACGAAAGATTATGATACTGTGATACATCGTTCAAGGCGCTGAGAATGTGTGCGAACGTACGATCTTCAAACTAAGCCTTCGTTACTTTCGAGCCATTTAATTTTCCTGGGTGCGTAGCGGTTAAATAGTGACCAACAAGAACGGTGTGATACAGTTCAGTGGTGTTATATTCACACGATTTTTAGATTGTAAAAATAACGACAACATTGCACAATGTGTTTATTCGTACACTATAAGCACCTATAATGAGGCATTATTGACAGCGAGACAAGGATAAATTTCGATGCATTTTACATTATCACTTTACCTTCAAAGAAAATACCGCATCTGAAGATACTGTGTCAACGTTCTTTCCCATGTCGTGGATGATGATGGCTGTATCCATTCACGTTTTGAGCGAAGGTACGACAGAAAGAGACTACTGTGAGCTGATGCACCGAAAAGAATGTGCGTCCGAATGTGACTAGGATCAGCTGGAGCAGAACTTCATTTACCTCGCTGACATAATACAGGTCAAAATCACCTCGTACGGGAAAGTGAATTTTATTCGACTAAAAGAAGTGGGCCTATGGATGTAAAAAATATATAATCTCCCAGTATTTCTCACTTGAGTTACGTCATCGAAGACACGCGTTTCCGGCTGGGAGGGATACTGCTGCTATGTAGGGGGAAACCTTGTTGTCACACTCGTTCGAAATACTTGGAGATTATCTATCTATTTTCCTATCTATCTATCTATCTATCTATCTATCTATCTATCTATCTATCTATCTATCTATCTATCTTTCTATCTATCTATCTATCTATCCATCCATCCATCCATCCATCTATCTATCTATCTATCTATCTATCTATCTATCTATCTATCTATCTATCTATCTATCTATCTATCTATCTATCTCTATCTATCTATCTATCTCTATCTATCAAGTCAATTAGTCATGTTTACAACTTTCTGGAAATTCAATTAGTCAAAAGTGGAGATATTTTAAAACACTAATTAGAATATCAAGATAAGTTCTACGTTGTTCTTGTGTTCTCTTATATAACTATAAATACTGGGGCGGCATGTTTTTTTCAGTCAATCATTAGGGATAGTGTCTCTGACGTGTTACTTCAAGAATTTGGAAACTCCAAAAGTATTAATTTCAATACTTTTTAAGGCCTTAACAGCAACGCTAGATTTATTATGTGGACTTTGTGCAACCTCAAGCGTCGAGCCAAGGACTTCATCCGCCTGTCTCACCGTCTGATTCTGGAGCCAAGTGCCGTCCCTGCTGAGATGAATAGCCTGTAAACGTTTAAAGATTGTACTTTATCCCTTGATCTAGTGATTAATTGTATTTTTTGTAGTAAATTTCGTTTGAAAGGGAAATTGCTGAGTTCACTGT
>LD343016.1:45827-77370 GCA_001465055.1 Ptychodera flava | reverse complement strand
TTCAAGGGGGAGGGTCACTTTTTATAAACCTATCTTGGGGGGAGGGTCACTTTTGACAGAAGCTGATATTATGGCCAAAACTTTGATTGTCCGTGTGATATTTCCTTAATCATAAGGAAATCACCAACAAAATACGCACACACTTATATACAGCCATGCATAGTGAATTGACATTGGGTGAGATTCCAAAATCAAATTTCTTACACAACCATAGACTTGTAACCACTCTAGTCTAATCAAGAACAATAATCTTAATAATCAAGCATACATAAATGCACAGATTTATCTAATGTTGTACTGAAAAAAATTATTCATAGTTTCATCATAGACCCCTATGCATAGTGAATCGACATTTTGGTGAAATTCCAAAATCAAATTTCTTGCACAACCATGGACTTGTAACTATTCTAGTCTTATCAAGAACAATAATGTGAATAATCGAGCATGCTTAAATGCACAGATTTATCTAATTTTGTACTGAAAAAAATTATTCATAGTTTCATCATAGACCCCTATGCATAGTGAATCGACATTTTGGTGAAATTCCAAAAGCTAATTTCTTGCACAACCATGGACTTGTAACCATTCTAGTCTTATCAAGAACAATAATGTGAATAATCGAGCATGCATAAATGCACAGATTTATCTAATTTTGTACTGAAAAAAAAATATTCATAGTTTCATCATAGACCCCAATGCATAGTGAATCGACATTTTGGTGAAATTCCTAAATCAAATTTTTTGCACAACCATCGACTTGTAACCATTGTAGTCTTATCAAGAACAATAATGTGAATAATCGAGCATGCATAAATGCACAGATTTATCTAATTTTGTACTGAAAAAAAATTATTCATTGTTTCATCATAGACCCCAATGCATAGTGTATGGACATTTTGGTGAAATTCCGAAATCATATTTCTTGCACAACCATAGACTTGTAACCACTGTAGTCTAATCAAGAACAATTATCTAAATAATCAAGCATGCATAAATGCACAGATTTATCTAATTTTGTACTGAAAAAAAAATTATTCATAGTTTCATCATAGACCCCAATGCATAGTGTATTGAATGACATTTGGTGAAATTCAAAAAAATCAAATTTCTTACACAACCATAGACTTGTAACCACTCTAGTCTAATCAAGAAAATTAATATCAATAATCAAGAGTACACAAATGCAAAGATTTACCTATTTTTTTATTGGAAAAAAATTATTCATAATTTCATCATAAACACCATGGATGGTGAACCAACTTTTTAGATGAAATTCAGAAATCAATTTCTTGTACACAAGTGTTCATTTTACTTCTCTATTCAAGCAAAAGTACATTTAGATACATTATCAAACATATATAAAATACAGATATAGCATGTTTTGTGGGGGTAAATTGTCAATAATTTGCCTTATAGACTTCATGTATTATGATTTAATATTTTTGGATGAAGCACTAAATCAGCTACATCTTGCCTTCTTATAGTTGCACAAAATATGCCTGGTGACCCTCCCTAAACTGTATAACTGTATGAAATACCATATCTCTTCAAAAATTCTTGCGTGATAAATTGCGACTGTCCCTCCAAAAACACCAGTCCTCCCCTCTGTAATTTGTCCCTAACATAACAATTGAACCAATTGTTATGTAAATTAGCTGATACTGTTTTAGTTATTCCCGGGGAGAATACCGCAGTGGTTGGGGGGGTCAAGTTTTAGAATGTGGGACAAGGGGGAGGGTCACATTTTTGACAGGAGGATTGGGGGGAGGGTCACATTTTACGGTACAGGTGTTCGCGAAATTCCCCCGGCCCACCCCCCTGTAATTACTGAAGGCTCCCTAATTGTACCACTGTAGTCCTTGTGAGGATAAGATGCCCGTTACCTTCGATATTATTTGGAAATACCTTTAAATTTAATAAGTAAGACTTTTGTACTGCATTCAGGATATAATTTTTCCTTTGTGAGTGTTTTCAATTACGGCAACGATATGCGAAGTTGATAGGCTGTGTTGCCTGCAGCGCGCAGCGTAGTCTGGCCGTACACAAACCTGCGTTTGAGTAGACGGAGCAGAATCAGTCCCGTCATTTATTTTCAACGAAATTTTCATTATACTCCATAATGGAAGAAACGAGTAGTTCAATGATGACAATGGTGAAGTGTTGAATTTTTATTTATATATGGTTTTTTCTCTTGATTCTCTCTCAATTCATTCAGCAATCTTGATCTCCGTAACATCGGTCACAACGTGCAATGCCTTGGATGAAGCTTGCAATCGACTGCCCCCGTTGTTAGTTTAGCTGTTCAAGACGTTTGTTTGCACGGCTCATTATAGTAGGAACAATCTGTAAACACTTAGATATTTATATCTTTCCGGTATTTCACCCAACTTTTGTGCGTTTTTTAGTTGAGTCTCCAGTTTCGATGGACCAGACCTTTTTGAAGAACGTAAGTTTCTATGGACGCCACAGCAAAACTTGCGTAGATGTGGTTGAGCATGCGCGGTGGTCTGATTATGTTTCGATTCGTGTGTCAACAAAGCCTGACTTCTGGTCCGGACAAGAAGTCATTTTTCAATCCTTTTACTGTTAATCGTGTGGCGGGCTGGGTATGCAAACCATGCGATTCGGTATTAATTATGGTCTACTTTCACATACTAAGGATGTCATTTTAATCAGAAATATGAATAAAAATGTTAAAAGTTACAAATACTGGGGCTTAAGTTCTACACTGTCAATATTTTGAAATCACTTTCATCTTCTTAAAATAACCGTGTTTAAAATGCTTATAACTTTAAATTTATTCCCACAAATCTAGGATATCACATTGAACATATTTTACTTGTGCTATTGTTACCTTTATAATAATAATAATAATAATAATAATAATAATAATAATAATAATAATAATAATAATTAATATAAGTATTATATACAAAATAATAAAGCGAATAATAATAGCTTAAATTTCCGTGAAAATTTCACCATCAGGGTATTTTGGGTCGAAAAGACCAAATATGATATCGATTTCACTGCCCCATGTTTCCATGGTAACAGTTTTTCTAGTAACATTACACACAGTGCTCCATTGTTTCAGCAACTTGGCATTTTCAATGTTTATATAACTTTGTAAGTTTCATACCTGTGTATTTGCTTTTGACTTAAAAACTGGTCATTATGGGCATTCAGTAGACCGTTATGCTTCATCAATTTCACATACATATGAAACACGTTTAGCTCCTGGCGACAATTTTGTTATTCCAAAGGTAAATTTAAAATTAACTCAAAATAATATATATTATTCTATTGCTAAGCATTGGAACGAAATTCAAATGTCGATAAAATCTGTACAATCAAGAAATTTATTTAAAACGTCACTTAAAAATTTTCTTTTGAACTCAGAACAATGAATCTCTGTATTTTTGGGTTTTTTTGTGATGTGTCCTCGCTGTTGAAATGTAATATGTATGTACTTCTTGAAAAGGATGGCAAACTATATTACTTTGATATCATAATTTGTATGAATTTTGGGCCAGGGACTTGATTAGTCACACTAGAACTACTTCCCTGGTCCCCACCAGTAATTTTGACACATTTTTTTTTACTGGTGAAATAAAGTCATTATCATGTAATTATAGGGGTTGATAATTTCAGTTTTTCTAATATTCCATGAAAAGTTACTTTGATTGATATGAAAATTATGTAGTGGGGGAGTTCGGGTCAGAGAACCCAAAAACAAGACTTATTTTAATGTTTCAAGTTGAAAACAATACTTTTTCCAAGATTCCTATTAAAGAACTATTGACTGATGTAAAAATTTGATAATAAGGGTTTTCCTGGTTAGCACACCAAAAAATATCACACTCATTTTAATGTGGGATGTTTCCATGGCAACCATTCAGGAGTAAAAATTACCAGTTTTTCAAAGATTCAACCTACAATCCAGTAATCAACAGAATGTGTTATATCAAAGGGATATTTTAGGTTGGAAAGACCAAATATCCGCTGTAAAAATTCAGTTATCTACAGAATATCATACCAAAGGGTATTGGCTTATAAAGACAAATTATGATATCCATTTTTACTGCCATGTGTTTCCTTAGTAACCTATTTGCGTTTTAAAATTTCATTATTTTTTACAATTTCCATGAAAAGTAATCCCAGGTACTTTACAAATGCTCTCCTAAGTGTCTTTATTAGAGCATGAACTCCATGTTCATTTTGTTTTTTGTTGCCATGGTTACCCTTTTGGTAACCACAGTTTTTTTTAATTAAAACATAATTCAGTTTATTTATATTATTGATTTCTAAGTAACAACTTTTAACATTTGTTCTATAATAATTATAATTGTAATTTCTTTGCTTTCAGCTAGGAAGAATAATAATGATAATGTAAATTTGGGCCATTCTGGTCAAGATTATGTTTTCGGTCAATTTAAGTGTGTTAGAATTATTTCTATATACACCAGAAATAATTATTTAAGCATTTTCAATTTTGTTTTATGCGGTCATCGCAAATAAGTGTTATATAGTATAGTACTAACTTATTATGCATTTATTGAATTAAGTTTATGCCTTCAAATTAATTGTATGTGCTAAAATTAATTCTACTAGTATCTCAAATTAATTTTATGAACCCAATTCCCCTTAGCACCCAATGTACCATTATTTATCACAAGCAGTAATAGTAGCGCACAGTTTTTTTATTTAAAGCATGATTCACTGGTACTTATTTAATTTATGAATTTATAATCAACGATCTATTAATTCAATAATTTATTTTGATATCTTTGCCTCATTCTAGGAAGAATAATAAAGACAAATTATTTCTGATTGCTTAACTAAAGTAAAATTATGACTATGTAGTAGTGCATTATTACTTGTGTGACCTGGCGTGACCCCATAAACTCTATGATTAGCTACATCTCCCCTTTCCGTGGTAGCAACGGCTAAATTTGAACATGTTGCCTGTATACCTTTAAACACTTTTTTTAACCCAGCAGGCCAAGACAAGGGGGAAATATTACAAGTTAAATGTTTCGGGTTTAATACAGTCCTACTTGTAAATAAAATTGAACTAACACCAACTCTCAGTGAATGTTGCCCTATTTCTCACTTGTGCGAACGTCGTAGGAAACACATTTTGCAACAATTTAACCTGAATATAAAGAATCGGCTGTCAATTAAACTGCGGTTGCTAACCAACTTGAGGTAAACAGTGAGACTAAAAGTGCCCAGAAATTGGAGCGCAATAGACTAAACGTTTTGGCGTGTGCCATCTCACTTATAGAAAACCACAAAGACTAGTCGTTTCAGCGTGTGCCAGCTAATCGGCTAACAAAAATAGAGAACTGCAAAACCGCAAAAAGTGATAAAGAAATGTAAATAGCTATGGAATAGTTTCTATAAAAATCTCTACTCATGTGTTTCAACCTGGGGCCTATAACACAAAGGAATAGCCGGTATTATTGTAAAAGGCAATAGTCATATCAAACTACTGACATGCGACAAAAATAGTAAGTCTGGCCACCTTTCAGCATGGTGAAAAAACGCATTTATTGATTCGCCAAAGGCCTGTGGATTCGCTTATTTTTTTTCACAAGTGCTAAATGGACATTATCCATAGGAAAAAGTTTGACTCACAGTCTCGATTGTTTCAGTGAATCGGCCATGATGAGCGTTCTCGAATCAAAAACTGTAGCCGTGCTCGTATACAATTGTCTTCTCATTAAATTACGTCATTGTTATACAAGAGTTAGCATTCCAAAGTCTGTCACCCTGTTTTTTCAAAGTTTGGAGAAGGGCTGCGTGTCCATCTGAATGATTGAACGACGTGAAACGCAAAAATCCATTGCATATTATCCGGCAATATGTACAGTAGAAATACATTAAACGCTCCGGTACGTATCTTACACTCCAAAAAATGGCCACAGGCGGCTTGAACTTTCTGAAAGGATTTCCTAAACGTCCTACTTGTTACCTTAGAGACTCAAATATGTTGTCCTGAAAAGTATTCTCTGCAGTAATTCCAGTTTCTGTCAATTTGCACATCATTTTAAAAGCTTAACAAAACGCACGAGACAAAGAAGTTCCAGACTGAACCTTCACGCACACAGAGACTCAATTGCGCATGCTCATATTGTCAGCTGCACTGGCGTAGACTCTACACAGTCGCTAGCGCCGTGCCTTGTTTTGTGCGCGCCCACGGTGGGCCTGCATTAGAAGGCTATGCTGTGCATGTGAGCACGCGCTGCCAGACACAGCCACTGTCGGTTTTTGCAAGATATGAATATTTATAAGGGTAGTAACGTCAAAAGAAACACCTATCTAACTTGGCAGAGAGAATATATACTAGCTGGTAGACCTATAATATACGCGGTATGTTTTTATTTTTCATTTTTCATTTTATTTTGCTATGGTACTTGTCATTTCTTTTTGATTCACGGATGTGTGCATTTCTATAAAGTACCCGGATTAGGCTGAAATCCGACCGGTCGCTTGCAAGAACGTCCACACCCTGGAAATCGCGTCGCGATTTGCGTCGCGTCAATACCTGCTGGTATCGCTTAAACTGCTTAGTGTCACTTTTCCAACAAGCATTACCCCTTGGCTTAAAGGGCCATTATTTGTAACTTTTGACCATTTTTACCTCGGAAAATTCCATGTTTGAGGCTCATATTGTTGCAAAATGTTGTTTTACGAAGAAACAAACATGATTAGTAATGTTATAGCCACATAAAACTGCTAATTTTTGTTCAAACGTGTTGCCCTTCTGGGCTCGTCTGTTGATGTCTGTCATGCTCAGCATGCTGGGGAGAACGCAGATATGGTGACGCCGCAATAATGCCAGATGTACAAGTTCACGTTTTTTGAGGGATCAAAACAACATTACTTCGTGGAGTGCCAGACATCTGACACACATTATTATCATAATTCAACGAGAATTCGTTTTTATTGGCAATCGTTTCCTGTGCCTGTAATTCAAGTACGTCAGTTCAGACATGGAAACTTTGTTGCAAAGTTCCACCGCATGGCCGGTCGTCTCCAGAACAAAGTCATACTATGGCAAATTTCTATGCCCAGCTGGGTTTGACTGCATTTATCTAGCTCGTCCCAAAGTGACGGACGCATCTGTCAACCTTTTAGCTTGGTGAAAAACGCATTTATTGATTCGCCAAAGGCCTTTGGACTCACATATTTTTGCACAATGCTACATGGACATAGGAAAAAGTTGTTGAATACTCACTGTTTCAGTGAATCCGCCATGATGAGCGTTCTCAAATCAAAAAATGTTGCCCAGCTCGTATACAAATGTCTTCTAATTAAATTACGTCATTGTTATACAAGAGTTAGCATTCCAAAGTTTGTCACCCTGATTTTTTCAAAGTTTGGAGAAGGCCGACATTTCCATCTGAATGATTGAACGACGTGAATCGCAAAATTCCATCGCATATTATCTGGCAATATGTACAGTAGAAATACTGTATACCATCGCTCCAGATACGTATAAGCTTACACTCCACAAAATGGCCACAGGCGGCGTGAACTTTCTGAAAGGATTTCCTAAACGTCCTACTTGTTACCTTAGGGACTCACTTGTGATGTCCTGAAAAGTATTCTCTGCAGTAATTCCAGTTTCTGTCAACATGCAAAGCTCAACGACAAGATTATAGCACGAGATGTAGTGTACAGACTACACATTCACACGTAGGTAAACTCAATTGCGCATGCTCATATTGGCAGACTACACTGGCAAACGAGTGCGCATGTGTGAAGGTATATTTGCAGCAAATACACTGGCATAGACTCTCCACAGTCGCTGTGCCTTGTTTTGTGCGCGCCCGCGACTGCCACGATGGGCCTGCATTAGAACACCTCTTTTTCAGAATTCCCACAGCTTCAATGAACTGTTAATAGAATTCTATATAATACTTATGGCCCCTAAACTTGTAATAATAATAATAATAATATTAATAATAATAATAATAATAATTAATTAATATAAGTATTATATAGAAATAATAACGCGAATAATAATAGGTTCAATTTCCGTGAAAATTTCACCATAAGGGTATTTTGGGTCGAAAAAACCAAATATGATATCGATTTCACTGCCCAATGTTTCCATGGTAACCATTTTAGGGGTTGAAAATTTCAGTTTTTCTAATATCCAATGAAAAGTTACTTTGATTGTTATGAAAATTATCTAGCGGGGGGAGATCGGGTCAGAGAACACAAAAACCAGACTTATTTTAATGTTTTGAGTTGCCATGGTAACTATTCTGGGATTGAAAATGTTACTTTTTCCCCTAATTCCTATTAAAGAACTATTGACTGATGTAAAAATTGATAATAAGGGTTTTTATGGTTAGCGAACCAAAAAAATCACACTCATTTTAATGTGAGATGTTTCCATGGCAACCATTCAGGAGTAAAAATTACCAGTTTTTCAAAGATTCCATCTAAAATCCAGTAATCAAAAGAATGTGTGATATCAAAGGCATATTTTGGGTTAGAAAGACCAATTATCCAGTGTAAAAATCCAGTAATCAACAGAAATATTATACCAAAGGGTTATTTCGGGTTAGAAAGACAAAATATGATATCCATTTTACTGCCCTGTGTTTCCATAGTAACCTATTTGCATTTTAAAATTTCAATTTTTTTCCTAAGTCCATTAAAAATAATCCCAGTTACTATGCAAATGCTCTCCTAAGTGTATTTATAACAGCATGAACTCCATTATTTTTGTTTTATGTTGCCATAGTAACCATTTCGGTAACCACAGCTTTTTTATTTAAAACTATAGAACCTTGAGAGGGTCTATATTAAAACATAATTCACAGTTTTTTATTTATTTTATGGATTTCTAAGTAACAATTTTTAACATTTGTTCTATAATAATAATAATTGTAATTTTTTTACCTTCATTCTAGAAAGAATAATAAAGATAATGTATATTGGGGCCATTTTTGTCAAAATTATGTTTTCCGTTAATTTTAATAGTGTGTTAGAATTTTAACATTTTAATAGTGTGCTAGAATTTTACATAGACCAGAAATATTTTTTCAAGCTTTTTTAATTGTGTTTCATGCAGTCATCCCAAATAAGTGTTATATAGTATATTACTAACTCATTATGCATTTATCGAATTAAGTCTATGCCTTCAAATTAATGTTATGTCCTGACATTAATTCTACTAGTATCCGAACCCAATCCTCCTTATCACCCAATGTACCATTATATTTATCACAAACAGTAACAGGAGCGCACAGTTTTTTTTTGTTTTTTTTGTTTTTTTTATTTAAAACATAAGTCACTGGTACTTATTTATTTTATGGATTTATAATTAACGACGTATAATAATGTTCATTTTATAATAATTTATTTTGATTTCTTTGCCTCATTCCAGGAAGAATAATGAAGACAAATTATATATTTCTGATTGTTTAACCAAAGTAAAATTATGGCCGTGTAGTGGTGCATTATTTTTGTGTGACCTGACATGACCCCATAAACTCTATGATTCTGATGATTAGCTAGATCTCCCCTTTCCATGGTGGCAATGGCTAAATTTGAACATGATGCCTGTATACCTTTAAACAATTTTTTTTAAAACCCAGCAGGCCAAGACAAGGGGAAATATTACAAGTTAAATGTTTCATGTTTAATATTGCCCAGGGCTCGAAATTAACTTTTTTCCCTGGTAGTCCACTTGGGCAACCATATTCTGAAGTTGGTAGCCCGATGACACTGGCTGGTAGCCCATACATATTTTAGATCAGGGGTATTTTTTTCGATAACCAGACAAGAAAGGGCTATTTTACAAGGTTCTGCCCATGAAGTGAATTTTCTAGTCTTTTGATGTGTATACTTGCACACCTTTAATGCCCAAGGAAACAGGTGTAATGGACGACAGTGGGACTCAAAAGTTTTGTGACCTATAAACAACCCGTTGCACTCTCACAGTTGTATGGAAATTTTAAAAGTCGCCATGACAACATGACAACAATATGGCCTTTTCATCACTGAGACATACTGTAGCAGGGCTAAAGATAGACCATGGCCCTTCTGTTGGAAGGAGGCACAATTTCTGTGTCATTTAGATTGATACATTATTATCAAAATGCAACGAGAGTGCGTTTTTATTGGCCATCGTTTCCTGTGCCTGTCATTCAAGTACGTCAGTTCAGATATGGAAACTTTGTTACAGGTTCCACCGCACGGCCGGTCGTCTCCAGAACAAAGTCATATTATGGCAAATTTCTATGCCCTGCTGGGTTTGACTACATTTATCTAGCTCGTCCCAAAGTGACGGACGCATCTTTCAATCTTTCAGCTTGGTGAAAAACGCATTTATTGATTCGCCACAGGCCTGTGGACTCGTTTATTTTTGCGCAAGTGCTACATGGACATAGGAAAAAGTTGTTGAATACTCACTGTTTCAGCGAATCTGCAATGATGAGAGTTCTCAAATCAAAAAATGTTGCCGAGCTCGAATACAAATGTCTTTAACGTCATTGTTATAAAAGAGTTAGCATTCCAAAGTCTGTCACCCTGATTTTTTTCAAAGTTTTGAGAAGGCCGGCATTTTCATCTGAATGATTGAACGACGTGAAACGCAAAATTCCATCGCATATTATCTGGCAATATGTACAGTAGAAATACTGTATACCGTCACTCCAGGTATAGTACGTATAAGCTTATTCTCCACAAAATGGCCACAGGCGGCGTGAACTTTCTGAAAGGATTTCCTAAACGTCCTACTTGTTACCTTAGGGACTCACTTGTGATGTCCTGAAAAGTATTCTCTGCTGTAATTCCAGTTTCTGTCAACATGCAAAGCTCAACGACAAGATTATAGCACGAGACGTAGTGTACAGACTACACATTCACGCGCAGTTGAACTAAATTGCGCATGCTCATATTGGCAGACTACACTGGCAAACGAGTGCGCATGCGTGAAGGTATATTTGCAGCAAATACACTGGCATAGACTCTCCAAAGTTGATGTGCCTTTTGTGCGCGCCTACGACTGCCACGATGGGCCTGCATTCGAACACCTTATTTTCAGAATTCCCACAGCTTCAATGAACTGTTATTAGATTTCTATATAATACTTATAGCCCCTAAACTTGTAATAATAATAATAATAATAATAATAATTATAATAATTATAATATAAATATTTATAATTCGCCTAATCTCAAAAGAGAGCTCTCGGCGCAGGACGAAATACACTATACCTTTAAAAAAATATGTCTTGAGGGCATGGCGGAATGAAATATGTGAAACCATGTTGCGTAGGTTGACAGGCAAACTGTTCTAAGTTTTCGATCCTTAGTGGGAAAAAGACCTTCACCAAAGGATTTGCATAACGCTTTGTCCAAAAAATATCAAATCACATGTGCGTGATAATTCATGTAAATGTACTTTGCTTGAAGTGGCACGTAAAAAGTGCATGCGTGTACAAAAAATGTAATTTTTAGATTTCATCGATAATGTTGATTCACAATATATGGTAGTCGACTATAAGAAAACTATGATCATGTATTTTCCAATATAAAACTGCCAATATCTGTTCATCTATAGATGTTTAATAACTGATATAAATATACTTGATTAGCGTGGAATGTTTACAAGTGAACATGTGAACAAAATATTTGATTTTGGAATTTCACTTAAAATGGTGATCCACTATACATTGGAGTCTATGAAAAAAATGTATTTTTTTTTCACAATTACAAATATGCACTATTTGTGCATGTATGGACCCTGAATAATTGACATAATTGTATTTGATTAGAAGAGGGTGGTAACACGTGCCTCTATGTACAAGAACTTTGTTTTTGCAATTTCGCATAAAATGTTGATCCATTATACATTGTAGTCTATGAGGAAACTATGAATATTTTTTTTAAATCAAAACTTTGCAAATCTGCGTATTAATGTATGCTTGATTATGATATTTATGTTCTTGATTAGACTAGAGTGGTTACAAGTCAATGTATGTGCAAGAAATTTGATTTTGGAATTTCACTAAAATGTTGATTCATTATGCATGGCAGTCTATGATGAAACTATGAATATTTTTTTTCCAATACAAAACTAGGTAAATCTGTGCATTTATGTACACCTAATTATTAATATTAATGTCAATGATTAGACTAGAGTGGTTTTAAGTCCATGGTTTTGCAAGAAATTACATTTTGGAATTTCACAGAAATGTTGATCCACTAGCCATTGTACGCTATAAGGAAACTACAAATAACTCATATCTGATCCTAAATTGTTATTCAAAAGTTGTTCGACCTGAAGCTTCCAGTTGTTATTGATGATATTTTGTACTATTCTGAATAGTTTGTATTCTGTCAATGTCCTCAAAAAATAAAAAAATGTACATACAGCGACATGAACATTTGACACCGACCTATACCCAATCTATTGTCAATGGGAGAATGATATCAATTAAGTGATCTCCCAAATTTTTATTGAGAGAGTCATTACTGATGCCCCTCACAAAGACACACGCTTCGGACAGAAAGAAAAAACAGAGTGAGTTTTTGCGCGTATACTTTCCTAGACGGCGTATGAAAGAATGCCCCAAAGTAGTACACGGAGAGGGGCATGGTGTCTTGTGAAGAAAGGATTTGATAAATACCATTGTTAAAGTTAAGATGTGGTCCAGCTGCCGAAATGGCAGTCTTGCCTGGAGGACCGTCTTATGGCAAAAGAGGATAAGACAAGCCTGCACGATGAACTCCTTACCCCCGCCACAGGTGGCGCTGTATGAACGTTTGCAGGAGATCAAATTCCTTACTTTTGTAACTTCTTATATATATATATATATATATATATATATGCTTAATGTTTTGCTTCCAAATTAATTACGACGTACATTCTGAAATGACACTCACTCATCTTGTTCCCTATTGCAATAAATCGGATTAATCACACAAGTAATGACATGCTCGCCGGCGATCACCCCACTTGTATCCATTAATCCTTTGAAAGTCAATCCGGAAGTCCAATACTTGTTCATCTCTTTTTCTTGTCCTACGTGGATGTGAAGAGCAAAGCATATTACCGTCAGTGGGTTTCACTTTATAGCAGAAGTAAATCTTATTTTTCTATGTGCAATTACGGCGATAGTGTTTCAATATGAAATACGTTTGCTAACACGTTGAAACCGATGCATTTGGTTACTCAAACAATTGAATGACATAATTCAGGACGACAAGAAATACTGTCTTCAATTGATCTTAGGTACAAATCGTCTGCAATGTATCTTGCGTTTACAAGTACTATTGCTAAAACAACTCCAACAAAACAGGCTCAGTATCTTTTCAAATCTACATTTTTCTCCTCTATGTCAGACTCATTTATTTATAAATAAAAATTCATTACGATAAATATCTCTTAAATGGCTAGTTTCGTAGAAATGTCGTAATTCATGTCGACCACATATTTTTCCGTATGTTTTGCTCAATCCTCTGTGTTTGTACCTTAAACACGTGTAGTTGCGTCATCCTTTTCGTTGCTAGAATCGTCAACGCCTTTTTGTGCTGATGCCATTAGTGGCAATTCTGGCTCAGAATTTGTATCTTTACCTTCAGACTCCGATTCAGTCTCAATATTTTCAATATTTTTATTACATCTGAAACAAAAAGACATTTTAACTCCATTACCCGCTCCTAGGGAGAATGAATATTATTTATAATCCATTAGGCAAAACCAATCTTTTGCTTGCTGAGAACTCAATATTTGACAAGGAATTCGAAAATTTTTAAGTAACTCATATAGGACATATAATGTCATTAAATCATTCCATGTACCTGTTACCCAAACCTTTTCACATGACATTATCGATATTAGAAACTTGTAGGGCCAAGAGCAGTATCCATTTTGTTTGTCATCCTTGCACGTTAAAAACCTTATTGTGAATTTCAAAATAGCTTTGGAAGAACGGGAAAACATATAGGAAGTACGTATTAATGCAAGAGTTCATTTTTGATTCTTCAAGATCTGCAAAAACGATCCTGACGTTTACAGTATTACGATCTTCTATCATGAGAAAATGGTGGGGTTCAATATGTCATCAATGTCTCGCTGACGGTTAATTGATGATGAATTTTTACTTTTTACTATCTCGTTAGTTCTGATAAGGATCGCAAGAATAATGTCTTTGTATGCATTATTGGTGAGGTTTCCCGATGAAGTCATAATTGGAATTATATAAGAAGTTATTTTAGTATAGACGAAGACGGTTCTGTTTTTCCCACGGACGTACGTCGAATTTTGGGAACACTGGACAATTTATTTTCTATGCAGATACTGAGGTAATCATAGAAAAGGGAATTGGTAGACACATTTCAGCCTGTCTGTAATATTTTTAAATTGAGAAATGGTATTTGGGGGGTCTATAATAGGAGAAAAATTGCGAGGATTGACTATGTTACGATATTTCTAAGTGGAATTTAAAGTATTGCCAAGACGTATTCAAGAAGGTGCTATTCTATATTAAAACCTATCGATTAGCCTTCTCACATGGGAGACCCCATCTGCTTTGAGTGAGATAAGAGTGCCTAACATAAAGCGAATTATAATGGGTAGATTCTCGTCCTTCTATTGTGAAATGTGCTGGCCATCGGGATAGGTCCTATTTACGTCACAACTTCCCGGGGTATTGTGGTTGTTTTGTTATAAAAGGTTATATGAAGTAGACGATGGGATGCCGGAGCCAAAATTATAACTACAATGTTAATGGACATATTGATATTATGAAGACATTTTAGGTCTGGATAAGAAGAGGCAAATAATGAAATGATTATTTTCAATAAAGGTTATAGACAACGCCCAACGTATTTCTGGATCACTTAGTTAGTAGATGGCATTGACAGTGCTGGAGGTTGGATGTGTTATACCACTTTGAAATCATGATATTCAACAGGGAAAGGGTTCATTTCCTTATGAATATCTAGACTCTCCTGAGCAATAAAGATAAAAACCCTTCCCGAGAAAAAAACAATTACAATTAACTAACAGAAGAAGAGAATTCGAAGACTGATTATGAAAATGTACTGAAGGCCTTGTATTGAGTGAGGTGAAATATAAGACTCAGAGGGACGATATAGATATCTGTTTAGTTTTCTTTGTCCCCTTTCGGGCATTATGACATATGTTTACGGGCATATAAGACAGATCCATAACATTATAGTTTTAAGACTTTGCAGGCACACGATGCCATGTTACTTTCTGTTGGTAATAAGTTCAAGCTCATTTAGGATGAGGGATAGAACACTTTCATTCGGATCGCTATTCGGGTGATATTAGTCAGTGTAATGTTTGTTACTTATGGGGAAAAAAGAAAATTCGCAAAGTATGACCAAGGTAAGCCAACAATTGAATTAAAGTGTCTGGACGTGAATAATCTCATTGGATTGGCAATAAACCAGTCGATGGGTCAGGGTTCCAGACTGATCATGACCGTTGTCTTACATTGCAATTACCTAAATTCTCTTTAAGCACGGGAATGGAACTGATAAAGTCGATGCTGCACTTGTCTTTGAAGAAACACCATGACCAGCCACATGTATCGGCTTCAACAACTATATGCAAACCATTGGAAAAACAGACTCCGAAAGGAATTTCTATAATTTAATCAATAACTCTATATGTTGTTAGAGTATAGGAGCTGTTAAGAAGTACATATACTTTATATTCGAGAGCAGTCTTGACAATATCCTGAAGTATAGTCCATTCAATGAATAACATAAAATGGTGATCTCTGTCAAAATGCTCTACTTGAACACTTTAAATCCAGTTTTGTTGGCGTACATTACTTGAACTTTCTACACTGCTTATGTATAAAACATATTACAATTACAATTAAAAGAATCCCATAAATAAGGATAGTATACATCGACACTGATAATTTTATCGAAACAGAACCTTCCACTCCCCGACCAAAAAATTCAATGAAATTGTTCGACAGTATTTGCAGTATTATGGGAAGGAATGGGAATATGATAGTACTTGGATGACTGCTGATTCCCACAAGATTTACCGAATTGTACATGGTAAATTTAAAGATAAGAAATAGGGCACTTATTCTCGAGTTTGTCGGCATTCGATTAAATGTGAGTGTTTTTCGGACCTTGTGTTCTATCATGAAAAAAATAAGGACATGACGGATGTTTGTGTTCAAAAGTACCGTACATTTTTAAAGATAATACATATTTATTTGAAACTAGTCAGCAGCAGTAGGAGTCACATTTAGTGCAGTTCACACGACGAGCAGGTGAGATTAGGAGTGATAGGCTTAGTAAAAATATCTATGAAGACAAATGATATCAAACATGTACAGAGATATGACCCTATTGTAAACAAAATGTATAGAAGCAATGAATACATCGCTTAAACTGGGCGGAAGACAGCCTCGGGGACCATTCCATCCACCAGCAGCAGCAGAGCTATCAAACCAGACTGATCGGTTTTCTCTTTCATAACCATCAAGTCCATAATGTGTCATATATCAGTCGAGGGGAGGACTAAATCCTTCCTTCCCTTGTTTTTCAGATGTGTGCTTGAATATGTTCTGAATAAGGTACAGAAGAGTAGCGGCTGACGAGGCTTTTTTGTATTTGAGTAAGCCTCTGCTTCTCTTTTTCCTTGCATTACTTCAATGAAACAACTGGTATAGGAATAAAGGTTATAAGTAACGGAACTGTTGGAATATCGGTTATGACAGTGAACTTTAAAAATACCTCGGTTATATTCAGACCAAAGTCAATTCGTCACATTGAGGCTACTGAATGTTCATTGGTTGGATGCTCCGTGATGTCAGCCTGCTTGATTTAAGCTAATAAGCCGACGACAGCCAACAGCTGTGAAGTTCAGGTAACATCCCTAGATGTCGCTATAATCAGGGGCCCAAAAGTGTTGGAGAAACTGAATCAGGGGACTTTGCACAACATTTTAAGAGAAAAAGCTTCACAAGGCGACAATTAAGAAGTGCCAAACCAAGCATATTTGATGCATCATTTATGAGGATGAGATACTGTAATTTAAATAATAGGAGGGGAAAACAGAAGGTTTTAAAGCCACGACGGGCTGTGTAAGCTTGCCGCTTTCCATTTTTATATATTATTGTATATTGGACGCCCCTGCTCTTATTAGTTACGCTTGATTAATGTAAGCTTATGTTCAGTGATTTTACTGAGTCTGAAGTGGAAAAGAAGCTCAACCTCAATGAAATACTGACGCGGCTTTATCGATATCAATACTTCATAATTATGCAATTATGATACTATGATACTTTATCATACATGCTATGCCTGTATTGCCATTCTTCTATTGTTTAGACGGTACTGATATGAACCCATATTTTAACTAGTGAAAATACGAATTATATTTTCACTGTAACCGAACTACTTACAGCGATGCATACGTGTGACCTTCGCTGGTATGCATGACCTTCGTTGGTATATGTACATATAAAACAGCTGAGCGAATAAGACAAATGACAATCCGAAACGTCATTATGATTATGGTCAAAATTCTGTTTTTGCAGTGACTTCATGGGCATTGCACTTAGGCACAAGTACAGTTGTACCAAAAACATACAAACAAACGTATTGAAAATTTGTATCATTTGCTGAAACCTGTCATTGTTCATGGCCGGCTGGCCCCGTGGCGGTGCAGTGTTTTCATGTCGTCTACGCTGCTGAAGATTACATGTAAGATGTCGGTTGACCGTGCATCATGATAGAACCGCTTTACGACAAGTTTCCTGTTGATGAGCTTAAGTATCTGGGCGGTGAATTACATCGTTTACAGCCTTAAATGAGCCACAAAAATCCAACCGCACTGAAAATACTCGCGACAGACAAGGTTCAAGGTGCACATAATATATCCGATTTGCACCTGTCAGTGAGATTCACAGGTCATGATCGTGTCTGGCGGCACCACTACGGTGCGGGTTTCAGATACAATGTAAAATCTAGGGAAAGTCAAACTTTCGCTTAGGTTGTTAAAGGAAGTTTAGTTCTATTAAGGCAAGCCAGGAACGAAAATATACGAGCAGACGACGGAAATACCTTTGAAATGTTTTATTCGTACAGCAACAAAATCACAAACGAGTAACGACACTACAGCTTACAGTGTACTCACTTCATGTTTTCCCTAATCCGCTTACTAAGAAGGTATATTCGGCATATTTGATGTCTGAGGACATGTATAATTCTTCGAGATAAAGTGACTGGACAGGTACGGGTATATATCCACTGTGCATTCATAGATGTCGCAGAGCTGCTTGCTCCATGCACTCAGCTGTTCATACTCGATCGATTTCGAAATCGAACGCTGGCGTGGCGCGAGTATTTTGACACACGCGATTTTGTCGGCCTCATAACTTTCACGCAGGGATGAGGTTATGTAGCAAAACACGAAAACACCCATTTTACACACTCCAGTCTATGTTTTACATCCAACGTCATTTTAAACTAAAAATACATCTTCTTCAAATTGTGAAAACCTGTGTCGACATCGTAATATTGAAATTGTTCACTTTAAAAGTGCGCCATAAACCCTGCTTTGAAGTGGAATGGCCCGATAGCGGAATAATATCAAGAAGTTATATGGTTTTCATCACTCCTTAGCAACGAACTTTTTGTAAGTACAGCCTGGAGGAAGCAAGATCGATTTCAAGTTGGTTTCGTTTCTAATTTCGGAGCGTCTGTAGGAAAGCAGTCATAACCAAAGCATGCATGCATGCACAACTCGTCAAAATACGGACACATCACTCGAATACGACGCGGTATCGCCCAAACCTCGTGTAATAACCCCTAAATATCTCTATATTATATCATCATCTTCGACGATAGACTCCTAGAGCGCATGTGCAAAATGTTCTAACAATATGACAGATGTTCCAACAGCATATAATCTTCGCTCTGGGTGAGTGAGGCATCAAATATATCAAATTCATCCTGCAAAATTTCATGACAACTTTTCCCTTTACATATCTACACATTGACCTATCGCAGCTTAGAGAGAAAGATGGCCACGTCTATTAATAATCAAAATTTAATATTACCTCCAAGCCACCAAACAAATGACATCTGAAAAGTCACAAATTAGCTCTCACATTGAATTCGTAACCCCTATACATTTTAGCTGACAACATTTTCTTATAAAAGTGGAGTTTTTGTTAGGATAACTAATAAAATATGGATTTTTCTTTTCTTAGCAAATTAAATTGCTTTAAGAACCAGCGTTACAAGCCAAGAGGCATATAACACGTCAGCAAAAAGTTATGACGATCACGTTTAATACTTATGAAACTGAGAGCAATGGTGTAGTGAGAAATCCATTCCTTTCACAAGCATTTGAATTTTTAGACCTTGCAATTCGACTAGAAAATGATGCAAGAAACCACAAGCTCCCAGATTTCTTGCGGTTAGCAAAAGCCAGCAGGACCACAGCATTTTGGCCAAGTCTGTGAATAAAATATAATTTGCTGAATGCAATGAATGAGAAAAATCGTGATTTTTCTTTATACCGCGACATAGTGGAGTTATCACTGGATTAGGTGACGATCATTACGGGAAAATCTTCCTGCTGATCGCCGTCACTCCACGCAAGCGCTAATGCACCGCAAGTTCAGATGTGAAGGCAATGAAGTTTTAATTGTACAACGATCAAATGCATTTAAAAGGATTTCACAAAAAAAATATACAATGCGTAATAAACTGCTAAAATGACTCACTTGAACATGATTACAGAATCAAACCAAGTCGAGATATACACTGCTTTTTTGACGTCACTGACACTCAAAACCAACCAGATACTGGTAAGTACCACCAGTTACCGCCATAGAGAGCCTCTAGAACCCGCTCAGAAGGAACTTTCAATGGCGTCTCAAACGAAACTTTGTTGAAGTGTAACTTTTTTCTTTTAGTTTAGAACTTATTTATAAGCAACTTGATGTCGAACATTAACACAAGATCGGTGCAAAGGCCTAGGGGTCATTAAAATGCTGTGAATAGCCATTTTATCAAATTACACACGCATGTCGGAAATTTTGTCAAAACATTTGGCTGGTCTAACATTTGTACATAATATCGAGAACAGTGGTATTAGTGGATGTGTTATAATCCTAACCACGGTAGTGTCTGCGTTGGAAAAATTAAACAGTGATGTAATGCCATGAAGATATTTAACTGAGAAACTCATAGTTCATTTTGCAACTAGTTTGATAGTATTTTGGCAATTTTTTGTCATAGGAAGTTTTCGATGATTCCGGTCATTAGTGAATAGTGAATTGATGCCTCTACATTCTGTGTTGAAACTTATGTAGAATCGTTATTCTGGTAAATTTTGTCGAACTTGATAATAGGCAATTGCAGTTGTAACATACATATCCCAGCAATTTGTTCGCTATGTTGTCATCATTGACATAGTTGTTTTAAGAAGTTGCCCAACACAATAAATAAGTAACCCAGTGCTTTATGCAAATTAGCAAAGTGTAGAAACTTTTAAGTCGCGTCTTTCCAGAAAAGGCTTTCGCTCGCTGTTGACTGTATTACTTGAAATAAACAAAAATGCCAGAACTGTATCATGTAATGCTATTTTCTAATATCGAGAAAACAGTTTGCTGAATGTAAGAAGAGTGTTGTGTATCTGAAAAATCTGAACAGAGAAACCATCGAGTACCAGCAGTTTGGAGAATTATATCGGTGCTTTTATGTAAAATTTGTTCATCACTGCATAGCGTCGTATTACCTACTTTGAACCAACTCAAAGGGTTAGTGAAGTCTTTTTTTTGAAGAATGTATTACATACTATAACCCAAATATGGGACTATATGCCGGAGGGTAGGTGACCATTTGCCTGACGTAAGGAGGGCAAAGTGTCTTCTGCCCCGAGGGTACATAGTCCCCTGTTTTGGCGATAATGTTTTTATTACAGGCCTCTCTTACACAGTTTCACAGTTTCAAAATAATTAGGTTTATTGGCAATGGAAAATGAAATGCTTTATTTCCAACTCAGACAAAAATCCCTTAAAATGGAAAGATTTCATTATCGAACGGCGCATTGATATATTTAAACTACTTTTATGTGGTTTGTCAAATTTTTTATGCAAAATTGTCCAAAAAAATTATATCCTATGCAAAACATGAAAGGTTAACATTTTTCCATTCAAAAGTAGTCAAGTTGAAAATAGTTCCGGTTCACTTTTTCAGTCAAGTGATGACTATGCGGTCCGCGACTTATCGACGAGTTAAAATTGAATCCTATGGAGCGCGATATACGAGGCATGTAACAAAGGGCTAAACAGTCTTGTATGTTTATATAGCATGTTATTGAGCTCTGAGATTACCTGTTATATTTCTTTTTGATAGTAACAAGTTTGAATTTATCATTAAGTTTATAACTAGCTACGGAGTAAAAATGCTCAGAGTCCATGTATGAAATGTCATGATAGCTATTTGCTGGTACATATGGCTGACATGTACAGAGCAAAACGATAACGTTTGCTGCACGGTATAAGTAACAGGACCATTTTGCAATTGGATGTTAGACACTGTGAGAAGTGATAGTGACTTTGACAATACAATTATCCGCATTTCAAACACCATAATCAACCAATTATGTTAATCAGAAAACACTATTGTAGAGAGGTTATTCAGCACGCACAGTTCCATACTTTCTTTAAGAAACAGAAAGAAGTTAAAACATCTGTGTATAATAACGACGGACCTTTAAAAACACCAGCACGCTTGATATTGGATCATCTCCACAAATAGCTGTTAACACACGACTTGATGAGCCGAACGAAATGCTAAACAAACTCGTAAAAAGCCAATGACAAAAACAAAAATCATTACAATGCACAAAGTACTAGCACGGTTCCTATAAGTATGAACGTCATTCAAATTACTAATTCATCCCGATTCAATCATTATAAGCTAACAAATTGTTTTGAAATGTATTTGTCGAAAATAACAAATATGCTTGAGCTCAAGTAACCTTGCTTGCATCTTGAATTTTTTTGTCATATGTGCATTTGTATAAATCTTTAAATTTCTAGATTTGGTGCTTATTAATAGGCATGGCAGGATAATAGGAACAACGAAATTTGCTTTTCCCTTTTGGCCTAGTATATATAAAACGATATAGCATATAATACACATTATAATTAAACACATCAATAAGCGTATAGTTTTTTTATTAATTTGCGTAAAGATCATACGAGGAACATAAAATATACATACCTACAACAAATCTTCCTCATTTTAAGGAGGACAATTATAATGATAATAATAATTCCAGACACTACAACGCAAGAGATGACAATGGCTGTATTCATATTCCTCTCTGCTGTGGGCACAAACTTCTCGTCATCTTTAGGAGTAAATATTGTTAATGGCAATGAAGTAGAATAGGAAGTGTTACCGTAACATAATATAAGATAAAAGGAATACGATGTAAGTATTTGTTTGCTCACTAAACACAAATATGAGATGATCATCAATGTATATCCTCTTAATATTAAAACAACATTCAATGTGATCATG
Source organism: Ptychodera flava (assembly GCA_001465055.1). NCBI lineage: Eukaryota > Metazoa > Hemichordata > Enteropneusta > Ptychoderidae > Ptychodera > Ptychodera flava. The sequence goes on along the minus strand of LD343016.1, from coordinate 54,793 downwards.
CATCATTATAATTTGCAAGATCATATCATCATTATTTTGAGCTTTATTAGCCAAAATAATTTGAATACAAATATGAAATATATTGATATTGTCCACAAGCTTCAGACTTAGAGATTTTAATGAATAACAGGATTGCGTTGCTTTAAAGAGTTTCCTTTGTCACAGCATTACATCTAGATTCAACACCAACGATGACTTATGATATTAAACTTTTTTGGAGATACCACATTTAAAATACAACATCACATGTAAGTGTCTTCTTAGTTATACTCAGGTTCAGCTAAGGTAAACAAAAATGTTACAATAATTAACATACGATTTAGTTACGCTTTTTAACCATATAATGTAACGCACAATGATATTCATACCTTTGTCGGACTCTGAGTTATCCAAGGCAACGGGTTTGTCAGAATCATTGTTGCTGTGGTCAACAAAAAATAAGAATATATATATATATATATATATATATATATATATATATATATATATATATATATATATATATATATATATATATAATTGTAAATATATGATAACCACTGATACCTTTACTAGCAAAGTAACGGGAGAACAATTCAAAGTGAGAGGCAACCTATCATGTACGTCATCATGGGTAATTTACTTGATCGTCTGCAGAAAATGTCAACTAATGTACATTGGACAAACACGGAATATGGTCAAACAAAGACTTTCCGCCACCGAAGCTGTATCCGTAGACGACAGTATAACACTAGCCCACTTGTAGCACAACACTTTAATGAATCGGGACATTCGGACAGTGATCTCGCGGTTGTCGTCATCGAACAAATCACAAACAAAGACCCCGTCATTTTTGATTCTAAAGAGACATTTTGGATAAAGAAGTTGAAAACAATGTACCCAGATGGCGTGAACACCGAAACCCCTCTGTCCTTTTAACTGTCATCCTTCATTCACAAATTCCTTTTTATTGTTGCATTTACACGTTTTTTTTGCGTCGACTGTTCTGATAATCAATTTGCATAATTGATTTTGCATACTTTGCACTTCCAAACCCTAACAGTGACACATGTACTTGACTTCTCCAGTTGGACCTGATGATGCCCTGTAAGCAGGGCGAAAGCTCGTCACCGTGAAAGCCTTTTTGTTGTGTCTTGTTGAGACCATCCTCACTTCCGTTTTATATATATATATATATATATATATATATATATATATATATATATATATATATATATATATATATATGAGCACTGTAGTTTCCCTTCATGCGAGGACATTAACTCTATTCTTCACTTCTTCTCTTCCCAATCTACTAAAACCCTTGTCTACTGACTTGTTAGGCTGTCTCTTAGACGATTGTAAGTGTATCCTTTCAGGTTTCACTTAATAGCTTATAGAAAAGTTACAAGGTGTGCAAATTGCTGCCGTTCTTCCTGTCTGTAATTTTAAATACTACTACTACGTCCAACCTCTTTAAAAAAATAACACCGGCTACGAATTAGTTCTTGCTTACACTAAAAAGTTGCATCTACTTTCGTCAATTACATTATGAGCATTGGACCCAAATATTTTCTGAGCTTCTTCAATAACACATTCCAAAAACATATTTTTTCTTCCTCAAATTCTCGACTTCTCATCACACCAAGAATACGCACAAAAGACTTGGCGAGATACCTCTCTCGTCCATTGGTCCTACATTACAGGATAAACTTCCTTCTCGCCTTCGTCTCGATAGAGCGAAGAAATCCAGCCGTGAAGAATGCCTATTTGTGATGCTTGTAAATGTTGCAAATTATTGTGACTCCTAGTGGACGTTCAGCACAACAAATCAACATGAAGAGGCACCACATGATTTCACTGTTTTAGGCAGTAACTGAGTATTTACAAATGAAAGTGGTCAGCGTGAGTTTTAAATGGGGGTGGTCGAGTCACTTAACTTTTACTGGTCCTATTTGTTAAGTTGAACAGCTGTTTAGAAATGAATTCAACAACAGTGACTGTTTGTCAGTCCGTAAATACTAATTTCTAGCAAAGTTGTGCAGAGTCATTAATAAAGTTCAGCTAAAATTTACGAGCCTCAATGGTGACTGACAGTTCCTACCTAGGTACTTTATAATAATGTACGCCTTTCTTATACATTTTAGGCAAAACAATGGGGGGGGGCTGGAGGAATTCAAGGGGGGGATCGAAAATTTTTGGTGTAGTAGAGAGGGAGTTGAATATTTTGCTCTACCCGTAGGGGGACTTGAAATTTTTTTGGTTTCCTTTTATGTTTTACATTTTCCCATTCAAATTTCTGTAGGTAATTCAATGAAAAATGAATTCCATTTTTATGTCATCCAATTGCTGTTATGTTTGTGAAGGTTTAAGAAAAACCTAGAACCATTTTGTTACATTTCATGACCTGTATCTGGAAAAAATCTAAACATGTGTGATTTCTCGTAAAAATCAAATACGCCTGTAAATAACAGGGCAGAAGCTGCAAATGTTGATGATTTTTGAAATATTTCTATGCAATATATCTACTACAGTTTCTTGATGTCTCCTCACAGCATGCTTGGGCACACAATATTCAGTTTGTCGACAAAGCCTGTACATATAAATGTGTATTAGGTGATAATTTAATTACAGTCCAGACTGACAGTCAGTTGTCAGTGATGCAAACGAATGGTACACATACACAGGCTGTGATAGCAAGCTGAATACTGGACAGTTCAACATGCCTAAGTAGAACAAGAACTCAGTTGTATAAGCTGAATAAAAATATTGTCAAAATTATCAAAATTAACACTGTTGCGACTGCTTTCTTTCTACGAAGGTTTGCACAACCTCGCTCAGTCGTCGGTTCGCGCGATCATCTGGTTTTTATCAATAACCAGACGATCTGTTCTCTCGAGTACGATCCATGAAATATTGGGCAAAGTGAGAAAATGCCTCAATGTGTAGCAACATGGGGTGTTCGTTACTTACATATGAAAGAAAAAAATCATTTCATGAATTTATTATCTGAATAGAATCATGAAATACATATGAAAAATGAAGTGCGAGTGAATGTTATTTGTCATCGGCGGTGTTTACTGTTTCTCTGCCTGGGAAACGTGCATCCGTTCGTGTGACCTCAAGTGTTTACACTGTATGCAAACATTAAAAATTTTAGACGGCACATCTGTTGCCGCTGACGTCAAACATTGGTTTGTAAAGCTCATCTCTTTCTCTCGCTTGTATATTACAGGCAGTGAGAAACCACGATGCAACAAGAAATAGAGCGTAGACAGGAATACTACGAAACGAGTATTGCCGGTGGTACCGTGAACAGACCATACACAGACCTACGAACTGGTAATTTCGATCTTTTACCAAAGTTCATTGGTCCAGAGCTGGGGCTTATCAACCTGCTGCCCGACGATGCTTCAGAAGTCGAATGGTTTTTGCAAATATTCGTCGAGGATCTGATAAGATTCATTATCCGATGCACTGATCGTTACGCTAGACAGAGGAGAAGGGCAAATGCGAGTGAACGGCAAAGATCGGCCTGGACACCGACGACGGTTGGAGTGATGGTGCTATTCGGAATTTGCTGGCAGCCTAAAATCCAGCTGTATTGGTCGGACCATGTTTGCTTCGGTCATAATTTCGTCAAGAGAACTTTTTCCCGTGATCGCTTCAAGCTACTGATGCGATATTCATACTACAGCACACAGCCGTACTGTGCTTGTAACACAGCCATGTATACAGCCCAAAAAAATAAGTGAGAAACGGGATAGAATGTTGAAAGTGCGAAATGTCATTGATCGAGTAAATGTAAACAGCAGAATGCACAGGAGCCCGATGTGCGAGCTGGCGATCGATGAAGGAGTCATCCCCTACCGGGGCCGCACAAAGAATGTTCTCTACAATCCAGCAAAACCGCACAAATATGGAAATAACTGTCATCATCCGCTTGATCCCGATGCTGCAGACGACCCCCGAGATTTCAGGGGAAACAGACCTGGGCAAGTTGTTTCCTGGCTCATTCGACCTTACTATGAGTTAGGACATCATGTCATTATGGACTCATATTACACTTCTGCCCCGTTGTTTGACCATCTCTACGTGCATAATATTGCTGCCATGTACACCTTAGGTTTACCCAATGAAACAAAAAATGCCGCAAACTATGATCCACAAGTCGTACCGCCTGATGCTGACGACGAAGAGCGATGGCCACGTGGTAGTTTCTCGGTATTTCAAGATGGCGCAATGACGGTATGTGCCTTGAAAGACACAAAAATGGTGAAATTTATGAGCACGGCAGTCTCTGCACGAAGACCGAATCGAGCGCTAGTGAGGCGTCGATGTAAAGATAAAAGAACCGGTGCTTTTGAATGAATTGAAGTAATATGCCCGAACGTGCTGACTTGACTGATCAACAGCTGGCTTACTACATGCCAGGTTGATCATCGCCACGGTGGCACAGAGCTGTGTTTTACCACGAGCTGAACAAGCCACTCATGAACACTTTCCACAACATGGCATCAGTTCATGGATACGGTCAAAGTGGATCGAGATACAGACGTCAGCTCATGTTTAGCGCCCAAGTAGCAAAACAGCTGATCGGTAATTTCTCATCACGGCAACGTCCCCCAAGAGGAACTAGTCTGATGGCACCACGTCTCATTCCTACCAATGTGGAAAGAGTTGGTCATCGAATGGGTCGCAATCCGGACGGAAGACGTAGTTGCATGATGTGTCGACGTGCAGGACGGATAGTAGGCCATTGAACTCGTCCCAATCGTGTTCATGAGACAATCAACTGTTGCCTCACTTGCCAGTTACCACGGTGTCACCCACGGTACAGACAAGCGTGCTGGCAAGAGCACAATGTGTGAATGCCATTTGCAGAGGACCGCAGAACTTGACTATGCATGGACTGAACATTTGTCGGTATTACAATCCTTTATTACACAGTTGACATGGAAAAAAAAAAAACATTCACTCGCAAACTATCGGTGAGTACGATGTACTTTTGTGTATGGTTGTGTGAAGTGAATGATTGAGTCTAACACGTTTGCATTCGGGGTAAAGATCGAGTTACAACGATGATTGCATCGGACGATCGCTAGACAAGGTCTCAGCCAGAGCAGTTCCTGTTTTGGCAGAGAGCGAGTCGGTGAGCGATGAAAAATGCATCTGAGTAGCTAACAGTCGATTTCCCCGGTCTGTAATCTCTCAAATGCGTAATAAAAATAGTTTTTATTATGCAAATAGTATTCAACATTTACATACGGCTCCCTAGGCTGTACGAACCTCGAATACATCAACACAGTAAAGATCACATGTCAGCTCAGGGTAGTTCAGACCGTAACTGCTCAAACTGACAGCTGTCGACCGACAAACATGGAAAAGTGAGATCAGCCTTGTGGGAACCCGTCGCCTCAGTGTTAATACAGCTACTGTGTACGGGCAGTGTCACTATCAGATACTGCCCTGCTACTGTAGTGTCACTGTTATTGCATACTTGAGCAGCGACAGAGATAGCTCTGACTCTGATGTACACGGTAGTTGAAGAAGAGTTTGGGTCAAATGACACTCATGACAAAGAAACATACAGGCCAGGGAGCACCATATGGAAGACCAGGAGACTTGAACAATTATCCTGAATTTTTGAATTCTGGCATATGAGAATAATCAAATATTAAAGAAAGAAGATTGGGTCACCATGCTTGATTTTCTAAATTTTCACATTCTTGTCATAAAATAATACAAAAGTTAAATGTTTCCCAGCTTATTCGATATGCAAGAGCATCCAGTTCATATGGTGATTTTGTAGAGAGACACGGCCATCTCTCATACAAACTGTTAAATCAAGGTTACACCAGAGCAAGACTTGTCTCTACATTCAAACGCTTTTTTGCCAGGTAACGGAAGCTGGTAGATTAATACAATATCGCTCTTCGACAAATGATCGGTGATGGCATCAGTGACATTTGGCCTTAGTTAGTGACCACTAGCTATCTGACTTACAGATTGATATATGGTGGGTGCCACATGTGGGGCACGACGCACTTACTATTTTCGAAACACCGGACATCACTTCTTGGTCTTTTGGCCAGAGGTCCATATATATTTGTTTCATGAATTTGACTTTGTTTGTGTACAGTCTATTTACTGTCTGTTCAGTGCTGTTTTGTGTCTATGTTTACAACTATTGTCTTACGAATTCTGACCTAGTGTTATTGGATTATGGGTTGGAATGATTGCGATTATTTTTTGAACAGAAAAGACTAAATGAAAAATATGTGAATAAATGGAATTATTTATTTTTCAACTAAATTTGCCATTATTACACCCAAAATTCAGAGATTAAAACATTTACAACTATTGTCTTACGAATTCTGACCTACTGTCATTGGATTATGGACTGGTATGATTATGATTATTTATTTGAAGGAATATGTTAGCCTTCCAGCATTGTCAATTTTGAGTAGCATCTAATTCATATATGTCTTATAATTTTGAAACAAGTTTTGGTTACTCTGTGTTTTATAATATGGCAATTAGCCACAATTCACAATTTGCCTACTCTCTAATGATCGTCATTTTGTGTGCTTTTCGGCAGGAGTAATTGTCCTGGCTAGAGTTGGATTTACTCAAGCTGGCTTAGACTGGTAAATACAAAAAATTCATTGATGCCTTTAAAGAACTTGTCTTAGGAATATGACTTTATCAAGTGCTAATAACACACAGTCTTGATCACCTGCAAGCGGAACACCGCATACATGATTTTTTTTCTGCATGCACATCCTTTGCAAATATGCGGGCTTGTGATAGTTTGGGGAGACTTCAAAAATTTTGATCATATAGAGGAGGCATGAGTAATAAGGAAAACTTCCTATCAAGGATAAGAATTTTTACACCATTTTATTCGAAAATAGCTACAGGGGAGTGGAGGGAAATCCCCTCCCTGTAGCCCTTACCGCATAGCCATAGCAACGCGCACTGATGTGTATAAGCCTATTGGGCAAGAATACACAGTGAGGTAACATATGGTAGCTGGCCTATAAACAACTCCGTAGGGAATTCTGTAGACATGTAACAACATTTATTGATTATCTGTGTACACTATGTGGTCATACACCATTCAGAACGTGTTGAGACATGTCCCTGTTGCGTCCTACACAGCTGCCCCTTCAGAACGCTATTTATAAACTCATTATGTTCCGAAGGGTATTGTAACACGTGTGAGTCATCACCATCGAGCATCTTTATAAAGGGGGTTTACCAGTGTTGCGACCATGGGAGCGTGAGCCAGGTAGTACCAGTAAGTATTATTCTTCCCACTAAACTAGTAGAGACTTTAATATACTATTTTCAGCTCACTCGATATATAGAATGTTAGAAATTTCCTCTGAGCTCAAAATGTGAGGGAAGACCATTACTTACTTATATTTGTTATCATTGCTGTCGAAATAAATCACATTTGGAGTTCCCGGTATTTCATCAACCCCACCTGCAATTTCACTATCCAATATATCCAAGATGTTACGTGGTACATTATAAGGCCTGAATTTCTGACTAGGCCCATCCCGTGTCAGAGCAAAGGGAGTAGGTTCATTTGCAGCCTTTCTAGTGTCTCTACTTTCATCTACATCTTGGTTTAGTTCAGAAAACTCTACGGCGTGCTCATGTTTTTGAACAGCAGCAGAGGCTAAAACAAACTGTTTCTCCCTGCCTTTATATCAAAGGACGTAATCCTTCACAAGATGAAAATCCAGATTTATGTATTGCATAAAGGTGACATAAAGGTGATTAAAATTCTTCATTAATCACCTTTATGCAGCATAAAGCTACACCTGTAAACACCTTTATGCAAGCCCTTAAATAGGTATAATGGCTCACCAAAATTAATCATCTTTATGCAACCTATAAATTTGCATAAATTTACTGCTTTATGTACATCTTATATCACCTTTATGCATATTTATGCACTTTTCAAAACGACTAGAATTTTGCTACAGCTTTCCTTTTTTCCTTGAATACCACTGATTCTTTTTTGAAGACTTTCGATGTGCTATATGAATTATCATAAAAGCAATTCAGCTATATAGAATCAATTGATTTTTTCTCGGGCAGGAGTGAATTCTTGAAAAACACTAATATCATTATCATTAAATTGCACAGGCAGGTCAGAAATATCCTGTGTTGTGGATCTTTCCTCCATATCCACTAAGGAAATTTGGTCGTTTTACAATGTGCATTTACTGTGTACTATTTGCATCCTACAATACCATGCTAATGATGAAGGGAGACTGCAGAATTAAGTTTGAATAAAGATCACATACCGATGTGGCTAGTTAAAAGAGGCAGGTTCTTATCAGCTTAATCTTTTTTTTAGCAAATTAACTGACGGCAAAAATTTCAAAGAACAGAGGACTTAAATCATATAAACAGTTGATATGGACATCAACTAATGCGAGAACTAGGGATTGAAAATTTCCCCATTAATGTTGTTTAATGCTATCAAAGTTCCACAAATTTCCAAATAATGAAATGAGCCATTGTCAATCCTGGATTCCCGTTCTTCATTGCGATCATTTATATAACACTTACATATATTTTACACACATATAACATACAAACAATGAATCAATCTTATATAATCTGATTAATTTTATTGGAATTCAAATGAGAATCTGAGCTGAAATTGGTGTCAATAACAAAATAAAGAAAAAACTTTGTTAAATTCAATTTAAAACAGAATAAAGCGATTGAAATTTTCTGTAACAGATCAAATTATACAATATTTTGCAAAACACAAAAGTAAATCACAAATTTGCTGGAAGATTCACATTATTAAAGAAAAAAATCAGTTAAATGAAATTTTAAACTGAGGGAAAATGTGCTGGAAATTCCCTTTGATAAATAGAATAAATAAACTAACAAATCAAACAAGATTTTCACATTCTTTCATCACTAGAATTTGAATCTTTTTGATTCCCATCAAC
>LD343016.1:5353-45816 GCA_001465055.1 Ptychodera flava | reverse complement strand
CCCCCCCCCCCCCCATTGCCCATCATCCGGCCTGTCTCTGGATGAGGGAGGTTCAACTGTACGTGGCAAACGCATTTGCTTTTGTTTAACTGAAAATGATCTACTGTAAATATTCATGAGTTGTATTTTTGTTTTTCTCAATTTTTTTCACTCCCATGACAGTGGCTTTCTTAAACACCCCGCAACTTTCCCATCCTCATCAATGTCACTATGTTCAGAAGAGATGTTGTCAGGTTTTAAAACATTCAATCTTCGCCATATCATCTTCAGGCCAATCTGCTGCCTTCAAAGCACTCTGCAGATGCTTGAGTTTCTGAAAGATAATAACATAGTAATTGTCATTATGTGAGCACAAAAAAATCTAAAATCTATTACAGAAAAAAAAAAGATTGTTTAAAATTATCAATCCTTGCTTCATCACATTTTAAAGCTCCATGTTAGGCACGTCACAGGTTTTCAGTTGGTTCCACCAGTTATAGACACAAAACAGTGTTCTCCCCAGAGCTATTATAGAGTGGTGGCCGCCACTCTATAATTTTTGGTAAACAATAGAAACTCATTACGCTAACAATAACATTTATTGTTATGCAAATTAGCCGCCACTCTATCAGAAAATCCTGGGGAGATCACTGCAAAATATTTTCTAACAACTTAAACTGAAGTTCTAAATTGTTTTTCAGCTAATATTTTTGTACATTAATCATGGTGAACTGTTAGAATTGCTGAAATACAGAAGTAATTGCTTGTTCAAACTTATCACAACAATATCCTTGCTATCTTGATGCTGGCAGGAGTATGCATATCATAAAACAACAAATGGCAAGGCTTATTAATTAGAATTTGTATGACGGACAATCACTTTTAAAGGGCCATTAATGTTACCTTTTGAAACCAACTATATCAACCATAATCCCTTGTTCTACTCCCTAGTGCATGCTTATATATAGTCTCTAGCTTGTCAACTTAGCCTGTACATATGTAAACTGCATTGTTATTGTTTACGATTGAATGATGGTATGGACTATGATGGTATGGAAAGTAGAGCTGTTCATAACTGTAATAAAATTTGATTTTGGAATTTTTACTGAAAATGTTCATTCACAGTACATCGGAGTCTATGATAAAACTGTAAATAATTTTTTTCCAAAGAAAAACTTGCTATACTTTTGCATATACTGGTACAAACGTTGAATAATTAACATAATTGGACTTCATTAGAATATGATGGTTACAGGTCTATAGGTAATGTGTACAAGAAACATGATTTTGGATCTCCACTGAAAATGTTCGTCCACTGTTTCTAAGGAAACTATGAATAATGTTTTCCAATACAAACCTAGCCAAAGCTGTGTATTTATAGACTGATAATTCATTAACAAATACTTGATTAGACTAGGATGGTTAAAAGTTTTCATGTGTGCAAGAAATTGCATTTTTGAATTTCACCAAAATATTGATTCACTATACATTCAAGTCTATGAGAAAACTCTGAATTATTTCTAACAATGCTTTCAAAACTAACATAATCTGTGCTCTCTGAGGTGTTTGACAATCAATACAACTGTGCTTGATTTAAATAGGGTATTTGAAGGTTCAGATGTGGACAACAATTATGATATTGGAAATTCAACTGAACATATCATTTAACGTTTCATGGTACTAGTGGTCTAAAGGTAACTGTTAAATAATTTCCCTGACAAAACTTGCCGTATCTCTAATGTGTAAGTAATAGGCATTTTTCATCGCCCTCAGTGAGCTAAATTTACAATAAATTAAGCCTCAGAGAGCCAAGGTAAGATGTTCATATGACAGAATGTTATCTTTTTGTTCATATTTATAGTTAAATGACTTTCCAGAATGAAATCATGCAGGGAATCATTTTTATCTCTCAAGAATATTTTTGAACACTGAAACTGCTTTTTGAAAGGACGGATTCTTATGAATGTTAAGTGACACCCCCTACCCCCATGCTTTTTGAAAAATACGTGACCCACTCCCCCACCTTTGCAGTTTTCAAAATTTAAAGTTGCCATATGGATCAGAATTTACCTTTATATTTTGAAGATTTACATGTAACTTTATAAAAAATCCATAACAATTTCATTTGTAGATTCGACTCTAATTTGAGTATATTGATTTAATTACCAAATAAATTGCTGTTTTGGTACGTACTATTTGCGATAGTAAAGCACAGAATTCGACACGTCATTTTTACTATTTGAATATGTACGCATGTGTAATTGGTTCATGGTAACGATTTGCGAAATTGCAACATCGTGTCAACATGCCTTGCTAGCCTTCTCAAGGGCAAGTGGTCAGGTCTCTGCCCGCGCCCTGGGTCTCTGCTGACTGACTCAGCCTAGTAAAAATGGAAGAAATTAGCCAAAAATATTGGCAAGATAAACATTGTTTGGTCAGATCGAAAGATGGAACCAAAAAAGAGTGACATGAGACTACTGCACCATGTCGAGGAGGCAGACTGTGTCTACAGTTTCTCGCGAAAACAGCAACATCACCACTGTGTGATGATCAACTTCGGAAGCCAGTGATGTTTCCTCAGGTAACACCGACCTACCAACACTGTGGAGACCCAACAATTTGTAATGTGAACCAGGCCGTAGTCCCTCCGCAAGGAAATAACTTAGATCTGTTAGCATTCATTGATAATCTATATCCTTCAGGTCAAATATGCATCTTACGGAAACAAAGAAAAACTGCAGTCTCCATTATTAATGGTATGGTCTCATATATGACGCGTCCATTAACGCGCTGACATGGCCATGCAAGACCAGACTGAGGGGCAAGACAGTTGCTTAACTTCTGCAGTGCTGGATGATAGTGTGGGCAAAGTTTTCAAATAAATATACCGTGCAGATACCTCGCCTTTTAAAATGAAAAATGTAACCACATACAACGGGGAGAGGATTGTGGAAACGCTATCAAGCACGCGGTGAACACAACCAGATCAGTGTACGTGGTCTGGACGCTCGATCAATCCAACGTACACAGTAGGTGCACATGGCGCGGCACTGACATACATGTATATGGGAGAGAAAAATCAATCACACAGTTTTTTATAGAGCTGTACTTTATCATATCGATATTCATGTACATATATTTCTGAAACACTGTGATGCTACCAAAGTTAGGCAAATGCAAAATTTACAATAAATAACATGTATCATTATGTATGTCAAGTTCTGTCATTGTGTCAACATCGTCGCCCCTCCAACGTGCACTCTATTGAGACGTCATCACTCTTGGTGGTACTTGTCATGTGCACAGCAGAAACGCCAATGTTTTTGTTTTGAAAGTGTGTTTATAAAACAGCTTTTCTAGGCGGCTGCAATGTATCAAAATGAACGTGTTTGTGTGCCGAGATTGGTAAGCTAAGAAGAGTACTAAGAAGACTACTTCAACTTAGTATGGTCTATTTGCTTTAGTTTTACGAAAAATATTCGACAATTTTGATCCATATTGCAACTTTAAGGTGACCCCCCTTCAGTTTTCAAATTTAAGATGACCTCCCTTCCTAGATTTTGCCCCCTCCCGGGCTGTAAAAAGTGAATGCTCCCTTGTCGAATAACTGGTCATCTGTGTACTGTTACACATCGAACCGACAAGTGTTATTGCCTTAATATAGATTTTAAGTGCTCTGCAAATACAACCAAACATCAAAGGCCAACTAAGTAAAATTGCCTTACTTGTGTTGTAATGGTTCTGTTTAGCAATGTACTACAATTCACCATAGACCCTCGAGGGTCTAAGAATTCACCAACACTGGTGCTTTGGTTCTCTTGTCTTTCAAAGTTCAACACTTTAGACTAAAAACTGATCAGTGCAGACTTTGTAGTACATACCTCTTATATTTTTCCCAGTTGTTGGCATGCCTTTTTATGTGACTCTGTCATTCCTCTGGGCAGTACACTTTCCCTATTTGTTCAATGCTTAACCCTTTCACCACCATGGTTTGTCCCAAGTCCATTGTTTTCTATGGTAAAGTTTGACCTGTATACAAGGAACTGGGGGTGAAAGGGTTAACAAGTATCTCCAGGGGACCTGCAATTGGCAAGGATATAAATAAAAGAATTAAAAGTTCTACCCTGAAAAATCAAATTATCTCAAACACAGACGATGAATCATCATATTTCAACTGAAAATAATGACGATGAATAACCATATTAATCTGACAGTCCATTAACACTCACATTTGAATCAGATATATCAAGCATTTCCATGGCCTAAACAGACTGAATGGTTTGGTCACACAGAGTTCATGTACATGTAGTTCATACATTCCTGCAGTGAAGTTGGGATCCCCACTTCACCTCACAGTCTGAAAGGAGGGTACTGCAGTGGTGGTCAGAGTAATGAAAACGAGGCTCTACAACATGAACTTTTATGCAAATTTCATAGGCTCCTGTCAGACTGTCAGTCATAGTGTACGTGACATGTTAAACAATTTCAATACCCAACACTACATATAAGGTGGTGCGTAGGAAGCTGGGTAGAAAGGACTGATGCAGGGTCAACATTGCATTGCCCCTTCCCCCTTTTTTGACATCCTTGATTGAACACTGACAGGAGTGAATTTTTTCAACTGTGACATTGTATGTTCTCTTTCCTTGGTAATATTACCATTTTTTTTAAAATGGGGGGGGGGAAATTAAAATGACAGTTAAAATTGGAATTTACACATCAAATGTTTCTCAAAGGAATGCTTCTTAATGTAGACTTGGTTCAAGTCGGTGAATTTCTGAAAAAAATAATTTGTAATAGTCTATCTTGTGTCTCTCCCATTTCACCTATTTGGAATTTGGCAGCCACGTCAATGTTTTCCTTTCAATTATTGGAATGCGTTACTTTTGAGTCTGTGCAGTACATGAGTTAGTTTCTGCCGGTTTCACAGATTTGGACTTCTTGCACAGTACCGGCGGTTGGACGAACTGTGTACACAGTGACGTAAAGGAGATATAAAGTGATTGACAACCCTCTCCCGGTTATTCCGGCGTCCACATATACGGAAGAAACTTCACACATCGACCGCGATGATTAAAACTGATCGGTTGACCATCACAAATCATGCATGATTACAAGAGAAAAGTTGTCGCAAGTTATAGTCAGGGAAATTAGAAGCTTAGAAGTTATACGAAAGAGAACTGAATAGACAGACTTAAAGCTGTGTAGGCTACATCAGTGACCAGAAAGTTCATATGACTTGCATAGTGGAAGGCTGGTCCGATTATGTTTTCGCTGATGAACAGAGGCTGTGCTGACTTTGGCGGGACTGATCACACTCGACACTTGATCCACAACGCCATTCACATATCTTTGGGGATCGAGAGGTAACTCCCCCCAGTATGCCAAATATGATGATGTCATCTTATGAATAATAGATTAGTAAATACAAACGTCATCTCATCAATAATTTATAGCACTCAGATCATGCAATAAAGCCAAGTCTTTGATTCCGGGAGAAACTCCCCTGTATACCATGCACCCAAATATTGCATTCACCCCACTCATGCATTTCACATGAAAACAGGACACAAGTCATCGCGTTCTCCGACTCAAATATTCACAAATCAGAGACTTGAAACAAGTCTATTCTTAATGCAGTAAAAGCCAATATCCCTTCAGAGGGTAGAACTCAGAGAAAACCAGGACAAAATGCGAAGATATTTTGAGGTCAACAAATTTCAAGAGTTACAGCTAGTGGCACTTTAAACATGCTACATCATCTTACTTTGCATTATTTATAACCTTCTAAATTAACAGTATTATTATGACAAAGGAAATAAATTGACAACATGGATTTAATGCCTCCAATGACTATAGAAAAAAGGTAAAAACAATATCAGGGGGCTCTATTCTGTCCTTGAGCTATGGTACAAACATAAATTTTAGCTACAATAATTAGGAGACTTGCGGGATTGAATACAAAAATCTACTAAAATATTCAACTGATTGCAGTTTCAAAGAAAAATAAAGGATAGCAACACTTCATAATCTTTATTATTAATCTTGATCCACAGCCATTTTGAGTATAGGTTAAACAAACAATACAGCGTATCAATCATGTGTTCCTAGGATTATTTTTCATGGGGACTGAACAGATATTACAGGCAGGAAAGGCCTTTTTTTTGGGGGGGGGGGGTCGCTATTTTTCACCAAAAAAATTTTTGAAGAATCATGCATGCATGCCTTTGGGGCAGGTTTATCATTTTTGCACAACTAACACAACTATTTGAAACAAGGTGTGGCCAATACAGTGCTTCAACAAATGTTGATTCACTAAACATGTACATTCTTGTCTCAGAAGAAACTGTGAATAGATATTTTAAATACAACACAAGTTTAATCTCTGCTTTTATAAATGTTTGGCAATTGATATAAATGTACATCAAAATAATAGTGGTTGAAAGGGCAGATGTGAACAATAAATATGATATTGGACTTTCACCCCAGTGATTATTTCTAGAGGTTAAAGGTATTCTTTCAAAGTTCAAAGTCAAATGACAAATTATATGTCAATTATTAATATATCATTTATATTAAATTATACAACCTGTGACTCATAAGGCACATGAAAATTCGGGAGGGACAACCTTTTCCTTGCTAACAATTTTTGAGGTGTCATTATTTTTCAATTTTAAAAGGCACTTTTGTTGATCCCTGGGATTGCCTTTGTTCTAGTAATGTAAAATGGGATTATTCTTGACGTCACTTTCACCTCACGCACGCCAGTGAGGTGAATTGGGATTTGAATATACAGGACGTGAACAATGCAAAAATTATGTGACAAAGGACAGAACTTAGTGTTTATCATTGACATAATGTTGAAACTTTGAATGCTGGTGTAAAGGTTGAACAATTCACACTTCAATATTTTGTTCTCACGGCAGTGTGACGCAAAAATGACGTGAGAAACCGCAAGTTCCCGGATGTCCACAGTCAAGAATAGAGGTGTGAGCTTTTGTTTTTCATTGAAATTGTAATCTAGTGGGTAAATTTTCTGGTGAGACAATCTGGTGCCAACACAGACCTTAAAAACACCAACCAATCCCCCCCCCCCCGTAATTGTTTGTCCAGTCCCTGGCAGGCATCAACGAAAAGGTCACATTAGCATAAAGTGACTTGGGAATTTTATGTTCATTATTTATTTGAAATTATCAGGAATATCGATGATATAAAACATAATAACATTAGACATTTTGCCAGATACATTGCTGAACACATTTATACAAGACGAAGTAGACGTATCTCAGACACTTGAGCTAGTTAAGAATGAGAGAACAGCTATTACATACCTGGTATATTGTACACGATGGCCATCCAGCTGATGCAGAGCGTCGATCGAGGCCTTGAAGCTTGTGTCGACCTGTCGCTGGTGCGGAAAAGAGTTACTCTCTTCCGTTCAAATTGCTAGAATGGGTTGCAGAGTTTCGTCCAGGTTGAACGGAGAATATTTGCTACTCATATTGAGCTTTGCTTAGCTCCTTGGTCGAACTGGAACCAGTTGGACGACGTAACTTAATGACACGATCGATGACTAAACACTGGCACTACATTCAAACGTACAGTATAGTCGTCGAGATGGTCCAGGATTTCAAGGGAAGACTCTTTAACAAAAATCCCTAAACACCGGCGGGATATGTCAGTAGGAGCAAAAAAGATGGACAACTAAAAATTGTTGACGGAATATAGTGACGCGACGCTAACAATGGCGTCTTAAGAGAGAGTTGTTTATATGGCTCCCTTAAGTGCTTAAATATTCGCGAAACGAACTTTACAAAATTTAATAATAACTATCATTTTTTGCAAAGAATTTGATGATATCTATCATTTTTTACTCAATCTTGAAGAAAATGGGGTTTTTTTTTGCTCTCCTTAGACAAAAATTTTGCTAACTGAACCCTATATTTGTGTTTCGCCAGATAAAACCACAAGGCTAGGGGTTCAATTTTCAAGCCTCTGCGACAGCATGTACAGACTTCGACTTGTATTAAGGGAGCCTTCAGTAATTACAGGGGGTGGGCCTTGGGAATTGGGGGAGGGTCACTTTTGACAGAAGCTGATTTTATGGTCAAAACTTGTCCAAGTCCAAGTGATATTTCCTGAATCGGAAATCACCAACAAAATACGTACACATTAGGCCTATAGACTGCCATGCATGATGAAAAATAAAATAAAAATAAAAGTATTTTCATCTTCAATATTTCATCCTCATTTGACCAATGGCGTATTCTAACCTACTGTAATTAGTTTCTGGCGAATATACAAGGACGTGTCCCATTCACCGAAATGGTGCAATGTGTTTTGCGACATTGAAGAAATATTTCAATTCCGACGTGCTCAACCAGGTTGCTCCGTAAGTAAGACTACGTATATAGGAGATGTACGGGTATCTTTCCGAATGATAATGTCACAGCGAAGTCTACGCGAAAAGCTGATGAATCAATAAAATAAAAGAAAGGTTTTTGGACATCATATCTGTTTATTTCAATTCTGAATACACTTTGAAATCAGTCTGATATAATAACTACCAACCTATACTGACGGGAAAAGCAAAATCCTAGCATTTTTAACGAAATATATCATCGTATATCATCGAGTCACGGTCGCAATTTCACATGCGGGACTGAGCTCGGAGTTCACTACGACTTGACGAGGGATATGATTGAGCATGGAGTTAAATGTAGAAAGTGATAAAAGACATTTTCTTTAGGAATTGTCAGCCTAGTCGCGGTGTCTTTCCTCATACACCCACTTTTCCAGAAAAGTATTTTTAATAAAAATGTGTAAAATGTAAAACTTCGAAGATTATCGTCTAAAAGTTTATTAGATATGCAACAGTACTAGTACGGTACTCTGATAACCAGTAATCTTATAAGTTCTCGAAACTATAAAAATGATTCCGCTAACTCTTAAATTAAACTCGCCGATGGTGTCTTCTGAACGTCCTCTAACACGTGCCTGGGACCCTGTCTGATATGCATTAGGTAGTTGAGAATAACGATTAATCACGATACATTTATGCGTCAAAATTTACAGATTCATGTGACTGAACTATCTTGTGATTTGTAAGCTTGACGTTTGGGGCAAGGCGGCGAAAGTCCAAGGCCCAAAGGAGAAGGACGCAGTCCAATCACATATTTTCTAAGAAATAACCACTGGTTTCCATAGATACTGTGCAAAATCCGGCCCTGACCAATGCTGCCGTCCTGTTTCTGAGAATAACTTTCGAGCGGCGTAGCTAGTAATGCCGCTAAACAGCTAAGGCTCGCCTCCGAGTCGGTCGATTTTTCAAGTGGTTGAAGCACGGTCCCTTGGTCATTCCCCCTGGCGAATATTATTGTAATAATGAGAGTGTATTGTCAAGATTCGAAAACATACCAGTGCAAAATGTAATATAGGTCTCCCTGTTATGGGTCGCGCGAATAAGCAATTTTGGTCGCAAGTCATATCTTTTTTCATGATGTTGAACTCAAAAGAGAGTGTAGTCTACTGACTCCACACATTTGTCATCAGAATGAACGATGTGTGAAAAGGGAAGTATCCCATATGTAGCTCCTGTGGCGGTATTGATGACAATTAACTCTAACAAAACGTTATGAGACTGAAGAACAAGCGCATTTTGCGAAAGATTACATGATCCCAGGGACGAAATAAAGTTATAGTTGACTAGATAGATGTCGAAGTTTATTTCAGCAAATTACACAAACTAGTTGAAATCATGCAAGGTCAAAAACATCGCTAAGGTACAATCGCTCTACGATCTTCCCCCGTTTCCCGCATTTATTTGACAAAATTGTAAATCTTCAAATTCGTTATGAACTGTTGCATCTGGTTGACTGGAAACTAAATAGAAGGGAACAGTTGAACGTTTATGAGGTGACAATGTGTATTACTCCAACTTGACAAACAGATTTGTATTCATAGACGAACGATGATAGACTTTCCTCTTCCTGTCACCACGGAGGGCTTCCTACCTCCATGCTGTCACGTTAACCATATGTTTGTGGTAATTCACGAAATTTCAAAAATAAAATTCGTCTTTTGCCTACCACCGAGTGGCATGGGGGTAATTGACTTTTTACCTCACTGGTAGTTGTAAGTTGAAAAAGGCGTAAATCCGACCATGCAAAATTTACATCAAATACTCCGTAACTTTTTTGCGTAGACAGACGTGCAATGAAAGTAACCTGTCTCAAGCTCAGGCCAACAAGTATGGCGAGAATATCCGGCTACGGCTGCGCCGCCTCCAAACTCCATACATTGACCACAGTCAGTCGCAGACAAAGGGTAATCTCTGGGCATGATTTTGCCCAGAAAAAAATGAGAGTTTAGGTAGCCTCCTTCCCTTGTCGGATTATGTCGAAAACATGTAAAAATTCCCGCACAGTATTCTTGTAACATTGATCTTTCTCCCGAAGTCTACAAGTTTGTTGGATTTTTCCCTTAAACAATTTTACGAGATGAATCTCCTAACAGGTTCACAATTGTTACGTTTTGAGACTACCGTTGATAAGCGTTAATTGCATGCCCTTGGACAACACCGATTGAGGAAACCCCATTGACTACAACCGTTCGCTGGCAAAAACAAATCTTGAAACAAATCTTGTGAGACATTGGAACCTTATTTTTCATAAAAAAGTACGAAAAATTCCTACAGTGAATTGATAAAACGTGGACATTTTTATTCGGCTTTATACCATGCATAAAGGTGAATAATTTAGATGAGCCATTATACTCCTTTATGCACCAGCATAAAGGTGCAAACAATAGGAACATGTAATTTTCTATATGTCGCACTGCTGCATAGTCATCGGGGCCGTTTCTGTTTGCTGGGTCCCTTTGGAATGCGGTGTTGGAACCGGTTGCAGTGCTTGCAAAGTTGAATCTATTTATTTCGGGTATTATATTAAACCCGATTTTTTAAAAATCTACATGTTTACCCGTAATTAAACCGGTGGAAACTAGAGCAAGTAAGGGCCCCCATGTGTAGGCTATCCATCCTGATAATCATTTTATTTCACTGTTTAGAATAAAATCCTTTTTAAGATCAGTGTCATAGTTTTCTCGATCATCATTGGAACTACCTGACTGATTGCACGGGCTCCTAGATCTATGAAACTTTGAGTGATGGTATCACTTATAAGAGAAATGTATTTCGCTTCATAGACTTTAAAGGCTTGTGTGATTGAATCATTATTCCACTTTTCCACTTCTCTAACTGGAATCTCCTTAGCAAAAAATAATTTACTTTGACCACTTGCGATAACAGAGAGTATTCTTTCACGCTTTGTCTCTATTATGGATCAGGCGTCTGACGCCCTTTCGGAACCTTAGGGTGCTGCAGTTGGTGCCACTGTTGCTGTCGATGTATTCGCTGCTGCCAATGATTTTATTAAATTCTCCATTGCTTGCAATATGTTAACTATTCTTAGTAAAATATAAAAAATATGTTTAAACCTGTATCAGAAACACAGTATTAACACAGTCGGGAATGTAAGAACGATTCCGAAGGTAAAATACAGTAGTAGACTATGAACATGAACATTTTCCTCCATTAAAATCTCTCTGTATATATAGGCACATATTTCAATTATGGGTAGAGACACACACACTAACACATTGCCGATTACCTTTCAACTGAATAAGATGAGCGTACCATGGGTAAAACATAAGGATATTCCTCGTAAACCGAACGACATAAAACCCCTTCAAATGGACTTAGAAACATTTATAACGCCAACAGACAAGTTCGGAATATATTCAAAGATAACTAATCACTCATTGATCAGCGAAAGAAAGTAATGTTTGGTCAGCAATTAAATTTTGCCGTATGGTGCAGCACAACTGGTTGTGGTATTTCATTCGGCCATCTCCTGCATAACAAATTTCCACCACAAATACGACCATTCTGTCATTTTCATGTATATTTTACAGTATGTCGGATCCTTCATTAAATGGAGTTTGCACTTGCAGACGGGGGAATCTTTAAAGCCGGCGACAATCCCTACAATCTCATGAAATATGAACTTCTCTGTACCGACTTTGGAAATATAAGCCCCACGAAGTCCGACTTTCGTTATCGCCAAAGGAAGTTTCAAAACTCAGGTCTTGGTTATGGCTATGAATATTACACTAATTGCGGCCCCGTTCGGCAGCATGCCGTATACAATGGTCATGACTTTTTCCTCCCCTTGAATAATGTTTATTACACACATACAATTTTTGGAAAGAAAAAACACAAGCTGCCCGACAAAGACTGACCACACTATTATTCCTTCGAAATGATGGATCGGAGTGGCAATACAATAGTTTCATCCCTCTGAAGGGAGACTCGGTCTAACAAAGGCTGGTCTCGCCCGCCTTAATGAAAGCCTTGAAGCCTACGTACATTGCATCCTCAGCGCACAAGCAAATATCCGTTGTACCATAGTGGGCGATACTGGCAGCGCAGAAAAGTCCGAAAAGAATTTGGCATTCTCCTCGAAGATTAAATTTGCAATACCGACAAAGTAATCAGTCATAGGCGATACCAAGACACAATAACAAATACTGGTGTAAAAGTTGATATGGCCGATATCGCCCAATCAACTTCTCTTGCCGTCTAAAATGGTCATTCTTTCGGGTCCAGCGATTACAGGGTATTATAATGAATTGCAATATGCAACAGAAATTATGGTCTTCGGGGTAAATGGAGATATAAATACAGAAATCCGAGAAAGTGCTAAACATGAGATGGATGGGGACGAGGATGCTGTGAAGTTACAGGATGAGCCACCTCACGCCGGCACAAGCCGACTCCTTAGGGTTCCACTAATGGAGCCCCCTATCGGAACCGTTCCGGAGGGGTTCCGAAGGCGACTAGTTAAGACGCAGTCGCAGACGCCGGCACAGACCCTATTCACAAATAAGGCAAAATTGGTTTGGTATCTTTAGCCATATTCATCACATTTATGTACATTATATAGATAAAATGTACGTGACCCCACCGTTCAACTTGATTATAAATGGACCGACAAATTCTGGCAAAACGGAGTATGTGATTAATCTCCTCACCGGACCGTACGTAGGAAATTTTGAATATGTAGTCTTCATTTGTCCAACATTCATGAACAATAAAACATATAATAAAAAATTCATTTTCAGGGATGATAATGTATTTGTGCTTCCGGTCAGACTTGATGCTGTGGATGAAACATTAGCCTTCGTAAATAAGGAATGGGCCGGAATTACCACTCTAATAATCCTCGGTGACTGTGCCTCGTCAAAAGATATGAAGAAGCGCATTCACATTTTAGTCAAACTTGTTTTCAGCGCAAGATATGAAGGATTATCTATCTGGGTTCTGACCCAACAATATACTAGTATCAGTAAACCCTTCAGGGAAAACATACAGATGTTAGTACTTTTTTACACACCGAGCAAGACAGAATACAAGACTATTATAAAAGAATATGGAATGGAGGTGTCAGAACGGAGGCCTAAGACCTTGTCAGACAATTGAAAAATACACCATTCAGTAAACTAGTATTTCATTTACGTTACCCGTATGGCATACAATTTTTCATATAATTTAGCTAATCATGGAACCCGAAGGAACTCCCAAAGGAACTCTAAGAGAACTATAATACAACCCCCGAACTGGTTTTTGAGGTGTACTATGGAAAGCCGTAGCTGTCTTAAGTAAAGCAAATTGATTATGTGATGCGCAGTTGTTATACAGTGATGGGTATTTGTTATATGGTGATGAGCATTTGTTATATGGTGATAGCAATCCTTTATATTGTGACGTGCATTTGTTATATAGTGATGCACATTTGTTATAAGGTGATAGGCGTTTTTTATATGGTGATGAGCATTTTTTATATAGTGATGCACATTTGTTATATGGTGATAGGCGTTTTTTATATGGTGATGAGCATTTTTTATATAGTGATGCACATTTGTTATATGGTGATGCTCATTTGTTGTATAGTGATGTGCATGTGTTATATGGTGATGCACGTATGTTATGTAGTGATGCACGTTTGTTGTATGGTGATGTGCATGTGTTATATAGTGATGCACGTTTGTTATATGGTGCTGTGCGTTTGTTATATGGTGACGCTCGTTTGTTATATGGTGATGCACGTTTGTTATATAGTGATGCTTATTTGTTGTATGGTGATGTGCGTTTGTTATATGGTGATGTGGATTTTTTATGTTGTAATGGTGATTCATTATATAGTGATGTGGACTCTTCATGAAGTGATGAGGACCACACAACCCCTATTAATCGGATGCAAATAAGTGTTTGTATATTAATGAGAAGTCTAACATCTTGAAATTTAGTTTTTAAACGTTAACTATACATGTGATACGATGTAATGAAATCAAGAATAAGTGGTCTTATTACACTTTGTGAGTTTATTGATAAAAAAGAGTTGGTCTCTAAATAAACGCCTGTAGGCATAATATGAATTTTCCTGTAGGCATGGGCCAACAGATTGAGCATGCGCATAATGCTTTCACTGTTCATGGGGAGCAAATGCGTGCACCCTTTTGAGCCTTCGTTTGCCCTGCTGCCTGCCATGCACACAGCTTCTTACACTTAAAATATGGAGAACATTCTGACAAGACTAGGTCTGGCGACCTAGTGGTCTGTTTTCAACGAAAATGGCATCACCCCACGAATGGTCGACAGATATCTGCAAAATTGTAGCGCTACGGTGATGCGGTCGGTGATTTTTGGTTTTTGCGACTTCGCTCACCAGTAGCGCTACAAGGCCGATGGCCCTGGGGAGTATCATATAAGCGCACCCCACTCGACCAGGCGTGTTGATGTGGAATGCAACATATTTACTGCATTTGGTCGTACCGATTTATCACTATTGAAGACAAAACAGTATACTGCACTAACTTTGTCGTTTATGGGGTTTGAAATTTGTTCAAACACGACGATCGCGTTCCGAAAACATTGAGCGTGGGGCGTTGGTGTTTGTGGGAGCCGCCATTACCGGAAGTTGGTAATGACGGCTCCCAGAAATGTTTCGGAACGCGATCGTCGCGATTCTAGATTACAGAGGGATAACTATGAGATGCAATTTTTTTTGACAAAATGTCACATGACTTCGATGACCTTTGAGCTCGATTTCACAACTACTGTAGCCTTTCATCTTTTTTGCATATTTATTTCTCTATTGTGCCTGTACAGACAGAAAAATGGTAAACATTATGCAGAATTACTTAATCGTCTAAGAGTTGGCCAATATACACAAGATGGTATTTATGGTATTTTCTGAAACACCTGTAGGGTAACAACTATGGTGGAATAAAATGAAACAGTATTTTCATCAGAAATACGGACCCGGTAAATTGACACATGCTTTGCATTGACCACAATTTTTACAATTGTTTCCACCCTTTAAACTCTGTCGGAAAACCAATGGTTCAAGTTGTTTTATTGCTTGGCAAATGTGTAAAAACCCTGAAATTGAAAGCTTACCTATATATGGTGATAATTTTAATGCATTTTACTTCATTGCAATCTAATGTTTTATAATCATTGAACCAGAAAATTATTTTCCGAGATTGCATGACAATTTTTCAGGAGACATGAATCTATATCCCCTGAGAATGGTTACTTATTATTTCAACTGCTGTATTAAAAACATCAATGTCATAATTGTCCGATGTCCAGTTCGGTGGTATGTGTGCTGAGAGTGCCTCTTCACAATGCTGACTGAACTGAAATGCTATGGGGTCAACGATCGGTCTTGAATAGGCCTCTTGTTCTGAATCATCACCATGCACAACACCTTCGACACCATACGTTTCAAAGTTAGTCACCTCTATTCCTACAGGATCTTGTAACTGTCCTGAGATCCACAGTCGAAGAGGGGACGACTTCGTTGTGCCCATTCTGTGGCGACACCATGCCCTTCTCCATATTTCCAACTTTTCGTTGATCTTTGGCATAAATACGTAATGGAGTGCGGCTAAGTGCAATTCATTTAATGGATCTAAGATACCGTTATCTTCCATGAAGTAGAACAGCTGATAATAGGGACTTAATATGCCATCATACACATCTTTCCAAAGCCTTTCAATTCTTTGGTTATGAACACTTTTCCCAGTTATCATACTCCCTCTGTTAGGGCCTCTCTTTCTTACCATATACTCTGCTATTGCCTTGTTTTCTAATCCCAAATCTGATCTGACTCGACTTGGCAGTCCATAATTCTCAACACCAGCCATAAACAATTGCAACAGGGTAGTAGCCTGGTTGTTATTGATACATGATAAAATGGAAGGTAATCTACTAAAACCATCAATTCCTCCAAAGATGATAAAATGCCACCTTACAGGCTTGTGATTAGTGTCTATGTGCCACAAATGGTTTGGTCCTTGCACGTTATAAACGCGCCTCTGTAAGCGCCCTTTCTTCCTTGATTGGACACCGTTATTGTCAACACGATGGATGCTGTCTCTTAGCCTCATCCTTTGGACTTTTAAGCCTTATCGTATAACATCTGCTTTATCATGTTTTCACCACAATATGGGAATTCCGTGGTCAGCTGCCTGATGTTAGCGTCAAGTTCATCATCACATATATCAGAAAAATCCATTTTACTCAGATTATACTGCCTCATTCTGCGGTAAATGGTGCTCTCAGAAACTGACAACATTGACGCTACCTCTGCAATAGTAAAGCCTTCACCAAGAAGATGCTCTAATACACAATTCGGAATGGTAAATAATGGTGCGCCACCATTGGGTCCTAATGTTTTAGCTGGCGTTCTTCCTCCAAATGTGGTGCAAGCTACACGTAGTGCCATCATATCGGCCCTATTATGCAGTCCGAGTGTCTCCATGTCTACAGCTGATAGTTTACATACCATGTTGGGGGTTATTTTCTCAGAAGTAAATTTATCAACGAGGTGTCCCAAACCTACAGCATCCAAAATATTCTCCATACATGTAGTTGTCGCCATGATGTGTGGTAATCTCACGTGCTATAAGTAATATAAACTGAGCATGTGCATGGCAAGGCATTATGGGTATCATTTTGGTCAATAATTAACCTTTAAAATTCACGTTATTACCGTATAAAAGTGCGCATCACAGTAGAACAAATGATTGTTACTGTATAACAAAGGCCCAGTACTATATAACAAATGCGCATCGCCATATAACAAATATGCATCACCATATAACAAATGCGCATCACAATATAAAAGATTCCCATCACTGTATAACAAATGCCCATCACCATATAATAAATGCACATCACTGTATAACAAATTTGCATCACCATATAACAAGTGTGCATCACCATATAACAAATGCGTATCACAATATAAAAGATTCCAATCACTGTATAACAAATGCCCATCACCGTATAACAATTGTGCACCACCATATAACAAATGAATATCACTATATAACAAGTGTGCATCACTATATAAAAAATGCACATCACCATATAACACACGCACATCACCATATAACAAGCATGCATCACCATATAACAAATGCACATCACTATATAACAAGTGCGCATCACTATATACCAAATGCACATCACCATACAACAAATGCGCATCACCATATAACAAGCGTGCATCACCATATAACAAATGCGCATCACCATATAACAAGCGTGCATCACCATATAACAAATGCGCATCACAATATAAACGATGCCTATCACTGTATAACAAATGCACATCACCATATAACAAATGCCCCTCACCGTATAACGAACGCGCATCAAATCATCATTTTACTTCACTTAAGACAGCTACGGCTTTCCATAGTGTACAAAAATTATATGAGGCAGTGCGTGCTACCGGATTGAAAGTGACCAAGAAAGAGGTGCAGGACTGGTTGCAAACTCAGCAAACTTATAATCTACATAAACCGGTCCCTCGTACTTGTGGTGCTACGGGCGGGCGACGCGTCTTTATATCATCGATAAACGCCCAATGAGAAGCAGATCTTGTGGAAATGTCTGAATTGTTCACAAACGAGAAATTCAACATTCACTACATGCTAACAGTAATTGATGTGCTCAGTAAATATGCATGAGCCAGGCTGATACAGTCAAAAATGGTTGATGACACTCAGGAGGCACTGAAAGACGTAAATAAGAAAAGTGGGAGGCAACCCGACAGACTTCAGACAGATGAGGGGCGGGAATTTACTAACCGGATAATGCAGAAATGGCTTGAGGAGTCGGGTATTCACTGGTTTCACACATAGAGCGATAAAAAAGCTAGTGTTGTAGAACGATTCAGTCGTACTTGAAGACCATGATGTGGAAATACTTCACTTATAAACAGACACGCGAATGGCTCTCTATTCTACCATAACTTAACTAGAACTACACCAACATGGCTCATGGAAGTATCAATATGAAACCCACTGACGTAACAAAGGACAACGATTGGCAGGC
This sequence comes from Ptychodera flava, assembly GCA_001465055.1. Taxonomy (NCBI): domain Eukaryota; kingdom Metazoa; phylum Hemichordata; class Enteropneusta; family Ptychoderidae; genus Ptychodera; species Ptychodera flava. Next base: position 27,365 of record LD343016.1, on the reverse strand, counting down.
ACTTTATATATTATACGGTCCTGAGTTGGCGGCCGCGGGAGCTACACCTTAGTTCAAGCCAGGAGAACAGTTTCGAATTAATAAATACAAGAGCACTTTAAGGAAAGGATATTTACCAAATTGGACTGAGGAGGTGTTTATTATTACAGAAGTGGTGTACGCTGCTGGACTGGGAATGCCGCCCGTTTACAAGATAAAAGACGAAAAAAGTGAGGAGTGAGGGGAAAGAAATACTACCTGATAAAATGGAAAGGTTATCCAGAAAGTATCAATGGTTGGGAGCCAGAGGAAAACGTTATTAGAACTACGTGGTACTTGCGCTAGTTCTAACGTTAGTACTTACGCTAGTTCTTACAAAGAATTTACGAAATAATCTATGGGACCAGCTCTCTCGGTATCAATCATTGGATTAAGTATATTCTTGAAAAAGGAAGACGTAAGTAGACCATTAATTATCAAACATCGAAGTCTGTAGTCATCACAAATTTCTAAGAATATGGGTAGCAACTGCTTATGTACATTTTCCAATTATTTTGAGGCGGACTCGGTTATTTCATATGGTCTGGAATTAGTCAGAATATTCCACCTGCAATAATCCCAACGAACGTCTTTGAATATGATAATGAAACTATGTAAATTGTCAAATGCCCTTGAAACGATCTTTTGTTCTTGCGACTGCATGGAAACACCCCGGATTGGAGAAAAAGTCAGATGTTGATTTATACTTGAGTCACAAATGATGTAGTCCATTTTTTCGCCAGCCCCCCTTTGGAATGGGTCCGATAGGGCCTTGCATTGTAAACTAAGAGTATGTTCTATAAACTTATTGTGAAAATCATCGCTAGCTATTTTTCCATTATAAAAGTCTTCAAGGTACTAGAAATACTGGCGTCAAATCCTGGTACATGTAAGAGTGCCTTCGGGTGACCTGGAGTAAAGTCCCTTCGGAACCTGTCGCCGCCTGCGACAAAATTTACTGCATCGTAACTCTTACCACTTCCAGTTGGTCCATTGATGAATATGAATGACAATTTTGTGATATCTATATCATAAAAATAAAAATAAAAATTCTAAAGATATATTACGGTAAGACAATAGCAATCCTTTCTATTTCAGATGCAATAAAAATACTGGAAAGTGGAGAAAACGTTCATATTAGTGATAGAAGCGGCAAATTCATATTTGGAGAATATGTAGATCATATTATATATGTAGACAATCTAGAGTTAAAATTAGTTTTTCCAATCAGGCCAAAATATGGTTCCAAAGATCCCGCCACATGCGATGAAATGTATATATCTTGGCAACCAACTCTTCAAAAGTTTTCTGATTTAATAGTATGCCGGAGCTTAGGTGAAAGTTTCGATGCAAGCCTGACCGCTCACTCCAAGTATGGTTCTACAAATGCCCCGGTAACATTTTACAATCCTTCTAAAGTGTATCAGAAGCAAGGGAGTGATACACAGACAAAGTATTTTAAATTTCGGTTTGAACGATTTGGAAATCTCACTTCCAATTTCGCTACATGCATTGATCTAGCCCAAGAAATCGACTGTCGCTTTAAAACAGTGTGCCGATTGCCAGTCAGAGAAAATCCTGCTATTGTACCTCGTAATATTAGAAAAGGTAGTAAGATAGAATTGTTGGCATTTAAACCGTGCTTATTTAAGCGTTACCGTATGATTAGTCTTTCTTTCACCACAGAGAGACTCTTTTGTGCCACGCCTTATAAACCAGATATTCAAGAAGAGGAGGAGGAAGAAGGAGTCGACTTCGAAAGATTAGGCGAGATATATAAACAAAAAAATGCCGATAAAGATATTATAGTGGATTTTGATAACTTGATAGGGGCCTAGACACTCAGAGGCAAAAATCATAGCTAAGATGGGCAATGGAGGAATGGAGGAATTATGTGTCTTATGAAAACATCATCTTTAGTGCTTCAATTGTTGTCGGTGGAGAGTGGCCGAATAAGAAAAGTGAGACAGTGAAACGTTTCTTTTCGATAAAGTTTATGAACATTGCCCAACTAATGTCTGGATCGCTCGCGACGTTGGCGAAGACTGCACCTACCCTATAGGATCTGTTTCTGCCTGCCATTTACCCATGTCTTCATTATATGACTGCTCACGTTTAGTATCATTAGCCGCCAAGATATATACATTTCATCGCATGATCCTATAGGGTAGGTGTAGTCCCTACAGAGTTAACGTTCATAACCATTTAGGCCGTACAGCCTCATGTAACGCTCGAGTGGCGGACTAAACCCTTATTGTTTTTGAATTTCTAGTGCCTGATGAAATATGTTTTGAATAAGGTCTGAGGCGTTTTCTGTTGTCGGGGTTTTTTCTTGTATATAAGTAAGCAACTGCTTATATTGTACATAATAATGTCTATACTTCTCTCTCCTCTTTGATACTCCTGTTTTTCCTTGTATTACATCAATAACAACACCTGGTATAGAAGTTAAGGTTAACAGTACCGGAACTGTTGGAATGGCTGCTATGACGGCTTAACTGACAAGAATTCCCTTTGTAATATTAAGAGCCATATCAATTCGACCCATCAATTTTTCACTGCGGCGATACGCAACACTAGTTCTTTCGATATAGTCGGCCAACCGTTCAATACTTTCAACAACTGAGATGTGCATTTTTTACTGTATATGTAAAGGATGATAACAAATAATTGAAGTAATAGAAAGTTACAATATGGCAACAGGAGAAGATATACCACTCCAGGATTTCGATAAATTTAATACTCATTTGGATGATGATGCTGATGTTGCTGAAACATACTTTATAGACAATGATAATGCCCTTGCAGAAGCCTATCCTTTCCAGGCAAGCTCATGCGACAGCCCGCAGGTGGGTCGTTCGACTGAACTTAGAGTAGGAAAAAAATTACAAAAAGGTTAACCAATTCTTAGATGAAAATAATATTACTGATGAGGATGCATGAACTGAATTGACTACGCATTCTGAACTTAGGGGTGAAAAGCTGTATTATAAAAATCTCAGACTGTCAAGTGATAGAGGCGGTGGATTTAGATCGCGCAATATATTAAAAAGAGAACCAGGAGGAACTGAATTCATAGGAAAAGTATTAGGACAGGGTGGTGCGAGAGGCCGCTCTAGCGCAGAGCCCGACTATGTGAGTCGATTTAGAGTGCCGGCTGAGGATCTGACACCTAGAGACATAGGACTACTCAGGGATGAAATAAATACAAATTTACGAGCAAATTTTAGTGATAATGCAGATAGAATACATGCTATCGAAATTGGGATCGATGAATGGAATAAAAAAAACCCCAAATACTGAGCTTTTATTGATGAGTTAGGGATTGCAAGTATGCGTCTTAACGAGCTTTACAATGAAAGAGATACAAAGCTGTCAGAGGAAAGCGAAAAAAGAAAAGAATTTAAGAAAACTCCTGAAACTGACACAAACAGAAGGGAAGATATACTCAAAACACTAGATGAACTCAGAACAAGAAAAGGTAAAGTTAATAATAGAATTGAAGTGCTATATGATATGATCAATGGGGCACGTGAAAGACTGGCTAGGACTAGGTCTCTTCTTGATGTAATTTCCGATCCAGCATTGTCACTAAGGCTGAAGCTGACAGAGTTATTTAAACGGAATTGTATAACAATCACTGCATTACTGACTGCCCTTGGAATGACAATATCAACAATTGCCCTGGTTGTGACTAAAGGGGGACGGCCAGCTGAAAGTGGCGGCTCTGGAATAAACAATGGCTCAGGCCCGCCCAAATTACACACAAAAGGGAAGAAAATTGTAAAGCAATTTGGCGAATGGTTAAAAACCTTGGCCGCAAAAAGTGCTGCCGCAATACCTGGTTTAATTGGTTCCCTTGTCAGTTAACTATTAAAACAGCTGGATTGGTTGTCAGATTCGTTGGAGAACAGCTATGCATATTTTTAACTGGTTAACATTTGTAATAATAAATAAAATGTATTAATATATGGCCACGCATGTTTGGTGAAAATAATATTGCAAAGTTTCTTTCTAAAGATAAAGACCTCTTTGGTTTCTCTGTTGAATTGAAATGGTGTTAACTCCAGCAGGTAAATTGTCATATCCTTTTCCTACAGAATATCCCTTCTGTCATATCCTTTCATCAAGGAATGTCAAAACACTAACTTCTTTAATCGTCTAGAATCCATAAACGTATTCCAGGACGTTAAGATGACATGGAGGCTCACCATCTCCAAGAATATTGGATTCTTTGACTGATTCGCGACACGGGTAATAGATTCATATTTCAGTCAGATGGAAATATTAATGTAAAGATGATTTTTTTTTCTTTTTTTCTTCCAACACTCTATATACAATGCACGAAAGTAAAAATTGGATACAATAGAGCATTGTTACCGAATTTCAGCAACCGAATACCACAGGGAACAAAGACAGTGAGGACCCATATGGTTACTCATTATCGAAGTCAGGCACATCCAGGCCAGAGGCTTTACATACGTTGTCCAAAGTTAGAAAGTGGGGTAGTCCATTTTCCGGATACTTTAGATTTGGTTTTTTATCTCGTAGTAAGGCCATGAAGATAACCGAGTAGTACAAAATGTTGCAAAAAATATAATCGAGCGTATGGTCCTCAAATTTGAGGGTCAGAATCTTGTCGATTTGTGTAACTACCACCTCATTGAATGTTATCGTGATCTCTTCAAACATAAAAAGGACAGAACGAACATGACACTGTACGGACTTCAGAACAAGACTCTAAGAAAATTGAGAAGTGGCGCGGCCGATGCAGAAGCCGCTGTCGTAGACAATAGTTTACTTTATGACGTATATAAAACAAAATATGCTATTCGTCTGGCCCATCCCCTGATAATAGGACATGGAGTTGCATATCCAATAGTGTGAGGGAGTCATATCGAATGGGAAATTATGTTGGCACCTGCCACCCGATTACTTGTCGGTAATCATGTTATTACACCTAATTATAAATTGGAAAATATAGAGATGAGGTATAAAACGCTCAGGGATACTGAGGGGTATTATAACAATGGTAAAAGTTTTCTCAACGAATATGAGGACTACTTTACTACAAAAGCGTTCCACGAATCAGATACCATTATAAATGAAAATGTTAATGTGCCACGTCGTAGCATGAGAGGCATACTAATACTATTCACTAAAGATCAGACACAGTCAGAACTGAATAGCGAACTTTTTATAAATCCGGCAATTGACTTCGTTTCTCTAACTATTGAGGGTGTTGCAAATAAAAAAAATATATGCACAGAAGATGATGCCGATAGATTTTTGGACAGAGACACGACGGTATTTTCTGGAAGATAAAGATTGGTGTGATATTGATATGGATGAAGTTGATTATTCTGTCTATTTATCGATTTGCATAGCTTTAAAGATATTGAATTTCATGGAAATGGCTTAAAAGTAATGAACACAAAAGACGGTATACAGCTTAAAATCGCGATGATGAAATATTTGCGCATATTTATGTCATAAGTGATGCAATGGTCTCTGTTGGGAATAGTAAATTAAAGTCTATACTAGTTTACTGGGAAGAGTAATATTCACTGGTAGTACCTGGCTCACACTCCCGTGGTCGCAACACTGGTAAACCCCCTTTATATAGACGCTCGACGGTGATGACTCACATGTGTTACAATACCCTGTGAAACATAATGAGTTTATAAATAGCGTTCCAAAGGGGGTAGCTGTGCGTGACGCAACATCGACGTGTCTCAACACGTTCCGAATGGTGTATGACCATGTAGTGTACACATATAATCAATACATGTCGCTACATGTCTAGGGAGTTCCCTACGGAGTTACTTATAGGCCAGCTGCCATCTGTTACCTCACTGCGTACGCTTGCCATGCCAAGATTCCCCGGCACAAACGCTTTAGGTTTGAAATAATTTCCATATAAAAAGATACCTTACTTGAGGTGTGAACGGACTGTCTATCGGTGATTGCTCTACAAATATCACGGGTTGTGTCATATTCACAAATATTGGGATCTTTTCTTCTACTTGATCTTTAGTTTATTTACTCTCTGGGGAGCCATAAGCCTTTAATTCGGTAACGTGGACACTTTCTGCGTGCAGGGGATTACCCTAGATACATGGTTTGTGCCGGCCAATCCCCTCATGTGCACAATGGGCATATACGCATCAGTGCGCATTGCTATGGCTATGCGGTTAGGGCTCCAGGTAGGGGATTTCCCACCCCTCCCCTGTAGCTATTTTCGAATAAAATTGTGTAAAAATTCTCATCCTGGATAGGAAGTTTTCCTTACTACTGGCATAGAATTTGTTTTAGGGTATTGAGGGGGATCTGAAAAAAAATTCAATCGCGATTCCTCCAGCCCTCCCCCCTAATTGTTATTTGTGAACGCAGCCTTACTCAACAAATAACCCCTTATGTAGACTCATACGCAACTTTTGAAATCGTAACGGAAACGCTTTTAATGCTGTATCTCCTCATAAACAAGCATGCAAACAAACGCTCTCCAAATAAGGTACACAAACTTTACAAATGCTTTGAGTTAAGAGATTTGCAAAGTCATTTTGGACGATTTGCAATGGCTTGTTGCAAATTCAGCCAACAGTGTTGTACCACGGGGTTACTGAAGCAAGCCAGAGAAAAATATCGACTGTCTGACTCCGATGTGATATGGTGGAGATACTGCACAACAGGTGACTACACTGCCAAACAGCGACGGGAGAATCAAAAGACACTTTTGCATCAAGACATAGCTTTCCTCGAAGTTTTAAAACGTCAAAGGCCATCAGCAACCTACAGTGAATTGCGTGATGAGCTCAGTCTAGTTCTTCCAACTCCAGTAACTGAGCGGATAATAAGTAACTACATAAGAAAATAATTTTGGCGGACATTGGACACGTAAAAAGATCACTTGCCGCAGAACGACTCACCGAAGATAATTTAGTCTACGCCCAGGCATTTATGGATTTGCTGCATGAAGTCGAGCCTCATCAGTTAAAATTTATGGATGAATCTGGATTCAAGGCTCCAAACGTAGGTAATCCTAAGTATGATACCAGCCCTCAAGGAGATCGCTGTGTGGAAGTTATTCGACAGTCAGTACCATCAATGGCCCAATTCGACAATCAATTTGCTGGTAGGATTGAACGGCGTTGAGCACAGCCAGGTAATTGATGGTGCCTCGGACTCAGAAACATTCACAAACGTCATAGAGCAATGTGTGAACACCGTTTCTCAAGATGGTTACCCAGCGTTACAAGTTGGCGATTACCTAGTAATTGGCAATGCCCCGTTTTTTCAAGGTGATATGGCGATGGAACTTGCTGAATGGTTGAACATACAATGACTAGAGTATATTTTTACCGCAAAGTACTCGCCAGAAATTAACCCGGCTGAATTTTGCTGCAGCAAAATAAAACAGTCTCTGCTGGCGCCAGATCGTAGAACACTTGCATATGAATACATGGCATTCGCCATACACGACGCGATCCACGATATCACACAAGCAGATAAAACTGGCTGTTTCCAAGCAACCAGATACATCCGAAATCTGTAGGCGACCATCATCATCGAAGTAACAAGTGAACTTCACTGTAGAGGCGTGATTTTATTTTCCCTAACGAATCAATGTGACTAGCAACGGATGAATCACTGTGTCGAGGACAATGCGTAATATAAACAGACCTTTCATATATTCCAGGATATTTTGCAATAACGTTTTACTGACATAATTTGGGGCTCCTCCTTTCCCGAATTATTTTCAAGTATTCTAACGATACATTTCAACAATTTTAGAAATTTGATACAATAAAAAATAATAACGTCAGAGTTCGTTTTACAATTATATGAAAACCTACGTGTCCACTGGTCTCTCCCTTGTTTGTTTGTCATAAAATGTTGAAAGTATGCAGATGCCTCTGGACTACACACACAGACACGCAAACACAAAGACAAATAACACATATCTGACCGCACACACCTTTGGAACTAAATTACTATAAGCATCTAATAAACTTTCATTCCATTTTAATTCGTGGAACGATAAATCCACAAAAAAGTAATATCTTCAAAAGAAGTTCGAATTCTAACCACATAAGTTCCCGTACATCGGGATGGAAAATAAACTTAAAGAGTTCGTTCATGATCAATTATGATCCGAACACGTTTTTGCATAAATCCATTTAAGAAAAAAAAATAAAGAAACAAGAAATACCAAACTATGTGCTCAAATGTTGAACAAATCAAAACATAAAATATTTTTTTCAAATCAACTTGAACGATAAGCGAGTTCAAAGAGATGCAAAATTCCACAGACAATTAATGAAAATTGCAAAAGTACACTTGTAATTCTTTGCACTCCTCGTTGGCACGTTTTATATTCTTGGAGAAGTGCCTTTACGAAAATACTTGTTGGAGCTTATTACGGCAGCAGCGGTGGTTGCGGTGAAGCTTGTTGCTCAGGTGGTAGAGAAGGAACCAACGTGTTGGTTTCTGGTAAACTTTGATCAATACCGTTACAATCTGGAGTGAACGCTGAGCTTGCCTGTTGCTGCTTTGTTGCTACAGGTTCGTGGAGATAGTAGTAATGTTGTATTGGAGTCGAGGAAAGTGATGTTTTATCACCGTAATAATAATGTGGCAGCCTATACATCAATTGTTGGTAGTGTTGATAGGCCATCATACTATTAGTAATTGCAAAGGGTGTTGATCGATTAAGTGTTACTTTGTCGCATGATATTTCTGTTCATACAAATTCTGCTGTTGGTTTTGCAATTGTATTTTCTTCTAGATCATTTCATAGTCTGGGCGATGATGTTGGAAATCGAACATTGTATTTGGTGTTTTTTGCCGATAGCTGTCGCATAGGATTGTGTTGCTTTTTCTGATGCCGTTGACGGTAACTTTGCAGAATCGCCTGGAATTTCATTTTCTCCTTCGTAAAATTTTTTGGAACCTTACCGTGAAAACGAGATTTAAATATGCTTATATCTTCGTTTAAGAGGTAGCGGTGAGGCTGGCTTGCAATTGACGTAATCAAAAAATAGCGGTTTTTCTCTGTATTAATCAAAGTGGCCTCAATCTGCTGTTCAACTCTGAGTTTACAGCGATAAATTACTTCTTACGCGTGTCAATCTCTGCCAACGTTTTGTCAATCTGTTTTTATAAATCATCACGTTGTTTTCCAAGCCTATTTAATTCTGTTCGTTTATCCATATACTCTCTATGGTTTATGTCACCGCACACTTTCGCTGATACACAACGTCCGTTCGGACATTTATCACGTGTATGGTTTGATTGCATGTGACACAGTCCACATCGTCGTCGAGTCGGATCTCTCTGAACCTGAGGAATGTCTGTTTGAATCGCGTCGATAGCTTTCAGTACACATTCTCATTCGACCTTTAACTCGTCCAACTCTCTTGTCTTAGGCTGCGTTCACAAAAACGGTTAGGAGGGCTAGAGGATTCAGGGGGATTCGAATATTTTGGGGGTGGTAGAGGGGGAATTGAATATTTTGCTCTACCTGTTGGGGGGACTTGAAAATGTTTTGGTTCCCTTTTATGTTAACATTTTCCAATTCAAATTTTTGTAGGTAATTCAATGAAAAAAGAAAACCATTTTATGTAATCCAATTGTTGTACCGTTTGTAAAAAAATAAGAAAACCTATAACTATTTTGTTACATCTCATGACTTTTATCTCGAAAAAATCTAAACATGTGAGATTTGTCGTAAAAAAATCAAACAAACCCATAAATAACAGGCCAAAAGCTGCAAATGTTGATAATTTTTGCAATATTTCTATGCAATATATCTACTACAGTTTCTTGCTGTCTCCCTACAGCATGCAAGAGCACACAATATTCAGTTTGTCGACAAAGCCTGTATAATATACATATGTATTAGGTGATAATTTAATTGCAGTCCATACTGACAGTCAGTTGTCAGTGATGCAAATGAATGGTACACATACACAGGCTGTGATAGCAAGGTGAATACTGGACAGTTCAACATGCTTTAGTTGAACAAGAACTCAGTTGTATAAGCTGAACAAAAATATTGTCAAAATTATCAAAATTAGTACAGCTACTCCCTACGTGCAGTATCACTATCAGATACTGCCCTGCTACTGTAGTGTCACTGTTATTGCATACTTGAGCAGTGACAGAGATAGCTCTGACTCTGATGTACACGGTAGTTGAAGAAGAGTTTGGGTCTAATGATACGCATGACAAAGAAACACACAGGCCAGAGAGCATCATATGGAAGACCAGGAGACTTTAAAAGTTATCGCGAATTTTTGAATTCCGGCATATGAGAATAATCAAATATTAAAGAAAAAGATCGGGTCACCGTGCTTGATTTTCTAAATTGTCACATGCTTGTCATAAAATAATACAAAAGTTAAACTTTGAACAGCAAAGACTAAATGAAAGAAATATGTGAATAATATGAAGTTATCCCACGATGTCAGAGCTTGGTTGGGACGTTTTGCCACGAGTGTGGGTGCGAGCCGCATCACACGAGTCGAAGACGAGTGTGATCAGGCCCGCACCCTCACGAGAACGGTATTGTTCTTGAATTTTGTATACCATCTTCAATGAGAACCATTCGGGATACTGCTGCTTTCCCACCGTACATCTCGTGCAGCGCGGTGAGCAAATTTTGATTTGCTATGCCAAAAAATATGAAAGGGTTGTCAGCAACTATATTAAAGCTATATACTGAATAACTGATGACTGAAGCTTACTGATAACTTTGCAAAAACTTGACTTGAATACGACTATTCACTGTCTGAATGAAACACAGTGGTTTAATTTATTACTGAAGATGACATTAAACTGGTCCAAAAATCATTTCCATTCAAGGTAATACATTACCAGGTCCATGGGACATTTGATATTTACAAATGTAAGTAGGCCCATCCTGAACCACTGATAGTTAGTGTTGGTACCAGGTGTCCGGAATGGGTAAGCGTACCCTGCGAGCATGCTACACCCGTCAGGATTGGTCCCAAAATTGTCTAAATATTGTATGAAGTGATACAGTATATGAATCACTGTGAGAAGGCAAAGCCGGGAATGCTGTCACTAATCATTTGTGTGACCGAGTTGTCATATTTGGCTACAATGTCGTCATATCGACCGTTGAACGTTTTGAAAGTCCTCACGACCTTTCGAATATGTATCCCTGTCTCACTAGTTTTGATACCAGTGAGCTGTGTTTCATTTGAAAATCAGCGTAGGAATCACAAGCCCTACAATATCTGAGACGTTAAGACACATACACACCATGAGCAGGTTCAGATGGAATATTGACAAGTGGGGATAATGTATTAAAATTGAAATCACCCCCTTTGTAATATAGCTTAGTGTGGAGCCCATTAGTTCCCACTTATAGGAACAGATCCAGATATGAGATGAGTTCTTACCCTCGGTTTTTTCTTTGATTTCCAACTCACCAGGATAAATATGGTGTAAGTAATTTGATATTTCTGGATTGTCTAGACTAATCAGATCATCAATATATCTGTGCGTGTTGTTAAAACGCCTTGCAAGTTTTTTAGACCCTGCTTTGTAGAGAGATTGTAGGAACTCTGCTTCATATGAATACAGAAAAAAGTCAGCAAGAAGGGGTGTGCAATTTGTACCAATTGGTATGCCGATAGATTGTTGAAATGGCATACCACCAAACTTAACAAATATGTTGTCGATTGAGAAATTAAGCACGTTAATAATTTCTTCATCTGTGTATTTGTGCAGGGCCTCCATGTTGTTACTAAAATAACCTGATCTACGTTTGCTGGTAATATATTGGCACCTTCTACTGCCTTTTTTTGCAGGAAAGCTTGTTTAACAAGAGTTGACAACCTTGTTTTAAGTTTATCGTGGGGAATTGTGGTGTATAATCTAGAAAAGGCAACTTTTCGGCTTGACCTGTACTTCTTTTTCTTGACTGTTAAATCAAGCAACAATTCCTTTGAATGGTTTAGTATCCACATTTAAATCAATCCACTCGTTTCATACATTTTGTCACAATATCGAAAAAAAATCATTTGGATGGTTGTTAAAACTATGGTCAATAATTGTGACAGATGTTTAGAAGTGCATTTGCTTGATCCTGCAACAAAGCGGTGTTCGTAAGGATTTTTGTGCAGTTTAGGTATCCAATGCAACATAGGCAGTGTTTTGTCCTTCTCTTTCAAAGGAATGCCGAATTCATTGAGCACAGATGAATGGTTTGAAAAAATATCTTCATCAGAATATAAAGGGAGGAAAGAGTATAGATTGTTCATCTATTATACACTGGATATAATAGTTCCTACAGACAAAGATAGTGTTGTTTGAAGCTTTGTCTGTAGGAACTACAAAAATATTCGTTGTGTAAAGCATTGAGGCATGCTTTGATAAACGGGTCATCTAATACTGAGGAAGTATTTTCACCTTTAGTGTGAGAACGAAAATGTGAAATACGTGATTTTAATTTATCTCTGACTTTGCTCAGCCAGTCAGAGAGACATTCCACTTCAACTTCCTCAACTGCAGCCCACTGTCTTGCATATTGTTCGGCGCCATCATCTATGATAATTTTGAATTAAATTTCCAGCTAATATTTTGTGCCTCCCGATATTATCGGCCATATTAAAAGAGTTGCCGAAGTTTGCTGTTGGTAATGATTGTCAGGTCAACAGCTATGGGGATGACAAGCAAATGCAAGTTCTGCTGTTGTTTCAAGGAAAACTTAATTTTCCAAGACATACCTATAAATAAAAAAAGTTTCCCACCAATGGATTTGTGTATGAGTAGGAAACTATCGCTGGTTTATGAAATTTAAGTTATGGATGTATTTTCTCCACAACTTTCTTATCATGAAAAATATTTCTGATGTTTATTTGGTCAATCTCTTTGTTTGCAAATGGTACATGAAAAAAAACGCTTGTCACTGTTCAAGAGTTCTGTCTTTACTGGCTTAAAAAGCCGGTAATTGCTGATATCGATTATAATTTGGCCTAATTTCTACAAGGAGCACGCAAACAAAGTTTTTCTTATTTTGTGAACTCCAAATGAAGTTGTTCGTTTTCACGAAAATCATATGTAAATGTTCTATGACCTGACAAGCCCTAATTAAAAGTCACCTTGATTACTTTTAAGTGTAATTATTCAGTCACTGCCAAAAAAGTGAAATCAGACAGCGCCTGTCATGATGATTTGTTTACTGTATCGTCCCCTGTAGGACATGATAACTTGCAACAACTACAAACGTCATGACTAGGTTTTCTACACGGCTGGCTTTCTTTCGCTGTAACTCTGCCCTTTCATTCCACCGTTAGCTAAAACATATCTCTTTAAACATATTCTTTGTTTTGTTGTTGTTTTTCATCATTCGCATAGTCTTAATTGTCAGAGTTTCAACATTTTCTCTTTCAAAGAACCAGTTTTTTGCGTCGATTTTCAAGAAATAAGATGCATTCAATGTTTGTATATATATATATATATATATATATATATATATATATATATATATATATTGTATATATATATCATATCATATCATATCATATCATATCATATCATATCATATCATATCATATATTATATCATACCAGTATATTGGTGGCACAAATACTGCGATCTGAACTCTGCCTATTCCTTCCACTGTTAGCTAAAGACATATCTCTTTAAACACCACTTTTGCTTTGTTGACCAGTTCACTTCATATATGCACTCGCTATTGCTCGTGCACATGTCGCGAACTGGTCAAAACCTCGTGGTATACTGCCACTGGATGTGCTTTATTGCCTAAATTTAATATAATATTATATTAATATAACATAATATAATATGATTAAAGTATAACGAATTTTTTTAAAATAACTTCACCTTTGCATACAGCTCCCGTTAACATGGTGACAAGGCAGAGTCGAATTACATTGTTGACACTTTTTCTGGCATCCTTCTCCATAAGAACCGGATACGCATTTATTAGTACAATTTACGCCTGTCCATCCAGGTTTGCAAGAGGTGCAGATTCCGATCTGACAGGTTACACAGTGCTCAGGACAGCGTTCCTGACAACTGTGACCCGTCCAACCGACAGTACAATGACAAGTGCCATCAACATGATTACATGTCCCATTCATACACTTACAGGAATGTGAACACTCTTTGCCATAGAAGCCATGGTCACATTTTGTATCACATCGTTTGCCTCGCCATCCAGGTGTGCAACGGCAGTCCCCATGAAGAAAACTGCATGTATTTCCATTAGAACAGTGTAAACACTTGTTCTCACAATAGAAACGACCGTCTTGATTACGGATGTCAGTTTCACAATTTGTGCAAGCTGGTCCTACCCATCCACGCGAACATTTACAGGCGGGATTACTTGAATGTTCACAGGTGGCACCATTATAACAAGGGCATTCTACGTCACAACTAGCACCATGGTAGCCCGCTTTACACTTACATTGCCCATCATTTGGATCACAAATGCTGTTTTTAGGGCAATTACAAGGCATGCATCTGTCACCAAAGAAACCGTTCCGACAGATACAGAATCCTGTATTACTCTCGCACACATTGTTTGGTGGACATGAACAGGTGAATTGACAAAGGTCACCGTAGGAATCTGCAAGACAAGCACATGAACCATCTGGCTTGCAAGTCGCGCCATTCTCACAGTTACAAGGAAACTGACAGCTCCTTCCAAAATACTGTTCGGGACATATGCACGAACCGTTTACCTTGTTGCATGTTCCACCGTTTTCACAACTACACTGAAGCTGGCAGTAAGGACCGTATGATCCGTCAGCACATTCTGTGAAAAAAGGACAAATATAAAAATACGACATGTGATTTTATTCAGATTACAAGAGACATACAAAAATGCGAGAAGGCTTGATAGGCTTTGCGATACATTGCGTAAATATCCACATAAAATGACACAATGACACTTAAATTGCAGCAAATTGTGTTGTCTGTGACAGTCTTGACACAAGCTCTGATTTGTTTTGACTTTACCGTTACAAACGTGTGTATGTGTACGTTTCATAACATTTTCTCAATGGATAAGCGATACTCACAGTTTCTATTTTGCTCCCTGTCTGCCTTGACGTTAACAGCGTGTATTTATTATCTATTTTGCCATATTCATGGCTCGGCAGTAACTTATAGTAGCTGACGTGTTTGCTTGGCGCGAGCTTTTAGCCAGCATGTTACTGTAGCATTAATAAGCCAAAAAAAATATTAAAGTTCAAAGGCAAGTATTGAACCTCTCCAATTTATGAACTCTCTGCGGAAAATTAAGCTGGTAAACCCATCAAAGTATATATTCTCTGAAAGCCTTGATATTCATGCCAACATTCATGTCTCGTAATTAAACACTTCCCAACTTTTCATTAACGTCAAATAAAGCATCTTAAAAAAATCTGAAATGGGTCACACACAATACGGTAAAAATAATTTTGGTCGTGTCGAATGCGTCGTACAAGTTTGCCCTTGTGCAGGGTGTTTGGCCATAGCCATGTCTTGTAATTAAAGACTTCGAAACGTTTTATTAGAAGGATGTTTTAACTGTAACTGTATACAGTTTACTAAGTTCATTGTCCTGAATATATTTCACTTTCAGACCCGTCGTGGTGCATTAATGATTTTTTCAATTATCGTAAGCTTTGTGTAATAATTCTGGTCAAAAGTGTTTGCAACAGGCTGAAAACATTTATCAGGTGGCTAGTTAAGGCAGCGACCTTGGGTCGCTGCGGCGGATGAACTTTGGTCATCGGCAGGGGAAGAGCTCGAGAGGGGGGATGCGCCCGCGACTCGAAGGGGGTTTTTAGGGGGTCTCCCCTAGAAATTTTTGATATTTTATGGCTGTTTAACAGCTATTATGTGGCTTTCCAGATGTTTTTCTATGCATTTTAGGAGCTTTCAGCATTTTATAAAGTTTGATAACTATTTTTGTGTAAAATCATTAAAGCACAAACAGTGAAACAAAAATCCGAGGAGAGCAAGTACCTAAAAGCGACTGAGGAAGAGACCGCGTCAAAGAGAGAAGCGTCAAAGAAACCACACACACACACACAAACAAACATGAACAGAGAGAATTACACAAATCGTATAAACGATATAAGGAGCCGCTTTCCCTTTATTACATTTAATAAAAAATAATATGAATCGAACAGTAAAATATTTCTCAAGTGATCAGTATAATATACAACAACACCGGAGTAAAATTTGTTGAACCAAACTTAGAGTCGAGACGCTGAGGCCACGCTTGAAAGTGGAGACTGTACAGTCAAAGTCACCATGAGTACGGCATGAAACAAATTAGAGACGGGGAAAAAGTCCAACATTTTCTCGACCTCGTATTGAACGTTAAAATATGATTATTTTATGACTTATTCGACTCACTATTCAAGATAAAATGTCGTTTAGCGAATTAGCTTTGCCCTTGGTGATTGATCGTTTCTCTCGCTGCTCGATCGCCAGAAGAGACTACATACGTTATCAACCATATACTAGCCTCATGGCATTATATGGTTTATTCAGTTGAATTCGTAAATCCGAGATTGCAACTACGTAAACGTCCGTATTCAACTGTAAATCTTTATCGTGGCATAAATTCTTGACTTTCTAGAAATTTGAAACAATTAAAAATTACCTCTTTTTTTTCTTCCCGACCCCCATAACTCAAACAAAGTTGTCGCCGGCCGCTTGAAATTGTATAAGGTGAACAAGTAGTACCAATAGACGAATCACAGGATGCCACATTTGACGATAGTGGACAAAAAGCAATGAGATGACGCGACGCATCAATGTCAATCGACTTGATTGGACAATTAGATCATAGCATTATCTGACTCAGAGTGAAGCTTTCGTACGCTGAAATAAGATAGCGAGGCAAGTTCGCGTTATAGATTTGCCCTTAATTGAAGCGTAGATCACATTTTCAAATGTAACTTTTGATAATTCTCTGTAAAAGCCGATCATAAAGAGTAAAATGAAGGATCAGTGTTTGATTTCAACCGGCGATCGTTCCTGTTTCTAATAGATGTAAACGCCGATTATGGTGAGAGTAGGGATATCGATTTATGTTTTGAACAGGCGATCCTCCGTTGTCAGGCGGTCAAGAATCGCAGCCTGACGGCTGTTAATGAAAGCCCTATTAAGGTATAGTGTAATCAGCTGTAAATGCGTCTTAAATTGACATCAGAAAGTTGTTGATATTTACACTTCAAATAATGCAGTGTAAAATTAAGCAATAAACCCCGCCGCAGGAGGGTATACACGAGATTTTGGTACAATGCGCGACATATAGCTCGAGCCTATAGGCGAGTGCTATATGGAGCGAATTGTACCAAAATCGAGTGTATACCCGACTGCAAAGGGGGTTATTGCTATTAAATTATATCAACTTGCGTGTAGTTTTTGTCTTACTTGGGTATTTTCATCATTCTAAGCACCAAATGCAGAAAACGGACATTTGAGAGATCGAACGTCGGAAATTCAGCGCCCGAGACCGAGCATTTTTATAAGTTGGGATTCCGTACAGGCACACAGTATCCTACGATAAATACGCATTACGTCCATATCGACATTTCATTTTATTCGCATGCAACACGAACGATACTTGTCAAAAAATACCTGCTGCACTCACACAGAAAATGGGTCAAGAGTTCAAATCAAAAGAAAAAAAGTAACAATTTTTTTCGTAAATTTACATAAGAACAATAGTCCTGGCTTTTTGTCATACTAAAAATAGATTTGGCTCATTCTGTACCGCACACCGTCGCGACATTTAGTGGTGGCACAGTGAAGTTACAGGATCTATTTTTGATGGATAATTTGGACTTTGAAAACAAGCAGTTTTAAAATAATCCAGACTTGCGATGACTGCAACTGTGATGAACAGTTGTGCAGATTCTGAGTGTGTTGCCCGATGCAGGGAGAGCTGGACGCTGATATTGTTCGCAGCATTTGATGTCAAATTTTGTCGCAGTCGCCAGGAGTCGTCCCATTGTTATTTTGAACTTCTTGGTCTACATCGTTAGGACACCCTGGTCTGTTGCAGCCCAAACTTTGATAAAGAATATCTCACATACCGTTACTGTGAGGAAGTGTCAATTTATTTTTGTATGAACGAATACTATCTTCATTTTAAAGAGCGGTACTAGGATATATATTGAGTCTCGACTCCCGCTAAGTGCACGGTGCGCTGTCGCCCTAATATTTGTGTGCATCATACCCCAAACGTGCTGCTTCAGAGATGTCTTTCATCATCGATCCCAACTTATTTACACCAAGAGGTGAGTTACACACCAACACTTTATCTTTGTATCAAAATTCGGTCTTCAGTCTTTGAAACAAAGTGGACTGTTTCGGTCTTTCTCGAGGGTCTATGGTGGTTTAGATAGGTACGTTCAAATGCACCGACAGGGCAATTTTCGAAAATGCTGGTTAAGGGGCCCGTTTTAGCACTGCTATCAGTGCTAAAACAGTATTTTAGCATCGGTGGAATGAGCTCTCGTCCAATCAGAATGGCGCATGGTAGCATGATATAATATAATAGTTATTTTATTATATGTATCTATCTTTGATATGAGCCCATTTTTTTCTTTTATAAAGATCCATCAAAGATGGATCTATATTATCATGTTTTGTGTTGCGATGCCTAATGGTACTTGGTATAGGCTAAGTCGCGTCTTAAAGGTAAATACTTCCACTGTTTTTATTATTAAAACCTAAACTTTGTATGAAGATAATTTGATATATGTTTTATCCCTGATATATATTCCCGTGATTAAAGTCTGTCAAGGACAAAGATAAATTTTGTCAAATACGTCTTATTTTCCGTCATATTGACTCCGATGTGTAAGGTGTAGGCTAAACTATCTTATCAGGGTAAACACTTCAATCCAAAAGCCTAGTTAGCAGTCTGTTGCAATTTAACCATGAAGTAAATATTTTGCACTACATGTAACATCTTAAATAGAATTTACTTCGATACCGATTCATCGGAGTATAAAACAAAATAAATGAATGTTTCTCGTATATTTGTGTCTTAAGTTAGGTTTCTATGTTATATACTTTCATCTTGTGGCTACTCGCTATATACATTTGTGTTTTTTCTTAATTTCAACTATTTGTGCTTTGTCAAAGCTAATTGGATGGAAGCTTATAAGCCCATTGGGCGAGGTAACTCATCAAGTTGAAATACACGATGATAAACAATCACGTCTACTACTACATACTACTACTACTACTACTACTACTACTACTACTACTACTACTACTACTACTACTACTACTCCGTGCGGACGTGTGGTAGATGGGCTCCTGAATTTTGTGTTGTATTCTCATCATTCAGCGTTATTGATCAACTCTACTGGCATATTTACTTCGTGAGTAATTGATACTTTCAGTTTTGCGTAGTTAATGAGGTTTTTAAAGCTCGATTGGCTGGATTGGGGTGGATTTTATCTTTCCCCTTCCCGGCCACTGTGGGTACGCAATATGGCTACCCAGGTCGACAATCCATTCAGGCACCTCACCCGTAAACATGCTGTGAGGTGCAACAATGTCGAAGGTGTGCAAGTAGAAAACTATGTGTCTGAAATTTCAAAGATTGTTGGGGCTGAAAATATTATTGCAGCTTCACGAATGAATCGTTCAGTGGTTGTGTATATTGCTAAATAAGAACACGTAGAGTCTGTCGTTGAACGCCAACTCGTGCTTGACGATGAATTCGTCCAGGTTAAACACATGCTCAAACCTGCCTCCAAAGTTATTTTATCTAATGTGCCCCCATTTAATCCTGATGAAAAACTAGAGGAAGAATCGTGGAAACTAGGAAGAGTAGTTGGACATATGCGAGTCATTCCCCTTGGTTGTAAAGATCCTGCCTTGAAACATGTCAAGTCATTCAGACGGCAAATTCACATTTTATTACATAATGACAACATCAACGGGCTAATACAGGTCAAATATCAATATCATTTGTATCCAATTTACATTTCTGTTGATGAAATGAGATGCTTCGCTTGTGGTATGAAAGGCCACATTCGTAAAAATTGTCCAGGTCAGCCGGGTGTTTTGCACGTTGTTGAAAATCAATCAGGAAATGTTTCTACAAATTCAGCTCATGAAACTCAGGCTCATCAAAGAAACGAAAATAGCAACAGTCAGAACAAAGAGTCGCATAACAATGTTGATAATGCAGAAATTTCTTCAGCTGCCACTGATAATATCATCGATGAGGTAATTGTTGAGAAGCAAGGTGTTGATGAGCAGGTTAAAGTTCAAAATACTAATGATACGGAAATAGGCGATGCAAATGATGTAATAAATGAGGAGATAATCAATACTAATGACAATAGCAATGAAGGTGTTAACGATGAAACAAGTGAAGGAAGGGCCAATAGTAAGAACACAAATGTTGATGACACAGAGTCCGCAGATGTTGGTGTTGCTGTTGAAGACAGGGTACGAACCCCTGCTTCTCCTTCCCCTTCCACTTTCCCTTCCTCTCCCTCTCTTCCTTTTGCTCCTTCCCCTTCTTCTTCTTCCTCAGTTGGTTTTTCTCAATCCCTTGATTTTCCGGAGACGCCTTTCTCTGGTGTTAATACTGGAGGGATGCATACAGACTCTGATTTTCCATTATCCCAGACATCTCCGGTCAAAACTGGTAATAGATTCTATGTTCTCAGCCAAGATTCTGATATTGACGGAGACGAAGAGGTTGATGACGCCGATAGTATTTCTATGACATCTGAAGTTTCTGATACTTCTGAACTGACAGATCGCAATGATCTAAGCTTTAGCAGCCTTTTAGAGTTTTTAGCGCAGATTAAAGGTTCAAAAAGCCAGTCCAGAGATGTTATGAATATTGTCCAGATTTAAGACTTCTAATTAAAGCATTGCATAAGTTGCGCAAATCTGATCATGTTACAGCCAGCCAAAATGTAAGAATATATAGGCTGACAGTTAAACTGTATGCGTATACCAAGACTAAACATTATTCTCTAAAATAACGGTCACTAATGCCTTAATTCTTTTGTCTTGTCTTTTAATGGCAAGTATTTCAACTTTAACGTGGAATATTAATGGAGGTCACGATTCTCTCAGACGTTATCAAATTTTATCTTACTTGAATGTAGATCATCATAACGATTTTTTTCTCCTCCAGGAAACTCACTCAACAATTGATAGTCAAGCCCAATGGCAAATTATTTGGCGTTCACCAATTTATTTTTCTCACGGAACTAGTAACTCGGCAGGTGTCGCTATTCTCTTTCCCAAGAGAAAACAAGTGAATGTTATTTCTCAAAGTAGTGTTGTTAGAGGTCGCTTATTACATCTCCACGTGACTGTAGATGAACAGCCATTTCACTTAGTGAATGTATATGCCCCGTATTCTGGAGAGGAACGTTTACGTTTCTTCGCTCAGCTTAAAAAGTTTTTAAACAGTATTAATGATGATCCAGTTATTATGGGGGGAGATTTTAGTTGTACGCTCATTCCTAACTTAGACAGGGGTTTCGAGACTGAGCCACACATGAATTCTTCTAAGTTTCTTTCTGATATTGTTCATCGCACAAAACTTGCAGATGCGTGGCGTCATGTTCACACCTCCTCACGTAATTATACTTGGCAAAGAAATAAAAATAAATCACGGATTGACACCTTCTTCATTACAAAAGCCCTCACTTCAAAAATCAAATCTGTCTCGATTGATTCATGTCACAATTTATCTGATCACAGTCCAGTTTCCCTTCATATTTGTGCCAATTTCACTAAAAATAAAAATCCTGTTTGGTGTCTCAACACTAGTTTCTTAAGTAATGAAGACTACTGTAAGTTGATCAAGACTTTTTGGCAGAAATGGCGCAATAAAAAACAGAGATTCACTTCACTTCAATCTTGGTGGGACATTGGCAAACAAAAAATTAAAGAAATTAGCAAACAATACAGCTATCAATACATCTACCGTTATAAGCAT
>LD343011.1:45708-61820 GCA_001465055.1 Ptychodera flava | reverse complement strand
GGTCGCACTGAGCGAGAGTTGAATGAAGGTGGCCACAGTTGGGTCGCACTGAGCGAGAGTTGAATGAAGTTTGGCTCAAAATGTAAGGTATTAATTTTGGCATGGAATACGCGCCATAGGAACGCCCTATGCCAGTTGTTGGATGTATACGGTTTCTGTGCAAAGTAAAATGAAACACCTTTCAGACAACAGGTGCTTGGCAGCACCTGGCTCACGAACTCATTCCACTGGAGGTCCTCAGGAGAAGCCCGAACCAGTCAGTGGACCTGTCAGCTGGGGGGGGGGGTGTCTTTGTCGAAATTGTTAGTTGGCCAGTAGTTTCCTCAAAGGAGGGAACTATACCAAAGTTGTTGAAAATGTTGGTTGTCCTAACAAAGTTTGTGCTATAGTAATCAGCGATCCAGCACTTGCTGTCAAAATGGGAGATGACCCATTGTTGCTCAAACTTGGGGGTGTTTTGTACCAAACTATTCTCTGCTGGTGTATTTTCAATGTCTGGAGCCCCAAGGGGTTGCCTAAAAACAAAGGTTTTCCGACAGAATCTAAATCTAATAATCTTCCCCAGCACCTTCTTATTCTCTAAGCAGTGGATCGGGTGGTCTGTTAGGAAATCTGACATGTTGTACAGGTCCCGAGTCCGCACCATATCCTGGTGGACGTCGTCTATTTGAATCATGAGCAGGAGCGAGTCTGTGTCGGTGTATAGCAGGTGACTCTGGGGACTCCAATACCCGGATGGGGTTCCAGGAGACCACCACCCTCTTTTCGGCGAGCAAGGTCTTGGCTTTATTGCTGTATCTCTATCTGCATGCTCGCCAGGTTTTTTTGCCCTAAACGGGTCAGAGCTAATACAGTGTACATTGTTCTGTTGTGTCGAGTGTCCGTGCGCTTCTCGAAGAGGTTGGCACAGCTGCACAGGATCCTCTCGAGACCTAGCCCTGCGTACAGGTCTGTGTTCCCCGGCGTTACACCACCTCCACCACAGCCCTGCAACGGTCTATGGAGATGACTGGCGACCCTGCGGTCCAGATCCGGACCGCAACAAAAACACGGTCTCTTGGCCGAAATTCTGCTCTATCGGGGCAAAATCCTTTCCCTGCCTACCTTTACCTCCTAATCGACCCCAGAAAAGATGCGATTAACTTCTCCTAACATCCAAAACCGCCCGTTTTCTGAAACATAATGTATTCGACAAGTTGTTTACCCATGGAGACCGCCATTTTGAATCTCGCCAGTTATCTCTATGGACCGTTGCAGGGCTGTGGTGGAGGCCGTGTAACGCCGGGAACACACAGACCTGTACGCAGGGCTACTCGAGACCATGCATTGCCCAGACAACAATCAGCAAGCTAGGGATACGACTAAAAACAACCCTGGGGGCTGGTCTGATGGCTGTTCGGCTGTGTCACGGTGGAGGGACCCTGGCTGTGTGTAGCCTAACACTGTCCAAACTCTCCCTCCCTCGTCCTGGGGGCCCATCATCACCTTGGCAATTGGTACCTTCGAGGGCACCCTTCAGGGCCCCATCTTTGCCTTGGCGGTTGGTGCCTTCGAGAATGCATTGGAGGGGGGGCTGGGTCTTGAGGGGCATATGCAGAATGTTAGAAGAGGGTCGTTAGAAGGGGTCTAGCCCTTGCATACACACGACATTGAGGGGTCTAGCCTTTGCATACACAGAATATTAGATGGGGGTCTAGCCTTTGTATACGTGGGATGTTAAAGGGTGTCTAACATTCTCATGTGCAGGACGTTAGACAGGGTGTCTAGCCTTTGCATCGCCACCTCTACTAGATGCCCAGGAATGGTGCGCATTTTGGAATAGCCCGGCCAGCCACTGGATGACTGAGGAGGTGCAAATCAGTCAGTGGGCCTGCCAGCTAGTTGGTACCTCCTGTTGCCTTAGGAGAGGTGCGAATCGGTCAGTTGGCCAGCCAGCTAATGGGGACCTGCAGTTGCCACCGGGGTTTAGAGTTGAACAAAACATATATGCCTACGTAGTATAGGGGATACATCCGTGGTGTACTACCCAAATGGGTGTGACTATTTTTCTGGTTTGAGGTCATGCTTCAGGTGATCCTACAGCCTCGGATGGCCGTGGGCGAGGGTGTGATGTTCTACTTTTCTGGAGGGACCGTAGTGGTCTACAAGCTTGCAATGTCAATGCGCTCTCTGTAGCTTGCAATGTCGATGGTGCTCTAGTAGCAGCTTGCAGTGCTGATGTCACCATAGGAAATCTAGAAATCTGGTTGTTTTTGTTGTTGTTGTTTGTATTGTTGTTTACGTTTATTGGTCGTATTGTTGTTGATGCTGTTGACCAATAAAATTCAACGAAGATAACTGTTGTGTTGTTGTTGTTTCAAAAGTAATGTAGATGTCATAAGAAATGCTACAAGGATACTATCATTATTTTACCCAATGCAACACTCTGCCAACGTAGAAAAAAATTGGCCGACCAGCAGGAGATAAAACACTTGTAAAAAAGCAAAGGATAAAAACTGCAACAATGGAAAATTGATACAGTAAAATACTGACCGACCAGCTAGAGATAAAACACTTGCAAAATCGCAGACAATAAAAATAGGACGTTTTGGGTACTACCCTTTATCAGCACTAAAACTCACTAGAGAAACGTGGAAAAACAAGAACAAAAAACAGCCAATCAAACAAGTGAATGATCAAACGCATCAAAACGTGCATTCATTCTGGCTGGTGCTAGAGTACCAAGTATAAAAATTGTGCCCTGTTCAGTCTCTACCCCCCCCCTCATAAACTCGAACAGGCCACAATTTTCATACATATTTTACTGTATCAATTTTTCGCAGAGTCGTACAAGTTCAAGCCGACGGCGATTAGTTGTGCGGCTCCGCGAAAAACACGAGTATACGATGACATCAAACAGAGAAAAATTCCATGGGATTATCACATGAACAGTCGTCTTATTTTTCTTTCTTGTGGATGGATCAAAATTATTGTAATAAATTGCATAATTTTTGTCACGATTTTGTGTTTTATTTACACGGCTTACTTTCATTTAATGAGTAAAGCAGCCCGTTTCCAAGGAGATGTGCAAATGTTTACAGGTATTCTTATATTCATGAATCCGATTAAGCTGAAATTTTGATACATCGAATGGTATCTCCACCAATCGGACATACGGATTTGGTCACGTGCGCGTGACAATCATTGTCTCATGCAAGACGGATGCCAAGGCAAGTTCATCAGCGGACACAGCTTTCACCACGCTAATGACGGACGACCATTATTTTGCATTATTTAGAATATTTACAATTATATTTGTGAAGTTTATGCAACGACACGATTGAAACAGTAGTTATCATTCTTAGAGATACCGTGGCTTTTAAAATATCACAAGTTTACGACCTTGGCGAGCCCGAAAGATTCCGATCGATGACACACAGAGTGTACGCTTGTTGTGGGCAAGCACTGCCGTCACCGATCTCCACCGGTGGCCATCTCAGCCGTCAATGTTTTCATCTTATGGATTTTGATATTTGCTGTGAAAAATATATCGTCCCTAGGTACATCCCAATTTTGTTACTTTACGGGAAATCTATTCTGTTGTGAGTGTTGTCCGAGTCAACTTTCGAAATAGATCAGATTCGACAGCGCTACACTGCAGAGTTAAGGCTACAGTTCGACAGCTTATGTCTTTACTACAGCCTTACGCTCCAGTTTTGATTCTTACCGAGAAACAACGGAATAATTAGTGTGTTAAGGAAATTTATCGTTCGTCGAATGACTTTATGCTAATGTCTTCTATGTAGCTTTCCCGAAGATTATACAGTTACTCATTTTTTAAGTTGAACTTACGTTGAGGTGTATCTTTTGGGTGTATCGCCAACATCGCCAGGTACGACGTTGCTTGGTGATCGCCATGTATAACGATGCGACGTCCACATTGAGCCTTACAACTGGAGCCGTGGGTAGTGCCTATCGATACGATCATCGTGTCTATAGACAAAAATGCTTTACTGACACGATGGTCATGTCGATAACGTGGTTTTTCTCACCTATCGACACGATGGTCGTGTCGATAAGCGTGTCCTTTTTTACTTATTGGCACGATGGTCGTGTTGATAAGAAGCATTTTTCGGTTATATACGCGATCATCGTGCCGGTAAGTCAAAAATCCCATAATCAACATGTTGATCGTATAGATAAGATGAGATTATAGACACGATGATCGTGTAAAGGAAGCATTTTTTTTTTTTGTCTATAGACACAATGATCGTGTCGATAATAAGATTTTCCCGATCATCGTGTTGATAAAGAACAACAGATACCGACATTTATCGTTTGTCGAATGACTTTATGCTAATGTCTTCTATGTAGCTTTCCCAAAGATTATACAGTTACTCATTTTTTAAGTTGAACTTACGTTGAGGTGTATCTTTTGGGTGTATCGCCAACCGGGATCGCCAGGTACGACGTTGCTTGGTGATCGCCATGTATAACGATGCGACGTCCACATTGAGCCTTACAACTGGAGCCGTGGGTAGTGCCTATCGATACGATCATCGTGTCTATAGACAAAAATGCTTTACTGACACGATGGTCATGTCGATAACGTGGTTTTTCTCACCTATCGACACGATGGTCGTGTCGATAAGCGTGTCCTTTTTTACTTATTGGCACGATGGTCGTGTTGATAAGAAGCATTTTTCGGTTATATACGCGATCATCGTGCCGGTAAGTCAAAAATCCCATAATCAACACGTTGATCGTATAGATAAGATGAGATTATAGACACGATCATCGTGTCAAGGAAGCATTTTTTTGTCTATAGACACAATGATCGTGTCGATAATAAGATTTTCCCGATCATCGTGTTGATAAAGAACAACAGATACCGACACGATCATCGTGTAGATAAGAAAAATAAACGGATAATCGACACGATGATCGTGTCTATAAGAAGCATTTTCCGCTTATTTGCTTATTTGCACGATGATCACTAAATCTTGCCTTCTTATAGTTGCACAAAATATGGTGACCCTCCCTGAAATGTATGAAATACCATATCTCTTCAAACGTGATAAATTGCGACTGTCCCTCCGAAAACACCAGCCCTCCCCTCTGTAATTTGTTCCTAACATAACGATTGAACCAATTGAACAAATTAGCTGATACTGTTTTAGTTATTCCTGGGGAGAATACCGCAGTGGTTGGGGGGAGGGTCAAGTTTTAGAATGTCAGACAAGGGGGAGGGTCACATTTTACGGTACAGGTGTGCACGAAATTCCCCCGGCCCACCCCCATGTAATTACTGAAGGCTCCCTAATGCTAGCCACTATACTACTTGCCTACCTTACCCAGTGTTCATACAGGTAGATAGGTAATTGCACCGAGGCAAAAAAAGTTCTTCTGGTTCGATTGGTACACGATCAGAAGGGAGCGAAACTTACATACCTGAAACCTGTCATTGTTATCAAATGACCTAAACAGCTCACAGGAAAAAAACGACAGATGTGGCTTCTCACCGAAAATACCCAAGTCATGGTACACGCTAGCAGGTCGGATGTAAAAAATGGAGGTGGCTCTTCGGCGATTTTACCTAAATCTTATTTACATATTATGTACGTCAACAACATGAGGCACTCATTGGTCAATTATAGGTCCGCGTGAGCGAGGATTTCTACAGAAGATGTCAAGAAAACGGTAATATTTCATGGGAAATTTACAACAGCCGTTTCCTTGGCAATTGGAACGCGATAAGTTAAACATCGGATCGCTGTGCCCATTACTGCGATAAGAATTTTAAGTGGTTTGGACACTTGACATATGTGTGGGTTCTCTTAACAAAGACTATGAAGTATCTATAAATAAATGTTAAACAATACTCTAAGTACTTCTGCTTACGAAAACTTCTTATACCTAATACTGAAACCAATCACAAAAAGAAAATGCATGTCAAGGTAGTAAGTGTCACATTAATTGAAAACTTGTCTCACATTTGCAGGTAAAATAAACTTTTCAAAATAAATCTACAAATATTTCCCTCGGTGAGAGACACTCACTATCACAATGTTTGGCAGTGTTACCACGTTTAACTAAAAATTTATTGAACACCTAAAGGTATTCGCGACAGACAGTCATTTCAGTTTTCAGTAGGTGCCGACATGAGAGTGAATTAATAGGAGTGCCGATAATATGTCATTGCCTTAATTTTCTGCAATGCTTTATTGCCTCATGATTTTAAGAAACGGTTCGTACTGATGTGAGCAAGGTGAATGGTCATTCACGGTTAATACGGCTTATGCGCAACAAAGATGGTTTCTTTAATTGTGGTGGGTGGATTCTCACACCCGGCGGAAACTGAAATTCTTCCGCTTAAACAAAGAATAAAACCAAGAATATATGCCCATTTGCCCAAACAAGAACAGCATATTACTATTCTCATAATGACAATATATCCTATTAAAAAGATTGAAAAGTCACCCGTATGAGAGTGGGTGGAAGTACAACTGTACAGCTTTCAATTATCACGGTAGACTTCAATCTTTCTACTGTACTTGTAAGTGAATTACACGTAACTTTCCATAAATATTTTCGTATATGAAACATATTTATCTTGATTCATGAAACCATCATCGTTAATGACAGGTTGTGGCTGAGGTAGGTCACGTTGGGTTTGCAAAGGTTGATTTCTCCCAGCAAAATTTCAGAACAGAAAAAATACCATATACACAAAAGAAAAGCTGAACCAGTATCTGTAATTTACATCTCCATGTAGCCATAATTCAGAATAATGTACATTACAGGTATACTAACCAATCATCTAATAAAATATTTAGCAACTTTAAGGAGAAGTAACATATGGAGTGAGTTTTTGTTTTACAAGTGACTTAGAGTGAATTGTCATCGTAGAGTGTCTTGCTGGGTCATACCGTTGCAGAGAGATTGTGCTGATGCGGCTATCCGGTATATAACGCGATTATATACCGGTATACAAACAGATCAGGCATGAGTTTGAAGTATGTCATTGTAAATAGTCGATCTGTCTCCGAGGGTATTTATCCCTTAATTGATAAAAACGTTTGACGATCTCTCTCTCTCTCTCTCTCTCTCTCTCTCTCTCTCTCTCTCCTTATAACCGTCAAAATGTCAAAATATCTAATTAACTATTGTCAAAGTCTTGGCCCAAAAGTGTGATATCATCAAACACTGGATGCGACATATCATTCGTGGAAATGTAGGTATACCACTCTTCAATAGGTTGAATTCCTTGAGTTGATTGACTTGTATGACATTGTATCAGATAGATGAAGAGGCAGTCTATTCAAAGTTTAATATTTTCAAGGATTTCAGTTTGCATACAGCATCAGGAAAGATTTGCAAACTGTTGTGTTTCAGATAGAGTTCGCAAGTCTTAATCAGTTCCTTGATCTGTGACAATGTACTGCTTAAATGTATTTTGTTTTGTTCATCGAACATCGACAATTTTGGCATCTTCGTGTTTCGTCCGTAGTCCATCAGGTAACAACGTGCAACAATGTGCGTCATACGTCTTTTTCCTGTCATCCTGTAATCCCTGGACATTGTTATGCTGCAAAAAAGGACCATAATGTCACACAAATATTTACTTTGTAATGTATGACAGCCCTGTTCGTACTTACTTAGAACTCTGGGTAGCCGTTCGGGTGTCGTATGAAAAATTGTGAGTAATACGGAAAGTTTTAAGTTGAACCGCCAGTTTTAGTTTGTCGTGACTCAATGTCACAATTTAAGTATGCGTTGAAAGCAATCGTGAATTTTAAATCCATCAAACCGGTGTATCCCGTCAATGTTACTATCAACTCAAAGTGTATATATATCTGCAGTAGTGACCATTTTTATCGTTGAAAATTGCATGTAGACCGTAAAATTGAGCGAAATATTTTCACTTCAACATAAATTGTCTATACACAATCAGAGAAAAATAATATCAACAAAGTCATCAAAATTTACTCCAATCATGGTGCGCGCAGGGGGTCATGATGTGTTTTATTATTCTTAGAGGTCGTCAGTTTCGTTATAGTGTAGGGGGTAGGTGTTCACTAATTTTCACAGAGAGAGTTTTCCCGCCCACTGTAACTAATAAGACTACATTATATACTTGCTAGACGCTCCCCTATGTGGACTCCAAAACCAAAGCAGTGTTTCTGTTTGTGATAGACTGATGTTATTATCACAATAAACGGAACCGATTTTAAAAAATCAACTTGCCAATCGAAGGTATACACGTATGACACGTAAAAACGGAAACAATGCAACTGCTGATAACGCCTACGCATATTTTTGGTATTGTAGTCACTTAATTGTGCAATACATCACAACATTTCGTGTCTCGAAATTGCACAGGGGAATAGGGCTGTTACAACGAATTCCGGTCTATGGTAGTATCTGACAACTAAGTTTACATGTAATGAATGAGGAGAATTTAGGAAATGAAGACTCACAATCCCCAGAGAAAACTAAGAATATTAAAACTAAATCTTTGCTTTGTAAGTGTACAGTCAGCATTGTTATTATTCAAAATTGAATCCAAGTCAAGACTCGAATTCATTTGTCAACAATAACAATAGTCATTACACGTGTATGAGCATTGTTGACAAGCAGAATACTTTGCATACTAACATGTTTATGGAGTTGAACAGGAAACAACATTTAATACACAGAACAAGAAAACTTAAAGTATGACCAATAGTTACGGCAAAAGTCCTTGTATCTTTACATATTATATAACAAAGTCAGCAATTTTATCAAGGTTATACGCACATTTCAAACTTTTGAGTTTGGAGGGGATAGGAGGGGGTGGTCATATTTTAGAAAGGGGCATCAGGCGGGAGGGTCACAGTTTACATGATGGATCACCCTCAATCTTCTCCGGCTCACCCCTCATAATAACTGAAGGCTCCATTTAAAACCGTATTGTGTTCAAAGCTGAAAAAAGTTTCGATCTTAACAATGCATGTCGACGTCATTGTACGAAGATATCACTATGTCGTTCAGCACATGTCGTCGTTCAGGACCTGTTTATGTCGGTGCAAAATACAAGCATGCAATATTTGAGTTTGCCACCCTTGGCAAAATAAATCCATTGTGTTTCCTTAAGCTAGATTTTCGAAAGTCAGATCCAATTTTTGGCCTTTAAACGAATCAGCCGAGGAGGCGAGTGTGGAGTTGGCAGGCGTTTTGGCACGGTACGAAATAAAACATGTACATTGATATGGTATTCGTGACGTAGGCAGCTATTTGTTCTATCAAACCATTGTATCTAGTGTCCAAAGTCTGTTCTATATTTAGTCCATGACTCTTATGGCTGTATTAACAGTACAAACAGGTGCAGTTAACTGGTAAATTCTGTCAAATTTTACATTATCATCACAAAACATGTTTCGAAGGCTGATATACTGATTTAACATACTTATACTTGACATAAAAATTGGATTTGAAATTGGAGCTGTTAGTACCTGCCCTGTCACCAGCATATGCGGAAAAGATATGTATGCCCTCCCACTGAATTATAGTGCCGGGAGCAATGTTTGAGGGCAGGGGAAATTTTAATTTTGCTTGGGCAGGGGACATATTTTAGGTGGCAGGGGAGCAAATTTTAGCTTTTTTGCCGGGCAGGGCAGCTATCGGTTGATTGTCCTGGGGACAGGGCTTGGCGAAAAACGAGGAGAGGGGGAACTACTTTTAAAACGGGGACAGGGGAAGTTGAGCCATGGTGTTTCCGAGGATGGGGACACAGGGTAAGTACTTATACCTCTTACAGGTTACCCAGACTACTTAGCCTTGAAATAAAGGGAAAGTGGCTTCACACATCACCCAGCTTGTCTTGTATGTGCTTAGTGTGTTTTTATGCCTAAATTGTGTTTTGGCTGTTAGTGTGAAGATTAACAAACTGGTCGTTAATTTTAAAGTAAGACATGGCGAAAAAATTGACAAAATCGACAGGTCTTTTCACCACAGGGTAGAGTAGCTTCATGTCTGCAGGGGAAATGGAATGACAAAATTTTGAGAGGAATCTTTTCCAGGGCTGGGGAAATCGGCAAGTTTTTTTTTTCGCGGCAGGGCAGGGGAGCTTCAAAAATTCACAGTGGGGAGGGGAAACAGGCAAAAATAAGTGGGGAGTGGGTAAAAATGAAATTTGAGTGCGGGAGGGTAAGTCGAAAAATTTTCAGTGGGAGGGCAAATTATTAACAGCTAATTAATTACCCTCATAACTTAAAATTAGTCAGTTCACATTACTGTTCATGCACAATATATCTTATCATGGTAAGGACCCATTTAAAAGTGCATTGTTCGTTGGCTGCACCTGCCAACTGCTCTACAGTATCTATGGTCTGCCCGCTCCCCAAAACAGTTTAAGCTCTCCACTGCCCCCCCCCCCCATGTACATCTACATGTACATTTCATTTTATAACTTTTTATCTATCACCCAGTGTGCGTTCGTTCTGTGCATGGATTCGGCTGATTCGTTTAATGGCCAAAAATCGGATCTGACTTTCGAAAATCTAGCTTAAGGAAATACAATGAATTTATTAGGGTGCCAAACTCAAATATTGCATGCTTGTATTTTGCACCGACATAAACAGGTCCTGAACGACAACATGTGCTGAACGACATTGTGATATCTTCGTACAATCACGTCGACATGCATTGTTAAGATCGAAACTTTTTCCAGTTTTGAACACAAACTAAACACTTAGTTTAGGCCACTTTGAGGAATCCGCCTTGAATGATTATATGCCAGAATCTGGCATAAATCTGATTTTCTGCTTGTATACTTAATTGTAATCAAGGGCAGAACAATACATCAATTTTATCAGTTGGCATACTAATATGTTGTTGATACACAAGTTCCTTTCCCCGAAATGGAGCTTTATCACGTCATATTTGATGCATAACAACCATACTATTGGAACCCGTAACTCAAAATACATCTTAACAATTGCTTCTATTTCTTATGGTGAAATCAAGCAGTCTTATATAAGAAGTATATAAGAAGTATTATTATACACCTGCGTCTGTAATCATTGGAGTTTCGTCGCACAGTAAGTTTCGGTATCAGGAGACGCGGAGTCCAACAACTTTGACCCGGAGTACAATACCTTCAGGTGTTATGGGACGCTATTTGACCTTTGATCTCAACACACCTTTACGTCAACATGGGAAAAAAGATAATATTTTACATTTTTTACAAGAATATATACTTCTTAGCATTCAGTACTTCACAAATTAAATCATGCTCGGTCTAAGACCTGTGAATTCGAGTGAAATTATGCTGCTGACATACAATTTCTACAATGCGCAGCGAGGGTTGAAATTTCGTTCTGTGCGCTTGGCGGACGCGCTCAACGAGTTCCTAGTCTGCTCGCGATAGCTCAGTACATTGCGCGACGGGCATCCAAAAGACGCCTCAATTTCGACTTTTTTCTTGCAAAGTTGGACTAAAAAGGTGTATAATAATAAGGTTATTCCCAAAAATCCTTAGGCCTATATTTCAAGAGTTGCTATTAATACGACTGTTGACCTTTTTCACTCAATAGTTTCACTAAAGCTGTCGACATAAAATTCCTCCCTTCACCTTCGACAATATGCTCATGTTTAAATTTTCGGCTTTATTTCGTTTATTTCACAAAACTGAACCCTGAAGGCACCGTAGTTATCTATGCAACAAAAATGCACGGTTTGTTTGTCTGTGGGCGTGTGTCTCATTTGTAGTTCTGCATATCTCGCTTGATAGGATATACGTTATGTTTTCGGTTCACTTTCCGTAGAGGGACTAAGTGCAATGTTAATGAAACAATCGACTGATAACTATTTATGTGATTAGTATCCTAATACTTACCGTCACGTTCTTATCTACACGTCCATCTGACTGCCAGTAAATGTGTGGGAAACTCACGGCCTTGATACTCCATGTTTAATTCGCCCAATATCCGTATGCTCGTAGTAAACCACACCTGTATTCTATGCAAAAATTACCTATGTGGTTAATTGTTAACCATAATGATTGCATGGCCTACGTTAACCCTGTGTCGAATTTCAAATAAAATAGTAGTGCAGCTAACTGTGTTTGATGTTTCGCATTTCAGAATTTCATGACTGTTGTGTGACTATTGTACCATGGTAGCATTGATTACACCTAGAATAGACATTGAAATTTTTGTTCACAATACACGGATGTGTACCGATTGGCAAGAAACGAATTACGAGATACCTGAGGTGATGTGGTGAGGTCAACTGAATATATATATTTATTTGTGTTATTGGCAATCCAACATACCCTATTTAAAACCCTTGGACCCTTCACTGCTTTTATTGTTTAAAAAAATCACGCATAGTTTTGCCAAATGTGCTATTTCTTCATGGCTCACACTCCAATAAAAGTGAAAAATAGAAAGACACCTCGAGCTACCCGCCCTACTTCCTGAAACACAGTCGCAAATTATTTTGCTTGTTTGTCTATTTGCCTTTGGCTTAAGCAAGAAAACCACATTTTAGCTGTCACAAGGAATGACAGAAATAGGATTTGAAGTCTATGCTTTCATGTGAAATATTTGATTTTTCATTCATAGTGAACCGAGGTTTTGATATTCGGTATTCTTCAACTTTAAATCAAATCTCCAAGTCACACTTATATCTCAGTCTCTGGAAATGTCGATCAGTCATCTTCTCTATACAAACGTCATATGATCGTTCTCCAAACGTTATGGGAGTTTTGCTCAGTACCATGGTCCAGTCAATGTCGCCACTGTATACATTTAAATATTTTTACTTACTATTTCAGTTATTTTTAATGGTTAAGATTTGTGTAAGACCCTGTTATAGATCACAACCTTCATTGGTAATTTTCCTCCTTGTGAGTCCGTAAATAGGAAATCCTTTTAATGCGAAATAGATAAATAAACGTGAAACTGCCGACAGTATAGAGAAAATACCTTAACAAACAAACAAACAAACAAACAAACAAACAAAACAAACAAATACTGTCATCTTAAGAAACACTTTCCATAATCTACTTCCACAAATGTTTAATGTATCCTTGTTGCATGCGTCTCTGTTTATAGGTTGAGTGTATTCCTGTTCTTGTTTATTGATGTTTAAAATGTTTTAAGTAAAATTTAACTGCCATGACATCTTTGTAAATCACAATTTTGTTGTGATTAGAGGTGTATCTGATATGATGTACGATATGTTGGCACATATTTACCCTTTTCATAATGAGAATGAAAACAAGTATGACACCTATTTCTCAAATGATCAGTGACAGCATAGCTAGCCTAGTCTTACAACAGTAATTTGGTTGATTTACAAGATTAGGCCAAGAGAAATAAAAAATTTGTTTCTCATCCTCGCATGCGTCAATTCAGACCCGTCGCGTCAACCGTTTCCACTGCTCATTTGGAAATAAAGTGAAAAAACCCGCAAAAATACGCGACGATAGTGCATAACACAGTGCTCTTTAAAACAGAACTGTAAACAAATAACTGACACCAACATTCCATTCCGAACTGTACACATATGTCACTGATATATTAAGCTGTCAAAAGGGTGCATTGCTGAACTTAAAGTCAACACATCACAGAACTGTTGCTATACAAAAATACTAAAGCAACACTTCTGTGTATTTATCTCTGCATGCATTCCTATGTTGTTTTCATGTTTTTGCACGTTCTTGTTGGTTGAAGAATAAAAAAGTTGAGAAGAAAAAACCGCGTCACCGCATCATTTTTGCAATATGTCTAGGATGAGATACAAACTTTTCATTTTTCTTGGCCTTACGTAAAATTTGTTACTTTGGATCAATCTTGGCGGGTGTAGCATGTTAGCAGGGTAAGCTTACCAATTCCGGGCACCGATTTCTGACACCTTACACCACAACTAATACGTTGATCAAGATGACCCCAGTTAATTGACATTTTCTATTTGTTCAGTGAACAGCGATAGAATATAACCGTACTTGGGTTGAGTAACCGTGCTTGGATCTAGTAAATTATTTATTTGGCTTAAACGAAACTGATCGTTGGACTTGTTTTTATGTCTACCAGCAGGGACCTACAAAACCAAAGTTAAATTAAGCTGTCAACCTTCCAGGCCGAAAAGTTTGACCTAAAATGGAGGAAATGGAAAAGTAACTGAAAATACGCAATTGAGGAACTGCTTCCATGTTTCTGTCTTTTCTGCTGTTGATATGAAGCCACCTTCTAATTTCCTGCATACCGTCAATTCATTTACGCTAGAACGTGAATATACCTGTATATTTTTACGTTATCCATGTGGACTCTATTCAAGGTGACGCCGCAAGATATCAACCGAGGATTGATAGTCTGGCATGACTTGTTCTTACGTTCATCAGGACGCCTAGCAATTTAAAAACGATGGAGAGCGCAGAAATGGCTAAAATTAAAGGATTACAAAGTTTATTTAAGAAGCGTCTTGTCTGGAGGCTCTATGTTGGCCTGAATTCCTCGACGATCCTTTCTTAGCGTAGTTCGTAGATTTATTAATTAGGCCCATCTTTGTGTCCCACAGTGAGTGTTAAGGGAGCGTTCAGTTATTATGACCGAGGTGGGCCGGCAAATCCTTCCGGCGCATCAGACAAAATAAGTGAAACCCCTTACCCATTACATCACAAAATTGATGACCCCTCTTTTCAGATGACAAAAAATTCATGACCCCCTCTCCAACTGACGGGGATAGAATCCAAAAAAAGATTCTCAAATTTTTTCAAGTGACCCTCCTTTCAAACTCACCAGGTGTTAATGTTCAAATTTCCCCTTCTGACTTCTATAATTTTGAAATTACCCCTCAAAGGGATTGGACAGAAGATACAAGTGAATTGCAATATTTTTGCTCAAGCGTGTGTAAAAAAAATTGATATTTGGATTTAATTGATAATCAGCTGTTGATAATGTTGATTCAGTGTACATGGTAGTCTATGAGAAAACTGTATACTATAGATATTTGATAATTAACATAAATGTACTTAATTGGAGAATGGTTGTTACAACTGGTATGTGGACAAAAAAATTGACTTTAGAATTTCACCAAAAACGTTCATCCACAATACATGGGAGTTTATGATAAATTTGTGAATAATTTATTCCAATGAAAAACATGCTTTACTTGTGCATATACAGACCTGGAATAATTAAT
This sequence comes from Ptychodera flava, assembly GCA_001465055.1. NCBI lineage: Eukaryota > Metazoa > Hemichordata > Enteropneusta > Ptychoderidae > Ptychodera > Ptychodera flava. The sequence continues at coordinate 46,652 of LD343011.1, read as the reverse complement.
ATAATTGTACTTGATTAGAATATGATGGTTAAAGGTGCATATTATGTGTACAAGAAATCTGATTTTGGAATTTCACTGAAAATGTTCATCCGCTACACATGGGAGTCTATGAAAAAACTATGCATAATAAAGTTTTTCCAATACAAAAATAGGTAAACTTGTGTATTTATGTACTCTCGATTATTAATATTGATGTACTTGACTAGACTAGGGTGGTAACAAATGAATTTGTTCGCCAGAAATTGAACTTCAGAATATCACTTCAATGTAGATTCACTGTACATGAGAGTCTATGTGGAAACTATGAATATTTTTTTTCAAATACAAAACTAGCTAAATCTGTATATTTATAAACGTTTGATAATTCATTTTCAAGTTCTTAGTTAGACTAGGATGGTTAAAGGTTGATATGTGTGCAAAAAATTTTATTTCTGAATTTCACCGAAATGTTGATTCACTGTACATTGGAGTCTATGAGAAAACTATGAATAATTATTTTTCAATGCTAAACTAAATTAATTTGTGCTCTTATAAGTGTTTGACAATTGATAAAAATCTACTTGATTCAAATAGGGTATTTGAAAGTTCAGATGTTGACAACAATTATGATATTAGATTTTCACCGAATAGTATAATTTCACTTTTTATGGTACTAGTAGTCTACAGGTAACTGTTAAATAATTTAACTGACAAAACTTGCTATATCTCTAATATGTAAGTAAAAGGAATTGTTCATTGCCCTCAGTGAGCTCGATTTATAATAAGACAAGCCTCTGAGTTGTCAAGTCAAGATGTTCATGAGACAGATAATTATTCTTTTGTTCAGATTTAAAGTTAAATGATTGCACTGATTGAATGAAATCATGCAGCAAATCATTTTATCTCCCAGAATATTTCTGAACACTGAAACTGCTTTTTGACTGGACGGATACATATGAAAATTA
>LD343011.1:32063-45651 GCA_001465055.1 Ptychodera flava | reverse complement strand
TAGAAAATTGATTGCCCCCCTCTGGGCTTTTTGAAAAATCCCTTACCCCCCCCCCCCCGCCTTTGCAGTTTTCAAATTTAAGGTGAACCCCCCCCCCCCTGATTTTGCCGGCTCGGCCCCGGCCGTAATAACTGAACGCTCCCTAAAGTCTCATGTTGAACCTTAGTATCTGACTGAATACGTGACCCTGTGATTCTGGCTCAAAGTCCCGCGAGGCAAGTCCCTTCCCGTGTCTTTACTTTTTTATTATTTTGTATAAGAATAGGGTTGAAGAATCTTTGTAACCGATCATCGATTCCAGAATACTGGGATTGGTACCGGGATTCTCCACCAAGTGAAATATAATGAAAATATGTGACTGGAATGCTCTGGATTTGGAACAGTACTAACAACGAGGAAAATGTGAAGTCATTTCTGTGGTGTACAGGTAAACTATATCCTTGTTTCATCAGCTGCAGGCATCGTGACGGCGTCAGCACATTTCTGACTCCCAGCTCAGTCAACTTGGTTCTAGGAATAGAATAATAATAAGTGATAACGATCATATCAATAATGTTGAATAGCGAAAAATGTTCTGCTTTTTTATATAATAGGTAGATTTATGGACACGGAAGTGGCAAGGGTTACCGTATCGTGATTCTGAATTAGCCGCATATCTTTACACTTGTCCCTTTAAGGTATGCTACAACCCTGTTGTTTCACACGCTATCAATGAAAAAATGAAACTAGAAAATTTAACAGTCCAATATGACAAGTGATTGCGATACAATAATAACATTGGGTCAGCAAACAGATTACGTCAATGATAACAGTTTATTACTGGATGAATTTTGAATTGTGTGAACAAGTACCGACAAATTTTGATTTAGTTCTGGTAATGTCAACGTTTTTTCAAAGTCAGTTCCATGTTCTTAGACTAGCAAGTTTATTCTAACAGTCAAAGCTCGCCAACCTATCATGCAATTTAAAACTAAACATATAAATATATAAATGATACCACACCGACTGTTCTTTATTGCCGATGATATACTCACATACGCAGACACATACATAACATAGACACACATACACATACACACATAGATAGATAGATAGATATGTATATAGATAGATTGATAGATAGATATAAGATAGGTACATAGTTACATAACAGACAGACAGAAAGACAGACAGACAGACATACATACATGCACACATACATACATCCATCCATCCATCCATCCATCCATCCATCCATCCATCCATCCATCCATCCATCCATCCATACATACATACATACATACATACATACATACATACATACATACATACATACATACATACATACATACATACATACATACATACATACATACATACATAGAGAAGATATTTTTTTAATTCAAAACACGCTACGACTGATCGAATTCCGAACACCATGACAGAACTTCTGTGAAGTTTATATCTAATATGTATATCTACAAACAAACGAATGAAAATCTCTATCCCCTCCGTATCTATTTAGATTTGTTTGTCTTCTGTCGGAGAATAATTGGTGCTCCTTAACTTAATATATACGCATTAAAAAGTGATTATGAAATTCAATTCCGATTTCCTTTCTAAACCCCCCCGACTATCTCTCTATTTTATTTCAAAAAAGAAGTCGATATTTGTTCATTGTTCACTCTAATCACTTCCTTGAGTTATTGTTATTGGTCACAAAAGAAGCAAAATTAGGCAAAAATTGTTTCCGGTAAGCTGACTTACCCGAGAAAAAAACACCGATCCTAGACTTTTTTTCGCATGTTCAAAAAAATTTGCGCCAATTTTCAAAATCTTACCGTATTTATGGGTCTCAGATAACAAAGAAAAAAGTAAAAATATCCTCCGACCGTCCCTAGAGGCACAATACCAGAATCGCACAATTTTTTATTTGACTTTATCGCCCTGGCTGAACAACTCGTCAACCGTCGCTAACATAAAAGGTGGGGTTTTTTATCTTATTAGGTGCTTACGAGTTGTTCAGTTAGAACGATAATTCTAATTATAGGATACCAGTATGATTGATAACGCAAATACAGAGATCTGATTGGTCGAGACGCGCAAAGAACCACTATATATAACGGTTGACATACGCGCAAGCTTTAGGCAAGAGCAAAAAATTCTTTTTTGACATTCTATGTCAGAATTTCAATATACTGTTATGATATAATAGCAATAAATCACAGCCAGCGACGGTATACAAATCTGTTTTGACCGGTTCACTTCATATATGCACTCGCTATTGCTCGTGCACGTGTGATTCGGTCAAAATCACGTGGTGTACCGTCGCTGGGTGTGCTATACCGTTTCTGGGTGTGTTTTATTCCTTGAATATCACGCTTTCTGAACAAGATAAAAGACGTACCTATCTTATTATTAGCTACTTAGAGTGACAATCCTCCATTTGTGATCTGTAGTGGGCCTAATAGCTAACTGAGTGGTTAAAGGTGGACAATTACTGTTTTCATTGTAGAGGTTGTTAAGGATGGACATACACTGCAAAAGCTCAAGCTTGTCCAATAAAATATTTAATGTTGATACTTATTTATCATAATCAATAAATCGACGCAATGTTCCTTTGTCCTGGTGGTCTGCATGTAACAGCCAAAGTTGAACCACTTTAGAAAATAATTTACCGATGTGTCCTATTAAATAGCGTCAGTCATTGAAATTTTGCATTTTGTTTGCATGGAAGTAACCGCTTATACCAAAGTGTCCTCCTTGGAATGTTTTTTTCACAACAAGTGATTAGCAACGTGTCCTATAGGCATCAACTGCCTTGTTTAGCAATCACCTGCTGACCAATGTATGTAGTAACTTTTGCGTTCGTAGTTAAGGGAATATAGTTGATATACCAGTGAGTCTGGATCGTAATGCTTTCAGTAACTGAAGCTGACACACCAACATGTTGATTGCAGCACCACTATAAATCTTTATTACAAGATGGTAACGTGACGTTTTTAGTCTAGAGTTCTAAGTCTTCAGTGTACATTCTCTACAAGGTTATATAGGTTTCTAGACTTACATAACTACAAAATTATTATCATTTCACAATGTTCATCACGTGGAAATTTCCGGCAGTCTTTGATTGTTTCTTAAGATTAAACAAGATCACACCGTGGAATATACCGTTCTCGATTGTTCGCATTCAAGTTTTACCAATAATTACTGTAAAATATGACTCTATTTCCTATCTCCTTCTCATACCTTCACACACGTTGGCCACGTGAGGGACCCTTCGAGATATAATGGTTACAAGACAAGGCGTTACACTACCAGTTGCACTCCTGAAAGATTGCTGCTAAATCTCAGGGAATTTCAAAAACCCTTTCCCATATTCCTCGGTCATTGAAATAAAAAACGAACTACAAATCGATTAAAAATGCAGGCATATAAGAGATAATTTGTATTCATCACGATTTTTTACTGACTAGATTTGAAAATTTTCGCACCAATAGGAGTACATCATTTTAAGTGACCAATATGTCATATTCTAATCCAAAACTTAAAATTGATTTATTAGACTACAGATACCAAGAGTTTAACACCTGGCCATGACAGTCCATGTACTTATGAATTATGATTCCATCACTGCAGACGATATCCCGATAACGAAATTCTACAACTTGCCCAAAGACAATGGTATCTACTGCAGCCCATCCGTTTGGTTCTCAAAGTTGCTCAAAATAACATAGATAGGAAAACCCCTTATCATATACCTAGATTCACGTACCCATGTCAACCTATGGGAAAAGGCGCTCTTACAGGTGTGTAATAAGTTGCCGTATCACGCCCAGGCACACTTTGCCCAAATAAGGTAGTGTGCGCGCTTTTTCGAACTTTTTCGTTGTCGTTGCTACGCGCGTTGCTATCCACGTACATTCCATTCAAAAGCACGTCAGCGCGAGATTTGAACCCGTTTCTATGCGTTTCGCTCGTAGTTTTGAAGCAAATTGTAGACAGTTCGAATCTTATTCCGATCAATTTTGGTTTAAAACAAGTGCTTGATAGTCTCCTCTCAATGTTTTGCTGAGAAAGTGTATTTTAACGAGCAGGATCAACTACTCATCAGTGCTCTTTCTATAGTGACATTGGCGTTCGCATAGAACAAGCTCGCGACGCGTTCCACAACAGAACAAATGACAACATCGTACATATTAATCCGCAAAGTTGCATGGCTCATGTTTTTTTTAATTTACGCCCATAACTTTAATAAAATTTTATTGATAAATACTGAAACATATCACAACCGTTCAATAAGGTATATGATAAAACCTTTACGGCCCAGATACGGGTTTTGCGGACCTCGGTCGTACGGCGTACGGGCCCTCGCACGCTCGGGCCCTTCCGCCGTACAACCTCGGTCCGCAAAACCCGTATCAGGGCCGTAAAGATTATTCCTGCATACCTATCCCTCCAGAAATTTCGTTGGCTGCAACGAAAACTAACTGATAAACGACAGTGCTGCATCCTTGACTTCAAAGCTTTCTATGTTCTGCTTTCTCGCTTTCATCAACTTCTGTTGTCAAGGTGTTTCTGCGGGTAGAGACCCTTCCCCGGAACAAAGTTAGTTAGGCAGACTATGCTGGGCCGACCTACCACTGCAAGCCTTGCGGACCGGACTATGAAATTTCATATCTCGAGAGTTTCGATTCCGAAAAATGCAGTGGGCGTAACGCAGGACACACGACTTTGTATAGAGCGCCGCTCTCAGGGGAAATGCCAGGCTGTCTTCTAAACTGAGTTCAAATCTTTAGTGATCCTTTAAGCAAAGTAAACACCGTATCCAAGGTACGTTGGCGATTGATGACGATTAACATTTTTGTCGTAATGCAATTTTAATGTTGCAGCTTTGTTGATGTGATACACCCAGATACATTGTGAGTAAATAAGAAAGTCGCACTGTTCCGATGACCCCCTTCTCCTTGAATTCTTTAAATGCTCGATTTGGGTAGAAATCTTATCCAACAGTTGAATTTCCAAAAGCCATATCGGCATGAACGTTGACCGAAGGCTGTAAACTCAGCATATGACTTAGTTTTGGACATAACTTTAGAGAAAAACTAGATGCCATGAATATTATTTGTTCTACAAAGCTGGTTGCCAGGTGTATTCTGTTATGTTTGCTATACTGTTTTTGGGAAGTGAACAAATAAACCGGGAATTTAAAGGGAAAAATTAAAACAAAGGAGAAAAGGTGAAGCGAAGGGCACATTGACATGTCCACTTTGATAACTAATCATAATTTACCAAAAATATCAGGCATAGGTTGACCTTCGACAAAAGCTGGTACATTATTTTAGTTTGTTCCTTCTAACCGTGATACTATAATAGGCTAGACCAGCGGGGATTTAACTGACGCTGTGAAAGCGACATGATAATTCACATTGTTGCAAGAGTACACTCTGTAAAAATACGAAAAATGCAACATATCCTTCACACCTTAGGATATTTTATTGCCCCAAGGGGCTGGGGCTTTGTGTGAATTTAGAAGCCATAGACTGAAGGGGCATCGACCCCCAGGTTCCCATCCTTTATCCTTTTGCCCCCCCCCCCTTTATGGTTCCAACCCTTCCCCTTCATTTAAGGTCACCCTATTTATTAGAAATCTTGAGTAAAATTTCTGTTTAAGCCGAACCACTTCTCGTTTCGATTTAACATATTCTTCATAAAATAAACGAGCAGAATCTTACTAACATATTGATCGGGTGTTTTGTTCTTCTCCGACACAGACGGGACTCACTGATTCATAGAACAAGCCAACATTACTGTAATTTTCGTGTCCACTATACAGCTTCATCGGGACTGCCATCTTGTTCAGACTGACTTGTAAATATGCCCTATATTAAATTAGTATTGTCCTTTTAGCCCTGCGTATTTCAGACGAGTAAGATCAGTTGAGGGCCCCTATACTTACTGCAAATGTTATCGAATGTCATTCCATATCAACCATTTATCAAATTCAAATATCAGACCGTGACTCATCATGAACGATTTCTCAGTTTTCAGGCTACAAAGACACCTCAACAGTACCGGTTGGTGCGTCACAACACAGAAATGTTATCAAAGTAGCATTTGCTAACATTCATGATAACAATCATCAGCATGAGTCATAGACCAAAATAGTGTCAGTACCTACCACTTCGACTTCAGTTCCTTTCAGCAATAATCGCTCCGACCATTTGTGGTCGGACTGTGCTCTGACGTCACCATACAAGATTCACCATTTGTAACAAGCATGTACCGAATATAACCTAACGTATTGCGCGAAGTTTCTGTTGGAAGACTGTTCTCAGGTATGTTGCTGAAATCATCGATAATTTTATCAATGGTATACTGTGTAAAAGTCCTGTTCAAAGGTCAATCGACGACAAACACAATAGCTGGCAGTATCACATGTCAAGTATAAATTATACGCCTATAAGGAGTAAAGAGCCCACTTGCTGAAGACTTTCGCAAAGCATTAAAATTGAAAAAAACAAAAACAAGCCAAGCCAGCTGAAATTTCAAAAATATTACCTACCGACCACAGGCGTGATGTTTTCTGGGTAGTTTCTATAGTTTATGCTACGTTCCGACGTTCTCGTCCGTAGTCTAATTGATTATAGAAACTACCCAGAAAACATCACGCCTGTGCTACCGACCCCCTACTTGAAAGACATTGCCAAATATGTTTTAACAACGAGTGCAATGTGGTACAGCATGGTAATCGAGAAATTACGGTCCTCAGATGACTCAGGTTGACTGATCATGTATTCTGTTTTCCCAGTAAAGAACATTAAATACTCGATTTCCTAACTAAGTATTTGTACTGGTGTATCATAGATTTTTCTTCGGTAAAAACCCTAAAATTTCAGGATTAAGGAAAACAACGTGTATTTTTATATTAAAAACGTGAATATACTGTTGGTCACTCATTCTTAAGTACGCCGGGCGCCAGTAATATACGCCCAACTTTCAAGGGCGACCATGGAGCTGATTTTCAGACATTGTAACTGTAGGTGTCTTTACATATAATTTACATTTGCAGGGGGAAATAATAGCTGTTCGATACTGCTCTCCCTCTGCTATTTAAAATAAAATCCCTCTACCGTCTCCCATTCACTTCCTTACCATATCTTCACCCAACCTCCCCTCTGTCCTCTCCCCACTGTTGCTAGAAGTTCCCATTGCCATCTAAGTTACCTCATACGTTTCCCCTTGCTCATCGGAAATATTCATGATATTCTCTGCCCGCCCATTGGGTCTTTTTCAACGTTTTCGCTGAGCAATGCAATTATGTAAATTCACCCGACCGTAAATGAGGAAATGCTGCCCACTCGTTGACAAGGGTAAACATTGTCCGCCCTCTGCAAAAATATCGCTAAACAACAGCTTTGTTGGCTGCCACTGAACTTCAAGGTATACTATCACCTGTTCCAATTTTGACACAGTTACCACGGAAAGAGAAAATCTAACCAATCTCAGATTTTAAGCGGGTGGCCGCTTTTCAAAAACAGCGCCCTCACATGGACATTTTGAATACCAAGGAACGTCCCTTTGACCATATATACGGGCATAATATTCAAATTGCCGAACACACTCACAAAGATAGATTATCAGAACTTACCGGAAGTGATTTCAAATTTGGCACGTGATCAATGATGAGACACCTTTGCTATATCAGGGACGAGTCGTTTGTCCGATATAAATTCGTCGTGGTTGCCTGTACAGCTTATCAAAAACAAAAAGGACGGACCTGCTTCTCTTGAATTACTGAAGTTGTGGTATCTTTACCTATATGTATATACACCTGGGGGCGGCGAGAAGGAAATTATTGAGACACTCCATGTACTTTCCTGTTTCCTTGAAAAGGTAGTCAAATATTGCTCACCCAACAAAAAATATCTTATCGAACTAATTTACCCAGTTTCTTTACGTAATTGGCGATTACGTAAAGGAACTGTTTATGATCGCAAACGGATGTTCCAAATAACTCCATATTTGGATCAAGGAGCACTCATGGTTCGGGCCAGTAGTGTCTGTTCATATGTTAGCGTCAATTGCTACTTCTTTTTCTTACAAATCCGTCCTGTTCGACAGAAAACATTCTTGCAAATATAACAGCAGTTTTCTTCCATATACAGAAGAGGTCGCACGTTGATAAACAAAACGCGATAAAGTGAACGTGCAGCAAACAGAAAATGACATAATCTGAATTTGTTTGGTAGAATTACATCCAATAATAATTTGTGTAAAACTGGTGTTGTAAGTCAGTCGATCTTACGAAAAAGTGAATCACATAACAAGTATAGCTGTCAGGGTGGCAGTCTCTATTCAATTTTCACGACTTCTTACTGTTTCTAGATTAATTTTGCTGAATACTGTATACTGTTGCTTACAAAATGCACCTTTCTGGGTTTGAGTTTTTGTTAGTACACTTTTATACCGAGTATTACCGTTCTCATATTTGTATACTGTTCTACAACTCTCATCATAAATGTCGGGAAAAGAGTAATCTGGGTCACCAATTTCTTCCGATCTTAATTTCTTTTGATAACCAAGCTACATTAAAACTTCTATTTTGTAAAAAATATTTCAGTTCATGTGCACACATACGTGCGCGTTTATTGCTTTTCAAGGTCTCCAGCCCATAAGCAAGGGGGTACAACAAAGTGATACAGGTGAGAAGTATACATACAGTGTTAAGTCATACAAGTACAGTAAATACACGAATTTCTCGTGAAAAAAGAAAAAAAATCAATTCATAGTACCAAAAAGGAAAATCGTACTGAATACAAAACTATGACATTTCAGTATTTTTCAAAACTGATTCTCCGAGTTTGAAAGTTACATAGTGATAAGATCATTGATGGATCATTTTCACTCATAATTCTCAAAAACATTTAGAAGTGAGGATGATTAATATCTTCTCGTGGAAAATGTTGATTCTCATATCAAGGACACACAAGTAAACAATGATACTCATCTTCTACATATTTACCAGAGCATACTTTACATAGCCTTGCAGAAACATCTATGTTCTGATGCCTCGAACATCGAAAACAAGCAAAAGACCTGTCTAACATTTCGTGTACAATTTGAAAAAGATACATTTCAGGTTCAAGCAGAGACTTGACTGTGAATAAGTACATAGTTTGCTTTTTGATGAACAATAACTTTTCCATTGCTGTTTCAAAATATCTGCAATTCGTGTATCACATGTTAAAAAGAACAACTGTTTGTCACCGATCTCTTGCGATATCCATACATGGCCAAATCCATACGAAAATAGAATATGCTTGACTGACGTTGCCCATGTGTGTCGACCTAAACGGTCAAGATTACACAGCATTAAATACGCTTGCCTAGGGAGTCTCTCTTGTGGCATTTCAGTAAATTTTACCCAGTAACGGATACATCGTTTTAAGGTGTGAAAAAAGACTGGCAAACGCCCACACTCTCCAACTACAGCTTCATTTGCTGTACTATTTGGTACACCCAATAGCTTTTTGCACCATGCTCGTTGAACTTTTTCTATGATGTCGTAAAATTGAAATCCCCAAATATCTGATCCATAACAAAGAATTGGTAAGATCATAGCATCAAATAACTTAAAATGACATTCAAATGAAATGAATTCCAGTTTCTACCTGGTCACTGACAATAAATTCAGTGCCTTGTTAGCTTGGTTGGCTAATGTGTGTACAGCTTTAGACGTGTTACGTGTAGAGAGTAGGTGACAAAGATATTTGTAATACGATAAAATATCGATTTCTGTATTCACAAAAAAACACCATTTTTCCAGACGAGCTTTATGGCCTCCTTTGCAAAAAATTAACAATCTTTGTCTTTTCCAAGTTAACTGTCATGCGCCATTTGATACAATATTTATGAAGAATGTCAATTAAGAACTGTAAGTTTCGTACAGAATCAGAAAAAATTACAATATCATCTGCATTCAGCAATGAGAAAAGATCGAAAATATCTTGAGTAAACTGAATGTCCATTTGACCTGACTCCATAAACATGGAGTTTAATTTTTCGATGAATAGGCTGAACAATAAAGGGCTAAGAACACACCCCTGTCGTACACCAGCTGGACAATTAAAATATTCTGAACCTAAAGTGCCAGCTCTGACACAAGGCTTAGTGCTATTGTACATGGAGTTAAGAATATTGAACATAATTCCCTTGACACCCAGAGTCATCAGTTTTTACAGTAAAAGTGAATGGTTTTAATCTATCAAATGCCTTTGAAATATCTACGAATAAACAATAAAACTTACCACGTCTGATACTTAAATACTTTTGGATTATAGCATGTAAAACAAAGACATTATCGACAGTACTGTGATTCTTTCTAAAGCCGGCTCGACAGTCTGAAATAACATTTGTTGCGTTAGACCACTTAGTGAGTCTTTCATTTAAAATGGCTGTAAAAAATTTACCCAGTGAGTTTAGTAGGGAAATACCGGTACCCCTATAATTATTCATATCACTTTTATCCCCCCTTTTTGAGGAGGGGGATTACAATAGCAACGGACCATTCTGAATGAAATATACCAGAGCTAAAAATGTAGTTGAAAAGTTCTACGAGTACAGGAAGTATTATTTCTGAAGCATATTGATAAAATTCATTTGGGATTCCATCTGGACCAGGCGCTTTGCCTGTCTTCAACTTTTTCAAACACTTTAACACTTCAATATCAGAGATGGGATCATTCAGAATACTGCTAATGTCGTCAGTATCATTATCACCACCATAATCATAAGTATCATCATTTTCACTGATATACTGATCAGTAGTTTCTTGTACAGTTCTCAGAAAATCCAAGGCTCCTGTTTCTATATCATTACATTCCTTACACAATTCACTGAAATAACTGTACCATGAATGAATATTGATCTGGTCGGCATTATTGCCTTTACATTTAAATAAAGATTTCAGAATTGCCCAAAAATCACTAGAATTATTAATAGTAGCCTCATGAATCCTTTTTCGAATAGAATCCTGAAAGCGTTTCTTTGAAAGTTTACATGTCTGTTTAAAATGATTTCTAGCCATCTCATAGTGATTTAATGATTCTACAGTGGAATTATGTCTGAATAACTTTAGTTTGTCATGCGCACAACGCTTTGCTTTTTCAAATGAGGAGTCAAAGCAAGATGGTTGCTTTGACTGGTGAGTATTACGTGTTTTGTACTGTTGGCGGCCATCTACACCTGCTGTCTCAAGAGTCTATGATTTAATTTAGAAATTACATAGGACGTGTTCTCCATGTTCTGCTGTAAATCTTCAAAGATCGGTTACACTGGTGCAGAATTGAGATTATCCTTGAAGGATGTTTTACATTTATCGGACATGTGATAATGGACACAGCTAGAAATACCATCAGTACACTTCTTTGTACGGTTACTTTCAACATTTAAACACTCTAGTTGACACACAATGGGAAAGTGATCTGAATCTATTATGGACAGAACCTCAAAGTTATTCAAAAAAGAAAACATTTGCGCAGAGATAGGCTAATTACGTAATCAACAATGCTATAACCATTTGCAGTACCACATGTTATATTTCCAGGATTGTCATTGGCCGTTCTACCATTAACAATATGCAAATCAAAATTCTTGCAGATGTTCAGCAAATGTTGGCCAGGTTTTATTGACAACTGAGTCTTTTGAATTTCTATGAAGTTTGAAGTGGGATGGTTTGTACACTGAATCGTCAAAAGGCAAATGGTCAATGGAATCATCGAGAATAAAATCTTTCTCAGACCCAGTTCTTGCATTAAAGTCGCCTCCAATAATAAAATAACTATCTGTATACATACAATGTAATTTAACCAACTGATTTTGTGGAAGTATTTAATTGTCACAAATACCATCTGGTTTGAAATAGCAGCAAGCAAGCCCCAAATCTTTATCAAACTGAAACAAATTTTTATTAAAATATACAAATACACAATTACTTAGCTCGGTTTGTATTTTACACACTTTATCAGATAAAGCTTTATATAAAGTGTGGCGCCACCACTTGGACGCCCTTTAGAATGCAATTTTTGGAAGAATAAACAATATACTCTTTCAGGAAATCAACAGAATGAATGTACAGAATGTTTCAAGCAAGCCAACTACATCGTAATCATATTTTTGTAATGCTTTAAGCAAATTTTTCTACACGTGAATCATGTATTATATGGACTGATTTAGTCCGAAATAAAGTGAAATAAAATAAATAAAATAAGCAGAAAGAAGTAAACTCTGTATCACACACTTTTTGTTTTAAACCTCGAATGTTCCATAAAATTATTGATAAATTACATCTTTTAGAGCATTGGCCACATCCCTATCTTTGAGATTGATGAATTAAATAAACTGCTCTAGTTGTTTCGTTCACAGCATACACATATTTCTTACCGTCCATATCAGTGGCGATCAACTTGTCATAGCGTAGATAAACTTTCAACGAAGGGGTTTCTTCAAGTAGCGATTTACGGAATAAGAGTAATTTTGATCGAATGCAAAAAATAACGGATATGTAAAGCGGATTTGTTTACCATTTTCGTTTGTACAGCATAGTACATGTTCTGCTGGGGAGTCTCTGCTTCTTCATATGTATAACGTTAAAACAAATATTTAATTTTTAACATATGTTTAAACTTAACATATGTTGGGAACCTTTTGCACGCCCGGAATAGTGCACACTGTACGGTTAATATAACAGTCACAAAGTTTTAATTGGACCCTTTCAATATTTAAGCTTATGTATCGTTTGAATATCAAAGTTTCTGCTGAAAAGGTAAGAATTGGGTCAACCAAAGCACTAAAATATTTGAAATACGAAGGTGTAAATTCTCTACTTTGCTTTTACATTTTCGTAAAAATAGACATATTTTTGTGAGCTTGCCGAATACTTTTGAACAATAATTAGTCAGAAAATTGTGAAAGCTTAGGCACAAAATCTTTTCCCTGTAATCACACGATCTTTCAGATCTTGTTTAACTTCTCCTTGACTTGCATTATATGATCGTTTTGTCTTCCTTATATTGACTCATTTCCAATTTGTACAATGCTGTTGTAATTTGTTGATGAGCTTTGTAAACCAATTATAGTATTTGAAACAAAATTACATCATCAGCAAACAATAATGTCATAGAGAAACCTTGTCTGCTCTTAAAAAAGGATAACAAAAATCAAATCAATATGAGTCAAGAAAACACTGAATTTGGGCCAGAATACGTCAAGATCTATGTCAGCGTGAAAACACACTACGTTTTCCATCCCTATTTATTTCTAAGATCATGTTGAGAATCAATGTTGCAGGTGAAGTTAAAAAGCAAGGATAGAAAAAAAATATTCCCGTCCACTTCGTCGAAGTACATTATATAAACTATATATATAATAATAATATTGGGTTCTTATATAGCGCACATATCCACAAGTACATGTGCTCAAGGCGCTTTACAATTATTATTAGGCTAATTATTACAAGGACACAACACCATGGCCATGCCGGGCTCGAACTCACCATCCTGTGATCGTGAGTCCACTGCTCTAGCCACTGGCCCATGATGCCTCTCTC
>LD343011.1:18640-32056 GCA_001465055.1 Ptychodera flava | reverse complement strand
TGTGTATGCATGTATATCTTATCGGTACTTTATGTCTAAAAGAATGTACATATAATTGACATGAACAAACATAAATGTACAAAGTCGATTCTTTTGATCTTGATACTTTCTTCTGTTATGAAATACATCCGTTATTCGTATGTCCCTCATGCAGACATGATATGGATGTGAAAATAAGTCATCGGTACGGAGGGCGGTTTATTCAAAATGACGCTGCATGAATAATTATGACTCTCCCAAAGTGTTTGCACGAAAAAGTGACCCCGAATTTTCATGCACAAAAAACCAATGCCCTCCCGTGTGTGTCCCAGTCCATATCCAGATATCTCAATTGACATATGACTTCTCTTTTGACCTTTGACCTTTCAAATAATAATTTTTAACCTTTACAAATATTCACTTTTATGCAAGGTTTCAATTAATTTGACGAAAAAGATTTAACATTTCATAATAAATAATTCTATCAACTAGTTGAAGTACAATAGGGTATTCAAAATTAATAGGGGCACTCATTAGCTGTAATTTTTATCTTTTTTTATAGTTTGGCTTGTAGTTGTACACAAAGTAC
The DNA here is from genome assembly GCA_001465055.1 of Ptychodera flava. NCBI lineage: Eukaryota > Metazoa > Hemichordata > Enteropneusta > Ptychoderidae > Ptychodera > Ptychodera flava. The sequence continues at coordinate 31,488 of LD343011.1, read as the reverse complement.
TACTAAGTTATCATGGAATATTACTACATAGCCTAAAATTCAATATTTAATTAACAATACAATACAATGCTAGCAAAATCTAGCAAGTTTTGTGAGGAAAAATTGTTAATAGTTTACCACTAGGAGAAAAATATAAAGTGAATTAATATTTTTGAGTGGAATTCCAATATCATATATGTTGCGCACATATGCACTTCCAATCACACTATTCTATTCATATATATTTATATCAATTGTCAAACATATAAATGCACAGATATCGCTAGTTTTGTATTGAAATAATATTACTAGTTTTCTCATAGACTGCCATGTATATAGAATGAATCAACGTTTGTGGTGAAATTCACAAAGCAATGTTCGTATACACAAATGCACTTCTTAAACCCCACTTCCAGTATGTACATACATGGCACGCTTACTTCTTCAACTTCGAACATTCAAAACTTAATCTTTAATGTTTCAGATACACTTGTTTTCCCAGGGTGCTGACTACTGTTGGGACTTGTGTGCGGTATCTTCCCCCTTCCACAGAGACTACAGTTTGGCTGACTTCTTCTCTCACGCTTGCAAGTATTGACACCAAATCGTGTTCATCAGCATGTTTCTGCAGTTGATCAGCTAGAGACTGTATATAGCAACTTCCTTTTACGGTTTTTCTGGATGAAACATACCCCGGTACTGTCGAATAGCCGATCACGAAATCTGCTTCGTTTGGGATCAGATTGTTTCCAAGTACAGCATCAGTAGACGTCACACCTCCTGTTGATGTTTGTCTTTGACATGCCTGAATGAAGAATAGTTTGGGTTTACCTGCCAAAGTTTTGCAATGATCAGCGGAGAAGTGTTTGGTTAGATCTCTTATCTCAACACTTTTACCATCAACGCCAAGAACGTTGCCCTTTGACCCATGAGATAAAACACAAAAGACAAAACAGTCGGAATTACTATGGTCTTCCAAACTAAAGGTCTTCACAACACTTTCCATGTCACTTGCACCCAGGTCGTTGTAGATGTGAACACCGAAATGAAGTTTCTTAAGCAAGGCATGGAGATTATCTGGAAACAAAAAGATATATAGAGCTGCGAAGTTGTGGAGAAGCATCGGCATTTGTGAAAATGTAATACAGCGCTAAAATTATGTCGAGAGTGTATATTACGTATGTGTGACATAAGAGTTGTTTCCTCTTGCAAGCGCTAACCGTATTGAGGATATTTTGAGTCGACATGATACATTTAAATATGTTGTGTGGTGGTGATGTAGTGATGATAGTGTTGGTTGCAGTGGTGTCCTTGTATACGGGTTGGTGGCTGACGAAAGCGGTGCACGTACTGTGCCTACATATTTTACCTTTATCGTATTCCGTGCCCTTTCTTTTATCAAACCCTCCAGCTTGAAACAAGTAATTATTGATGATCACTGCTTGTCCACGAGGTTTTCTTTCCATGGGATATCTTCCGATACCAGACGTTGGTTTTGCTACGGCTGCTGTCTTCGTCCTCCCGGGAACTTCAACTTCTTTGCTGTGCTGTCGCTGCAGCTGTTGTAGTTTCATTTGCTGTTGACGCTGACGTTGCAGTTCTTCCAAATTCTGTTTCTGTTGTTGCGGCAACGTTTCACCGGATTTCTTTGTCAGGAAACTGCTTTGTCTCTGTTCCGTCGGCGTTGTCGCTTGAATAGGATACGATAAACTTGAAGACTGTGTCTGTTTCGTTTGTGGCGCAGAAATCGAAGAAGTCGAATACAGCGGTGCTGACATTACTCGTTTCCCAGGTGTCAGTGGCTTTGCGTCAGTTCGCGCTGCTGTATATGATGATGGTACGCTCGAAAGTGGCGTTTCCAAACGCTTGGTTTCACTCTTTCCAGCCTGTACGTTGCTTTGCTTTGTTTGAAATATCGATACAAACGAGCCCCCGTGCGTTGGTGTCGTAGTTTGTTTTGTTCCACTTTTCTCAGCCTGTTTATATGTCGTCTGCGCTGGACCCTGATAATTCAGCGAACTTGGCCGTGACGTAAGTTTCATATGCTCCATACCTGTAGTCGACGTGGTTTGCTTTGGCTCTGGATCGACAGGTTGTTTTTGTCCGCCCGTTGCGACTGTAGCTTGACTTATTATACTTTTAACTTTCGATGATTTGTTTTCACATGCCATAGACTTGCCCTTACAAAATGGATTGTCGTCTAAATCGATGGTCTTCAATTTTGACAGTCTTTTCATGGCGGCCGGTAAACATGTTAGTTTATTCTTGTTTGCATGAAGTACTTCGAGTTTGGAAAGATTACCGATACTTTCAGGAAGTGAGGTTAGCTCATTGCAAGACAGGGTGAGTTGCTTGAGATTTGAAAGTTCCCCAAGGTTGTTCAACTCATCTGAAATTTTGCACCAAACCAGACTCAGTACCTTCAATGTCTTGATTTTGAAGATCACTTTGGGAAACAGGCTGAGATTACAGTTGTACAGATATAGCTCTTCAAGAGGCAGTGTTGTCAAAACATCATCTGGTAAACTGGTGACACGAAATGGCAAATCCTTGAACCCAAAGTGTAATCTCTTCAAACTTGGGATACGACAGATCATTCTTGGAAATGTAGGTGTACCACTCTTCAATAGATTAACTTCCTGCAGTTGATTGAGTTGTATAACGTTGTAGGAGACAGACGTAAAGGAATTCGATTCCAAGTTTAATATTTTCAAGGATTTCATTTGGCATACAGCATCAGGAAAGATTTGCAAATTGTTGTCTTTCAGAGAGAGTTCTTCAATTACTGTCAATTCCTTGATCTGTGACGGTATGCTAGTTATTTTGTTCATCGACAAGTCGACAATTTTAGCATCTTTATATTTCGTCCACAGTTCATCAGGTACTGATGTCAACATACAACCACGTGCATCATATTTCTTTTTCCTGTCATCCCAAGATGGTTTCCTTGCCATTATTATTCTGTGAAAAAATAGTTTCCGAACGTCAGAGAAAATAGTTCCCATTGAATTTTTTCTGTGAGTACAATCAATATTGTGAATTGTCAACTTCTCAATGTCGTCTTGCCACTTTAGATATGACCAAAATTGACCCTTAAGGGACTGGTCAGTTTCTTCGGCCTGGGGGTGGATATTTTTTGCGGACATCAAAAAGTAGATGACCTCCCTATTCTAACTGTCGAAAACAATTTGAACCCGGAGACACGGGTAAAACAGAATTGTGACATATAAATATCGAAGTCGAAGTATACAAATGTCCTCATGGGAAATTACAGAGCTCGATGCGGAAAGTAGAGCGTTATAAATAATAACACAAATTGCTTCAAGTACAAAGTAATAATATCTGTTACTTAAGTTTCATACATCCTGCAAGTAACAGATATTATTACTTTGTACGTGAAGCAATTTGTGTTATTATATATATATATATATATATATATATATATATATATATATATATATATATATATATATATATATATATATAACACATTTATAGTCAAGTACAAAGTAATAATATATGTTACTCAAGTTTCATGCATCCTACAGTCTTCAGACAAAAGTGAAAGGATATAAGCAACACTCTCATTTATATGTTTAGGACGTACCATTTTATCTGTAGGTGGAGTTAAAATTTAATAAATAATATTTGTTTCGGTGGCGTCATTTTGAAACCAACTCAGAGCGTTATATTTTAACATGTTATATTTTCATCATTCAGTCATTCTGTTTTGGTTAAATTACTGACTTGTCAGTTTAGGTATAGGACTTTTAAATTTTCAATTTTAAAGTATGAATACAGTATTTTAAATGAGCTGTGAATGTATTTCTATGCATAACCAGATGCCCCTAACTGTTATACACTGCAAATCACTAATCTCAAAGAGAGAACAGCAGTAAATAATATTTCATTGGGTAAATAAACCGTTGCCAGTCCCATGCTTAGCTCAACGAAAGTCTGTTTTCCTCATTTGTGGGTAAAGCTTAACATATAGAAGGGGCAGTTACTTGTAGCTGTATCTTTCGAAATTTTCATGATTTATATTCTGTAAATTAACGACATAAATGCCCAGCTATAGTTGGTCAACATATTACACATATTTAAAAATAGACTTATAGATCCAATAATCAGCATCATTAAAGATAAATAAATAGCCAAAACATGAAATTTAGTCTGGACTAAAAATTCCTTTTTTCGCCTATACGTATGAAGGCTATTTCAACAAGATTAACCTGTTATGGCCAAGAAAAATAAAAAAGTTTGTTTCTCAACCAAGACATATTTCAAAAATGATGCAGGGACGCGGGTTTTGTTTACTCTTAATTATTTTTATTCTTCACTCAACAAGATGCAGAAAAAACATGAAGACAACATAGGAATGCACCCAGGGATAAATGCACAGCAGTGTTGCTTTGATATTTTTGTATAGCAACAGTTCTGTGGTTTGACTTTTAGTGCAGCAATATATATTATTGCCTGAATACATGGGTTTAGGTGCCCAAGAGCAGGTGACAATTTGCCCGACGCCAGGAGGGCAAATTGTCTCCTGCTGCGGGGGCACATAAACCCGTGTATTCAGGCAATAATATTTTTATTACATGCCTTTCACAGTTGACGCTATATGACATTTAGTTACATGCAGGGCATTCGCAAACAATTTTACCATTATCGAGCAGCAGCAAACATATTTTAACGAAAGTCAAAATAGCAATGCGCACACTGATATTTTACGTCTAGCGTTAAGCGTCTACTGTGACGTCGAAAACGTCGACGGGCTTCACGGACTGGGTAACTATGGAAACCGGTCAGTACATAGTTCACACGCCCGCTAACTCCCCGGATGTTCCTATTCAAATCAATGCATATTTGCACTAACGTCGAGGCATGTGATAAAGCACAGTGTTATGCACTGTCGTCGCGATGGCGCTGAAAGTCGGCAGATGTATAAGAGGTCATGCCAGGCACATTATAGTAATGTTTCTACTAACTGCATTACGCCCAAGAGATCATGCGTTGGCGCTACACGCAAATGCACATGTTTGTTTCTACCGTGGTTCATTCGAAGTCCGGGTTTAGCCTCAGATTATTGTTGGTGGGTCGAAAAGTTTATAATGACCCACTGATTAAAAAGACAGGTAATACTTCAACGGAAAAGGGATCTCATAAAGAGATCGAGAATATTATTCCATGTCAGTTGATTTCATGGAATCTTTCATGCTCGAAATGGATATCTCACATATGAATAGTCCGATTTCTTAACAAAACCGTTTAGTCATACGATCGCGATAACTATCCAGTCAAGAAAGAGACCAGTCAAGACGGACTTTAAAACAAGAAATATTACCTGCAACTGTAAAGGTCGTATGAGTTTTCTTTGTTGAAGGCGGTAACGATAGCCTTTCTGTTTCTATACTTGTTTCTATATGGGAGATCGAGACTCACTCTCCCAAAGAAGTCCCCTGTGTATCGTTTTCAAGCAGCTGGTCTCATGTCTTCACAGCAAGGGACCTCGCGAACAGAATGATGGTTGTAAACGAGCATGCATAACAGGCGCCTGTTTTCTTACGTGTCTAAACAAGTTGCCCTTTAAATTACACATAGAAGTAGCATATGCAAGCCTAGGGTAACCTGTTTGGACAAGTAGCCCTACTTGCGCCATTTATGCCTCTTCAACCTTCAAGCGTTTTAAATTGAGTTTGAATAAAGCATATCTCTGTAGTTTTTTTTCTGTCTTAATTGAGGAACAAAATTTGCAGGACAAAATGGAACGCCAGTAGAGCATTTTCCCCAATTCTATAATTTTAGTAACACTTCCAAACTTGTCAGGTGCAGCCAACTGGTAAATTTAGTAAACTTTACAAAACATGTTTCTTGAGCTGATATACTGATTTTTTGAAAGTAAAACTGTTCGTAACTGTCCTAGCCTCCCACCAGCATAAGCTAAAGCATGTCCTCCCACTGAATTAGAATGCCGCCCTTCAGCATCTCTGGTCTACCCGGCTACCCGCTCCCCATTCCCCACAACGGTTGAAGCTCCCCATTGCCCTCTCCGCACCACTGACAATTGCCTCCCGTCCACCAGATGTACATATTCCAACATGTACATTTCATAGATCCAACTATTTATCAATCACCCAAGCATTCCCAGCATTCCCCTTACTCTACCCTAAGGCTTTTTCCGGTACCCACTGCCAGAAATTTTCTACCCACTTTAAAAACTGAAATTTCTTCGCTCCACACTGTAAAAATTGCCTTTTTCTCCTCATTCACTGGCCTTAAATGACCCACATGGCCGCCATCCGCTTACACGTTGGCCGCACCTGAAGATTGACTAGATTGACTTCGCCCTAACCCTACTTTCAGCTTGTATATCTGACCGTAATCTAGGTTAGAACAATAAATCATTTGTCAGTGGGCATACTGATATGTTGATAGACAAGTTCTTTTCCCCGAAATGGTGCTTTATCGCGTCATATTGGATGCATAACAACCATACTATTACAGCCCTGAATTCCAAATGCATCTCAACATATCGTTCCTTGGTGAAATCAAGCAGTCGTCTATAATAAGTATTAACAGCGTAGCTACCATACGACTGTTGACCTTTTTCACTTAATGGTTTCGGTAAAGCTGTCGAGATAAAATTCCTCCCTTCACCTTTGACCATATGCTCATGTTTAAAGTTTCGGTTATATTTTGTTTATTTAATGAAAATCTTAAGGTACCTTAGTCATGTTTTTAACTATCTATGCAACAAAAAATGCACGGTTTGTTTGTCTGTGGATGTCTGCCTCAATAGCACGCTTAATTTAAGCGATCGTTACATTTTCAGTTCATTTTCCGTAGGGGAAGTAAATCAATATCAATGACACAATCGGTTGATAGTTGACATGTGATAATTATTCACGTGGTTATTCCCCTAAAACTTACCGTCACGTTCTTATCTATAAGTCCATCGTATTGCCAGTGAATGCGTGGGAAACTCACAGCCTTGATACTCCATGTTTAAATCGGCCATTATCCGTATGCTCGTAGTAAACCACACCTGTATTTTATGCAAAATCACTATTTAGTTAATTGTTAACCATGATAATTGCATGGCCTACGTTAAAACTGTGTCACATTTCAAATAAGGTAGCATTGCAGGTTACTGTGTTTGATGCCTCGCATTTCAGAAATCCATGGCTGTTGCGTTACTATTGTACCATGGTAGCATTGATTATACCGAGAATGGACATGGAATTTTCATTCCCGATACCTTAAAGCAAACTTTGATGTTTGCCGACGACAAGACATGCATTACGAGATACCTGTGGTGGTGTGGTGAGCCAACTAAAATTATATTTATTTGTGTCATTGGCAACCAAACATACCCTATTTAAAACCATTGGATCCTTCACTGTTTTCGTAGTTTAAAAAATCATGCATAATTTTGCAGAAGTGCTCATTTTTGATGGGTGACACCCAAAAAGTAGAAAAAGTGAAAAAGTGAAAAGTAGAAAGAAACCTCGAGCGACCCATCCTTTATCTTAAAACATAGTCAAAAATTCGTTTGCTTGTTTGTCTGTTTGTTTGTTTTTGGCTTAAGTAAGAAGAAGATATTTTTACTGCCACAAGGAATGGCAGAAATAGGATTTGAAGTCTATGCTTTCATGTAAAATATGTGATTTTTTCATTCATAGTGAACCGCAATTTTGATATTCGGTATTCTTCCACTTTGAATCAATGTCCAAGTCACACTTATATCTTAGTCTCAGGAAACGTCGATCAGTAATTTTCTCTACACAAACGCCATATGTTCGTTCTTCAAACGTTTGTTAGTTTTGCTGAGTACCATGGTCCAGTCAATGTCGCCATTCTAGACATTTAAATATTTTTACTTACTATTTCAGTTATTCTTACTGGTTATGATTTGTGTAGGACCCTGTTATACACCACAACCTTAGTAATTTTCCTCCTTGTGAGTCCGTAAATGGGAAATCCTTTCAACACCAAATTGATTAATAAACGTAAAACTGCCGACAGTATAGAGAAAGTACCTCAAGAAACAAACATAACCAAATATTGTCCTCGTATGAAACAACTCTCAGAATCAACTTCCACAAGTGTTAAATGTATCCTTATTGCATGCGTCTCTGTGTGTAGGTTGTGTGTCTCGTGTTCTTTTATTAATGTTCGAATTTTTTAAAGTAATCTTTAACTTCCATGGCATCTTAATTTTTGTACCCTTGTGAGATGGAATGTGTCTGATATGATGTATGATATGTGGGCGTATATGTACCGTTAACTCATTGAGAATGAAAACAAATATGACAAATATTTCTCAAATGGTCATTACCAGCACGCCTGGCTTGACTTACAACAAGGTGGATTTACCTGATAACGTAAAATTTGTTACTTTGATCAATCTTGACGGGTGTAGTATGCCAGCAGGGTACGCTAACCAATTCTGGAAACCTGCTACCACCATCAATACGTTGATCAAGATGACCCAATTTTATTGACATATTCTATTTGTTCAGTGAACAACGATAGAAGATAACCGTACTTAGGTTTAGTAACGGTGCTTGGACATAGTAAATTATTCATTTGCCTTGAATGATACTGATCGTTGGACCTAATTTTATGTCTACTTGCAGGGGCCTACAAAACCAAAGTTAAAATAAGCTATCAGGCAGAAAAGTTAGAGCCAAAATGGAGGAAATGAAAAGTAACGGAAAAAACACAATTGTTATACTGCTGCCATGTTTCTGTCTCTTCTGCTGTTGATGTGAAGCCACCTATAATTTCCTGTGTACCTTCAACTCATTTACGCTAGAACATGAATAGACCTGTATATTTTTACGTTAATATGAAACATACTTGTCATCCGTGTGAACTCTATTCAAAGTGGCGCCGCAAGATATCAACTGAGGGATCGATAGACTGACATGGCTTGTTCTCACTTGCAGCGCGACGCCTAGCAATTTAAAAATGATGAAGAACGCTTCTAACACGCTTAAATACTCTGAGAGATAATACTTAAAAAGGATTAGAAATTTTATGTAAGAAGCGTCTTCTCTTGAGACTCTATGCTGGCGTGAATTCCTGGACGATCCTCTTCTAGCATAGATCGAAGATTTATTAGTTAGGCCCATCATTTTGTCTCACCGTGAGTGCTAAGGTCTCATGTTGAACTTTAGTCTCTGACTGAATATGTGACCCCGTGACTCTAGCTCAAATTCCCGTGTTCCGTTAAGTAGAGCAAGGCGAGTCCCTTCCCCTGTCATTACATTTTTATTATTTTACATAAACAATCTCGATGAAGAATCTTGATAACCGATCATAGAGGGCAAGACACTTGGATTGACCTCCCCCCCGGATTCTCCACCATGTAAAATATCGCAAAGTATGTGACTGGAACGCGCTCCATCGTCCGCTCGCACGGGTCCGTTACTCCTACTACAATCTCCCACTATCTAATTTCTGATTTCAGGGAGCATCCAGCTGCCCAGAGAGGAGAACTTGATACGCGAAGATGGGAACGCTCTGAATTTGGTGTAGTACTAACACCGACGATGATGTGAAGCCATCTCTGTGGTGTAGAGTTAAAATATATCTTTGTTGCATCAGGCACGGTGACTGAGTCAGCACACTACTGACTCCTGACTCAGTCAAACCGGTTCTGGGAATAGAACAAAAATAAGTGGAAATGATTATATTAATAATGTTGGATAACGAAAATGTTGTGCTTTTTTAGGTAATAAGTAGATTTGTGGACACGGAAGCAGTTAAGTTACCGTAGCGTGACTCTGAATTGGCCGCTTCCCTTTACACTTGTCCCTTTAAGGTATATGCTACAATCATGTTGTTTTACACGCTCTCAGTGGAAAAATGAAACATTAAAATTTAACAGTCCCACACTGTAAAAATAGCGGACGCTAGACGCGTCTTTACGTGTTCAAAATGTACATGTCGGTGTTCAAATTTGAACGGCTAGTGTTCATATTGTTAACACTAGTGTTCATATTATTAACAATGATGTTCTAAACCTGAACACGATGTGTTAACAACCATCTCCTTCAAGTGTTCAAAAACTCAGCATCACAGAAATTTTACAATACTCTGAAACAGTTAACAATCTTTTGTGTTTTTTACTTTACAATGGCTATATTAACTTTACTACTGCCTCTCTGTCCGGCATACGTACACGGATTTTGGTATGACAAATTTCACACTAAGTGAAAAATATTTCCGGTCTACAATTGCTGAAAGCATGTTTTTTTCTAAAAAAGGAAGTATAAAAAATAATTTTACACGTTTATTACGGGTTGAAATTTTGAAAATTTGAAAAGACAATCAGAAAACCACCATGAACGTTTTAATTTTAACATCGGCGTGCAAGAGGCGTTCTACTTCTAAACACTTGGTGTTCAAGTTTGGTGCCTTTTCCTATCCCATGATGCATCAAAACGGAAGTTGCGACATTTTTCTTGTAAGCGCACGCTGAAATCGTGATCGTGCGGAAACAAGACCAGAAAGGGTAAGTTTTCTCTCCAAAATCGTGAAAGGTTTTAGATTTTGAAGCATCTGTATTATTATCCTTTGAAATTAATTGTATTTTACTATAAAATAGCTTAACTACGTGAAGAAACCTTTTTTCTTTCCGTGGCTGGTAAACCAACAACTAGCTGTGAATACGCAGTGGTACTTTTGGCCATGGCCTATCGATCGATCTCACTCGGGTCAAGGGTCATCGCAACACACTGTAGCGATAACCCTTGACCCGAGCGCGATCGATACGCCTTGCGTAGTACCGCTGCATAATCACAGCTAACACATGTCTTTTAGTAGACACAATCGCATGTAAAACATCAGTTAAGCATCGTAGAGTATACAATGTATTGTTTCAGTATATGAGAGTTTGGCTTTTTTATTTTAATCAGTTGATGACAAGAATAAGCAAATATTTTGTATCAGTAATGAAAACAGGCTCCCCTCAGCCCCTTGTCTTTCATAGAAAGTCTCATCTCGCCATATTACCTATTGTTGCATTATTTTCAGGATGTAAAAAATGGACTTAACTGAAAATCGAAGAGTTGCTACAGAAGAGGTAGCTGTCTGGAACCAAGCTTGAGAACCCCAATTCATCTCTAATGTAGATTTAAACTTTCAAGGGTCAGTAACTGAATTTTGATAAGTTTCTGTATTTGTGTTCTTAATTAATCTAAGCTTTGGTAGCATGCTATGATCAACAATATGTTGCCGGAGAATAAGTTTTCACAGACGTGTAGTCTCCCTCATCAGATGCAAGGGTAGAATGAAAATTTAAAGCTGAAAGCGACAGAAAATTCAGAGTAAAAATGTCCTCTCTGAATTACTGAATTTTCTGAAATTTTCACTCTGAATTTTCTATCACTTTCTGTTTCAATTTTCCATTCCCCCTTGCATCTGATGAAGGAGACTTCACGTTTATGAAAGCTTATGCCCCTGTAACATTTAGTTGATCGCAGCATGCTATCAAACCTAAGATTATTTTGTATTGTAGCTCAACGCGTTTCTTGTTCTTAGCAACTGGGTTTTAGCTTTGCTGTCAGCTAAATTAGTGGATGTGTTGCATTGTACTCAAATTTGTACATAACAAGGTTTTTCTTCAAAACAGCCTGTACGAATCCTTTAATATTTGGATTACTGGTTCCCAGGGATTACCCTAATAAGATATGTTTAAATTATGATAAAATATGCACATTTATGTTTTTGAGGCTGATTTTGCTATTTTTTTGGTAAAAATCTTCTTCTCTTTTACTGACGTCTTCAATGTTTGGTGAACATGTCCCTAATAATGACCTTTGTCAAATTTGTGCTAATTGTTATGAAATATTCAAATTTTTATATTTCATGGCATTTTTTGTCATTTTTGGTCAAAAAATCTTTAAAAAATCTTCTTCAAACTGCTAATTTAACAGTTTTGATATTTAGGACATAGATCTCTACTGATAGCTTTTCCAGATTGTTCAAATTATGGAGAAATTTGCAACTTTGTATTTTTAAGACATTAAAGAAATTTCAGATATTTTTAAGATATTAGGGATCACCAGAATGTGATATATTCAAGTTTATATGAAATCTACGTTTTCTTTTATTTTAAGGGCGAATTTTACCATTTTTGGTAAAAAAAATTGTATAAAAATTAATAGCAGGGTACACCAGAATTTGAAAGGGCTTTTCGAATATGTTTTTAATTTCTGAGAAGTAGATTTTTGAAATGTCACCGATTTATTTCAGGGGTTATTTAAAGATCTTACAAACAAACAAACCTCTTGGTTTATGAAGGACTTCGTTGGACAAGGAAATAGGTTTTATCCTGCCAAGGACCCACTTTCCCCACTTTCTGCATGTTGTGCCATACTGTGACACTTTGACAACTTAGTGTGGACAACTATATACCATGTGCACTAGAGAAGCCTTGACTAACTTTTTTTTCTTCAAAATTTACAATTGTCTATACAAGAGGAAATGTCTTTAAGAAGCCATCTTACAAAAATGGCGTATGCATTTCATACATATACGTGTTTTCAACACAATAAGTAAGCCAAATTGTGAACTTTTTCAGATGAGTTTTGTACGTTTTAAACAAGCATGAACATAAAACGTAATCCACAATATTTAAGTAAAACCAGTTTTGTCATTTTTTAAAACGATCTAAAGTGTTTGAGGGGATTTTCTATTGCTTATGTTTTTGATACGAGGGTGTTTACACCGTTGGTAGTTTCCTCTGACAAACTTTACATACAAAGTAGTAATGTTTATTTGCCCATTTTACAGTAAATTATTGTATTTTACCGTATAAATGTTTTGTGTATTTTTAGAATAAAATAATTTTACTGAAT
>LD343010.1:1474444-1484789 GCA_001465055.1 Ptychodera flava | reverse complement strand
GGTCAAATTTTAGAAATCTGATTTGGAGGGGGGTCGCTTTTTACGTTTCATTTGTCGCTCAAATTCCACCAACCCCCCCCTCCCCGTAAATAACGAATGCTCCCTAAACGATAATCGTGGTATATAGAATAAACTAAAATTGTGCTTATGGTCGTTGATCTCATGAAATACTATCGTTCAGAAAAAGAAGCTCAAAGAAGTCACGTCATTTATGAAACTCCTGTTAAACTTATATTTTCTAGCGGTTTGTTTTGTTTTGTTTTGTTATGTTTTGTTTTGTTTTTATGTGTCAGTTTGGTATGCAATATGCCAGCGTGAAAAACTGTAAGATGTAGCGCCATGTTTTGATTTTGGAAAAGTATTGAAGATTAAAAAGCTTATCATGTGAAAATATCACTGGCTTTTGATGAGTATTAGGGAATCAATATTATGATACTCAAACGTGCAAGCGTAAACGCAAATAGTTTAGGCTGCATTAACAAACACCTCTGGAGGGGGCAGAGATGTCAGGGGGGACTTGAAAAAATGTACAAAACACAAGGGGGATCGGGGAAAAATTGACATTGCAAAGAAGGACTTGAAAATGTTTTGAACATCAAATTCCTTTTCAAATACCTTCTGGCTCTTTCGTTTCCTTCCATTTCCATTTTCGGCGCGCCTTTCGGGTGCAAGTTTTAGGGTATATTTAAGGTAGAACGCACCTCGGGGACAGAAATTCAGGCCTTCAAATTTTATCAATTTTCTTCTGACCTACCACTTGTGGGGGCTCATTTTGAAGCTCCTGGCGAAAGAAATGTTTTCACCGTCTTAGTTTTTCGAAAATCGAAAATTTTATTTTTTCTCATAGAATTAACACAGGGATGGCGGCCATTTTGGATTTCAAATCTCGAGTAATCGCAAGTTATTTGTCTCTCTAGTACAAAAGTTTGCACGGTGACCCCTGATTTTTATTCTTGATTTGGTAAGAGAATGGTTGAAAGTTTCACTGAGGAAAGTTTGAGCAAAAGTTTAAGTCTTTCACTTTCGAGGTGCATATTACCTTAAGCAATAAAGCACACCCAGCGATGGTATACCACGAGATTTTGACCAGTTCACGACATATATGCACGAGAAATAGCGATGAAGTGAAATGGTCAAAATCGAGTGGTATACCGTCGCTGGGTGTGATTTATTGCTATTATATCATAACAGTATATTGAAATTCTGGCGTGGAACATCATAAAAGGAATTTTCCTCAAGCAGAGAGCTAGCGCATGCCAGCCGTGGTATATCGCAAATATACCACGTTTCTTTTCGCGTCTCGACCAATCAGATCGCTGTATTTGCACCATTAATACACTGGTATGATATAATAAACACTTTATTTATGATCCAAGCAGCCACCTTGAGGCAAAAGATTAGGTTGTCATGATTTCCACTTAACCAACCCCTCTGATTTGCAAAACTGTCCTCTATAATGACTAAATATTTCAACTTAACCTTTCAACAACCATTTGGGAGATAACTTATTTGATATCATTCTCCCATTGACAATACTTTGGGTATAGGTCAGTGTCAAACGTTCATGTTGTTGTGTGTACGTTATTTTTTAGGATTTTGACAGAATACAAACTATTTAGAATAGTGCACAGTGTCATCACTAACAGCTGGAAGTTTCAGGTCAAACAACCTTTGAATAACAATTTGGGAGCTGATAACCTACGTACATGTATGCGTTATTTGTACGTTCCTCATAGCCTACAATGTATAGTGAGTCAACATTTTTCAGTGAAATTCCAAAATCAAATTTCTTGCACACACATGGACTTGTAACCACCCTAGTCTAATCAAGTACATTAATATCAATAAGCAAGCGTACATAATTAAACAGATTTGCCGGGTTTTATATTTAAACAAATATTCATAGTGTCCTCGTAGACTACAATGTATAGTGGATCAACATTTTCGGCGAAATTCAAAAATCAAATTTCTTGTACACATGTGGACTTGTAAACACCCTACGCTATCAGTTATATCAGTTATCAAACGTCTGTAGATGAACAGCATAGTTTTCTCATATTATCGATGAAATCCTCAAATTAATTTTTTGTATACACATGCACTTTTTACCTGCAACTTAACTTCAAGCAAAGTACATTTACACGAATTATCACACAAATGTATATGTAGATATATAGCTCGTTTTTTATGGGAAAATTTTTAATAGTTTGCCCAATATTCTCCCGTGTATTATGATATGATATTTTTGGACGAAGTACTACATCGGCCATATTTTGTCTTCCTTTTGGTGGGGGGGGGGGACTTCAAAATTATAGCAAGTCAGAAGGGGAGACTTGAACACATTGCGGGTTTGTTAGGGGTATTTGAAAAAATCTGGGAACTTTTTTGAAATCTCCCCCCCCCCCTCCAGAGGTTTTTGTGAACGCAGCCTAAATGAGATTCTCTTTTGATATTAGACAGTGTGTGTTGTGTAAAGACCTCAAAGGTGTCCATGACCTCAAAGGTGTCCCAACACTTAATGTGCAGTAAGATAGGGGGTTAAACGTGCGTTGGAAGACGTTTGATCGGGCAATAATGTTAATTCAAAAGAGTTGTCAATAACAAACACACTTTCTCCATGTTGACAAGGGGACAATCGTAAACCTTTGAAATGTGTATCTAATGTTCACAGTAAATCGTAAATTTATATGCTGATACGCATGCGTAAAAATATATATACCTTTAAGTTTCATTGTTTTGGCACAAATTTCCAGAGACGGGACGGACCATATGGCAAACCCAAGTAGCATACTTGGTGTATGATATTACGCCAAGAAAAAGGATTCGTTTCAGATATCTGCAATTTTCGACATCTGCAACAGGTATTCGATGTAAAATTTCCTTTTTAATTTGTTTTCTGTGCATTTTAGTATGAAATTTTCCCCGCAAGAATGAGTCTATAGACTTTAATGAAGTTTGTTTGTTAATTGTTCTGGTTGTACCATTTTAAAAATGCATGGCTCATATAAAAGAAAGTGCATACAGGCTTAGCATTATTTCAAAGTTCAAACTGGAGGCTAGAAAGACAAATTATGTACATAGCTGGAAAACATTAATAAATTTGTGGAGCATACCTATGAAGGAACAAAAATGCAGGAGTCAAGGTGATGAAATCGATAACCGGAAATAATCATCACATTTTGTCTCGTGTGAACACATGGATTACACTGGTTTGTCAAAACAAATCATTAAACATTTTTGAAGCATTGCACTGTACGTTTGGCATCTTACAGGAACAGTGACACAACGATCCAATTATTATACGTTAATGTGTTTACCAATAATATTGAGCAGCCCATTCCGATCCTCTCGGCCACGTAGCTGTCATCAATCGTACGATAAGTCATCGCCACCGTCACAATGCTTGTGATGATCCATATTAGCGTTACATTGACGATTCCAAGACATATTATCAGATATTCGCTGAAGTCGTCACACAGAAATAGAACTTTTGTCAACAGATTTGGACGTTGGTCGTTTTTCTCCATGTCTCATCAATACTTAGTTTGATACACACTCCAAAAGATTATACCTCGGGAATGAAGGCAACTCGTGAAGTTGAAGATCTATCCGTAGAATGAATGACGGACTGTAAGGCATTACAGAGACTAGCAACACGTGAAAGGCTATTATGATGACATGTCACGGAACTCCTAATTCATATGGAAAAAAACTCCCACCCTACAAACTGATAGTAAAATTATTTAGAAAGTGTCGTTTGTGTGACGTAGTCAAATTAGAAACTGACGGTTTCATTCATGACATTTGCTTTTCCCAACACATAGACGTGGCCAGACGTGACTACTGGAGCCAAGAGTCACAACTGGCCACGCTATTAATATTCATAAGTTTGCTTTACCTCTGTGCTGTCACACTAATCATTATTATTTCAGGATAAACACACGAGTACAGAGTCTCGTAATCCCATAGTAACAATAAAATAATAACATTTGATAAAGTACAGACGGAAGTGTTTATAAAAGAAACTGTACAGCAACCAGGAATTTTCAAAAACACGCCAACTTCCTGATGACACCCGAAAAGTCAAAGGTTGGCTCTTACGTTAGATTAGTAACCCCACACCTTATAGACGACAACATTTTCTAGATAATCACTTCAAACAAAATTCTTTGTTTGCAATAACAAACACGATGTTAACACTATTACAAATAAAAATATTATATTTCCAACATAAACCAAATAAAAACTGAGCTTACTAGTATGTTAATACACTTATGTTTTTCGTCTGTGTTTGTTTTTTTCCTGGCTGGCTGGTAGGTTTTTCAAAAGTCCAAAGACGGCAAACAAATAATTTTCTTTAAATTGCCTAAACTCGAAAGCATTTTCAACTATTAACAAAAGGGACTTTCCTTTACCCAGCAAGTTAAGTAGCATCGTTACTAGTCGCCAGGTAAACAGCATGTCAACAAAAGTTATGACGATATTGTTCAGTGCTACTAAAACTGAGAGCAATGGCCCAGTGAGAAATCCGAACTTCGCTCTTTTTATTCATCCTTTCACCAGCATTGTGATTTTTCTACCCTGAAATGCCACTAGTAAATGACACGAGAAACAGCTCGAAAAACATTTGCTTTATAGGAATTTCCCTGATACTAGTCTGGGCGACCGAGCCAGCATGATAGTGCCTCCACAGCACAGACAAACTGAGCCAACAATAGGAAGTTACCTCATATAGGTGTTAGAAGCAGTCAGTTTGCCACGGCGTCTCAAACGGAACTTTGTGGTAATGTAACTGCTTTTTTGTTGTTAGAAGTTATATATTGGCGACAGGATGTCTCACATTACCTGACCGGTAAACAGGACCAGGGTTCATACACTTTGCTTTGACCAACCAGGTACACGTTTAAAAACTTTGAGCTGATCCAACATTTTTGGCAAAGACATCGAGAACAGTAGAAATTAGTGGGTATGTTATTATGCCAACCACGTCAGTTTCTGTGTGAAGAAAAGTTTGAATGTTGATTCTGGATAACTAGCGTTGACTTACCGAAAATAAACCGACGAAAGCCGATGGAGTGAAAAAAAGCATTTGTTTGAGCGATAACTGTTTTTTTCGCTGAGCTAGGGAGGCCTTAGAGCGCCTTCAGTTATTATGAGGGGCGGGCCTGGGGAAACTGAGGGTGGTCCAATATGTAAAATATGACCCTCCCTTATGCCCCTGTCTAAAATGTGACCCTCCCCGTTCAAACACAAAAGTTTAAACCGTGTATATAACCTTGATAGAACTGATGACTGTTATATTATAAGCAAAAATAATATTATATAGGGCTCAGCCCTTAGTGTCGCGCCAGGGGTTAAGATTGGCAACGTTATTTGTATTGATTCATGATAAAATATAAGTAATTGTTACTTCACATACGTTTATATGACAACTGTGCCCACTTTCCCTCTGATGAAAACAGTTCACGTACGTACACTGACGTAAACGACGTCAAACCCTGCAGCAATGCAAGAATAGATTTTCCGTGTGTAAAAATGTTGGACAAAAATTGGCAATTTTTACCATGATCATAACAGCCTATTGTGTTAAACAGGGGACGTATTATGCCATCGTTACCATTGCAATGGTAACCGCACTGCCCACCTTCAACTTGCAAGCTGAAAACTAGAGCGTTCCGTCTAAAAACTGGCAATTTTTGAATCTAGTTATTGACACAGGGGGCGCTTTTCTAAAATTCAATCCCAGCATTCTTTGCGTATGCCCCCGTTCATATGCACGACAGTTTTCTCCCTTTATCTATATCAACGATATTTTGTATCAGCGACAAGGTGCATAATAACATTTACTGGCTAATAAAAGAGGTATATTTTATAAAAGGCATGTTATATAATCGTAATTTGTTTCGTTTTTGTTTATTTACGAGTACTCAAAAAAAAACAAAAAACATGGCGGCGCCCATGAAAGAAGGGTACACTTCCGGTTACTCGCATAGTATATTATGAATAAGCGCATGCGTAGTCAGTAAGCCGCTGGCGCGACTAATATTATATAGGGCTCAGCCCTTGGTGTCGCGCCAGGGGTTAAGATTGGCAATGTTTTTTGTATTGATTCATGATAAAATGTAATTAATTTTTACTTCATAAACGTTTATATGACAACTATGCACAGTTTCCCTCTGATGAAAGCAGTTCACGTACGGTACACGACGTCAAACCCTGCAGCAGTGCAGGTATAGATTTTCTGTAACGTGTACAATTTTGGACAAAAAGTGGCAATTTTTACAATGATAACAGCCTATTGCGTTAAACAAGGGGCGTATTATGCAATCATTATCATTGCAATGGTAACCGCACTGCCCACCTTCCACTTGCAAGCTGAAAACTATAGCGTTCCGTCTTAAAACTGGCAATTTTTGAATCTAATTATTGACACAGGGGGCGCTTTTCTAAAATTCAATCCCAGCATTCTTTGCGTTTGCCCCCGTTCATATGCATGACAGTTATCTCCCTTTATCTATATCAACGATATTTTGTATCAGCGACAAGGTGCATAATAACATTTACTGGCTAATAAAAGAGGTATATTTTATAAATGGCATGTTATGCAATAGTAATTTGTTTCGTATTTGTTTATTTACGAGTACTCAAAAAAAAACATGGCGGCGGCCATGAAAGAAGGGTACACTTCCGGTTAGTCGGATAGTATATTATAAATACGCGCATGCGTAGTCAGTAAGCCGCTGGCACGACTATTAAAGGGACATTTGCTGCAACCTTTGGTCATACTTTCAGTTTTCTTGTTCTATGTATGAAAATGCTGTCAAGTATTCTGTTTGTCAACAAAGCCCATTCACGTGTAATGACTATTGTTATTGTTGACAAACTGTAGCTGTGGCAGCATCATCGTCGTCGTCATCAGTCGTCTAGTTATAACAGCATAAGTAAGTGATATGTGTGTCCTCTCTTTGCTGCTATTGATGCACCATTCACGATAGAAAAAAATTATGCATTTAACTTATGCAGATTATTCACACTGTGTAAATTACAGTTACCGCAATAGCAATTCTCATAGGATTGTTGTGAAGTTCCTTTACACAACTCATTCAGATTTTGCGGTGATCATAAACTTAGCAATGTATAATGTGACCCTCTCCCAGGCCAAGTTTGTTAGTTGTGACCCTCTCCCAAGAGGGCAAGTTTGTAAAACGTAACTCTACCGGATTCCTGCGGCCCACCCCCTCCCCAATAATAACTGAATGCTCCCTTACACATCGATAATTCAAAATCTTTTCACGTATCGAAACCGCACGTCTGTTTTATTTCTATAACTCCCGCGTTTCATTGAACTAACTTCAGTTGCAGAACAAATCACCTATGACCCAATCTTCACACACTGGGGACAAACAAGAGAATACAATAGAGATATGCGTGAACTGTGAACTAGATGGTAGCTGTGTACCAGGCGGCTATATCATAACCCCACGTTACAATCCGAATTTTAATTGGCTGGCCTGTAAGTGAGATAACAGATAGGGAGATGTATTTGATTTCTGGGTGGGGAGGATTTTCGAACATCTTCGCCAGCTTCAGATATACAAGAAAGAAAGTTACCTACATGTCAGGAACTGCCACCTAAGATAAGACTGATATATTAAATGCTTTAAGTCAATCTAGATGAAAAGAAGTGATTAATATTTGAATTTTCTAAATGAAATCACCATTCCTAGTATATTCATTGATAAAATGTAGTTTGATATTTTATACAGGAGATACTGGAAAAAACATCAAAATCGTTCAGTTACTTACTCTTTGAATCAAACAAGCCATCGGAAACAGTGGTGGGTTTTCACCAAAATGTGAACAAAATTCATTAAAAAATAATTGTCATTGATTGTTTCTCTCCGGTGATATGTTTTACTCAGCATTCATTTCGTTGAGGAAAGATTGAGCCAACGTTTGAGTCTCGAGGCAAATACTGCCTTAATGTGAAGACTTTGGATGAGTTTTGGTCTAAAGATGCCCAAAATTTCCGACGATGTGGTCGGTCGACGCAGCAAAGGTGTCTCTCTTTCGTGTAATAATATCTAATCACTGCACGATATGCATTTATAATGTTTCTCTTTGCAAAAGATATGATGATGTAATACAAAACGCCTGTGTTTGATTTATTTGATTTACTTAGAAAGCTCTACTTTTGGCATCGAGCACTGTAATTTTCCATGAGGCCATCATTTTACTTGTGAGTGTAATATATACTCTCAAATGAAGTCTACTAATGAAATCAGAATAACAAAATCATAATATATTGAAAGTGTGGTTCATACGTTGTCAAGTAAGAACTTCCTGTATGCTCAGTGCCTGCGTTGCACGGCAAAACAATTTAGTAATATTTCATTTTCGACAAAACAAAATTTACGAACTGAGGAAAAGCTAATACAATGTGCTGAAAATTACTTTGATTCATCAAAGTTTAAATATCTCCAGTAATCAATTGTGAAAAATCTCCAACTTTCTTTTTTATATTTACCAAGTTTGTGTTTATGAATTGAAATAAAATGTCCTCTTTTCTATATGTCACCAATATACCTATTGAAAGTCAGTAAATTTGGGGCTTTCTTTTCACGCCTACTTAATAAATAACTCTCTTGGTGACCAACAATCAAAATTGACAATTAGTTAAGGTAAAGTGGGATCTCCTGACAAAACCTCATTTGACGATACAACATTTCTGAACCGAGAAAGTGTGCCCCATATTAGTGAGATCTTGGGCAGGGTAAAAAATGCTCCTTATGTTTGTGTATCTGTGACTTCGAGAGGCTAGCGGTCTATAAACATCAAGTGTAAAGAAAAAATATAATATGATAGAAGCTCTCAAATATTAAACGAGGTATTACAGAATGAAAATTGATAAAGTTAAAATTGTTGTGGTCGATCTTGAACGGCAAAATACAGTTCTTGCGTCCACCGTGTACTGCAGAGCATCAGTAACTACCGTACTAATGACGCCATCAAACTTGTGCACGTGACTTTGGTTGGTGTAACCTAGTATTTTGGCTTCATCATATGAGAAAGGTTATTACAAGTTCTTCATGAAATATTTCCAAGGCTATCATCTGATCTTTTAACAATTGAATAGACGGCTCAATAAAATGCTGCAGACTGTAATGTCGGATTAAAAATTCTCTGCGGGATTTTCGTTCCTTTCAACTCGTCTCCGTTCGTTCTGACACGATCAAAAGAGCTGGCACACGAGCGTTTCCATTAACGTCATTGGCTTGAGACTCAGCGCGGAACATTACAGAGACATCATAGTTCTGCCTGTCAGAAGTGGTTTGACCCGCCGTCACTGTCGAATACAACTCCCGCCGCTCGCGTGTATTTAAATGCTCCACCGGTTCGATTCGCAGTCGGCGACGCTCTTCTGCTTCGTACTGCGAGAATACAAAAACACAAACTGTTCTCTTGTTATTGTTTTCTTCACCCTGAAATGCCTAAATATTATTCAAAGTTTATCGGGGTAGAAAGAGGCGGATTCATTGGCCTCGTTGTTTCTGTAACATTTCTAGTTTGATTTACAAAAGCATTTAAGTTGATCACCTGTACACTGAATAAGTATATATTATGGTAGCCTAATTTAGTTCTGGCGAGGCTGTAAATATCCTAGTCTCACTTTCCAGACCTCGTTCGCTTCGCTCACGCATTAAAACATCGAAGTAATGTGTACCGCTGGCGGTAGGGACACATGACATGTCGTAGAGCTTCGCGACTCGATGCCAGGTCACACTCCTCAACGCTAGCGGCGCACTTTTCTATGATTATTATGCAAGAACGAAGCGACCGAGATCTGAAAGTCGAGACTATAACTAGCCACAGTGACACTTCTAACGAAACGATGAAGTTTGACAGTTTTGATTGTTTGGTTGTTGCAATCCTAGCTTACAATTCAACTGAGTATATAATTTCGATCTATTTCACACACCTGATTATGAAGGCGGAACTGCCAGTGAACTTGTCTTAAACAAAAGCAGAATATCTCCAAATAGGCGTAAGTTTTGGTATTGATTTCGCTCCATATATGGCAAACCCATAACGTTCATATATCGGTCATTTGTTTTTTAGCAAACTTGCATAGAAAACATGCATGAAAAGAGAACATGTGACACCCTCTGACGAAGATAATACCAGATGTAATAATATGGTATATGGTAATACTTCCTAATTAGAATGCGAAACTGACGTAGTGTCTCATACTCACCAGCATGGTAAGACCATACATGAAAATTCCCCAGCAAATCAGATTAAGCGTACTAACAATCAAAAGAACAGTCTCTTCTGATCCGTCGGT
>LD343010.1:1451069-1472163 GCA_001465055.1 Ptychodera flava | reverse complement strand
TATATATATATATATATATATATATACACATTGATTTTTATCATGTATGGTTAATGATTTGAACGCCGACAGTTTTTCGGAAAGATGTGTTGGAAAATATCACCAATTACTATTAAGTCCAAACATAAAGAAAGATCCCCGTGAACGACACCATTGTAGTTGTTGAAAAGTAACTATGTAGCCGAAACAATGTGTGAGAGTAAGCTGTAGTCAAAGTTATTCATGGCGATACAGTGTCATGCATTTCCAGTACATCTAGTAATTCTACAAATAAATCAAATTAATCATCCTCTTCTTAAACAGTTTTGTCATGAGTAAAAGGGTTGCCACAGTTATAGCTACCTTGTGCCTGGAAGATTAATTTGACAGTAGACACAACTGGTGGCATGTAATAAGAGAAAGCAAACTCCACATATCGTTCACATCTTATAGTTGTTTGAATTTTGTGTATGTTATGTTTGGCTGTTTTGTGTAAAGTGTTGATTTGCCATGGCGAGACGTACCCCTAATCTACGTATCCTGCCCTGAACCCATACTGGAGTGGAAAGACTACTCTGACACTGCGATCCTTTGATGCTACCTCTTGATGCTACGAGAATAGAGTTGCTTTAAATTCATTTTCGGTTGGTGAAACGTGTGCACTACTTGACCACGTTGTTTCACTGAAGTTGTTTGTTAAAGTAAGGAAGCTAGAATGTCTACCGTTTCGGTCTGCTTGTGTTTATGGATGCTCATGTGAATCGGAGATCGAGTGTTGTAGGTTTTGTTTTGCATAGGTGTAACGCTCATATTTCTGTTTCATATGTATGTAATAAGGCTACGTTCACAAATAATGGTGGTGAGGGAAGGAGGAATTCGGGCTAGAATCGAAATTTTGAGGGATAGTAGAGGAGTACTTAAAAATTTTGATCTGCCTATGGGGGACCTGAAAATGTTTTGGTTCCCCTTTACTTTTTGCTATTCCAAGGTTTCGAAGGCAATTCAATGAAACTCGAATAACAATTTAATGTCATCCGATTGTTCTGAAGTTAATAATAATCAAACAAGATCTAGAATTACTTTTACTTTTTATTTTTACTTCATTACTTTTATCTCGAAAAAATTTTGTATTTTGTATCGTATTGTTGTGGCATAATTGTTCTAATGTATCGTAATGTTTCGCCTTTAACAAATCATTGAATGTTGCCGTTTGATTGCATGAACTGGAATCTGGTATCTGTTGGTTTTGTGTGTGTTCTTAAGTCGAGAATGTTAATTTGTTGCATCGATGACCTTCACAGATAATGAGGTCTAAAGATGTGATTTTTTGAGAAGAGCTTTCGAAAATTTCAGAGCAGGATGCATTTTTTATGTTTGATATGAATTTACTAAGCTCATGTTGGGTTCCAATGAAAATCATACATTGTCTCTGAATCTAATTCAGAGCGATATTTGTTCTGTGTGTTGCTGAATTATTCTTATTTTGTATATATTTTATTCTTATTTTGCATAATGTGGGCATAATTTTATATTTACTGCACAATTTTATGAATATTAAAAATAAGTCAAGATATTCGCGATTTAAATAAAAATATTCAATAAGAATATTTTAGATACGTGGTTTGAATTCATAGCTCTATTCTACATGCTAATACCTTTCATTTGATATATCACTCGATAGTTTAAAAGCAAGTGAAGAGTACATAACAATGAATTTTTATAATTTTATATAAGACTCATGCAAATTAGGTACCCGTGTGCATTATGCAAATTAAAGAATTACGGCTCTATTTTGCAGCTGCATATCGTCAATTTTCGTGAAGCAGAGGTAATAGGCTTTCAGGTGACGTATAATGTGGCTGTATGATGTAGTTGTATGTGTTAAAATTATTAAAATATCGTTATTCAAAAGGGGAAAATATATTTTTCTATATAATTGCGAAAAAATTTCAATAAAATCATTTTAATATCTCTTTGGGTATCTATTTTGTATTCTACATGCAAATGCCTTTCATTTGATGTATCACTCGATAATTTAAAGTATGCTTAGAGTAGTTAATAAATTCCTAGTTTTATATCACGTTTCTGTAATTTGCGTACCCATGTGAATTATGCAAATTGGGTGCTACGGCCGTACTTGACAATTAAATATTGTCAATTTTCTTGAATTACAGATAATAAGCTTTCAAATGACGTACGATGTGGCTATATGATATGGCTGTATTAAAATTTTTAAAATATTGTTATTCAAAAGGGGAAAATATTTTTTCAATATAAATATGAAAATATGTCAGTGAAATCAATTTAAATATCTCTTTGGATATCAAAGTTGTATTCTACATGCAAATACCTTTTATTTGACATATCACTCGATAGTTTAAAAGTATGTTTAGAGTAGTTAACAGCAAATTTATGATTTTACATCGCATTTATGCAAATTGGGCACCCGTGTAAATTATGCAAATAAGGGGCTATGGCCCTAATTGACAGCTCAACATTGTCCATTTTCATAAAGTATAGATAATAAGCTTTCAAATGACGTATGATGTTGCTGTATGATGTGGCTGCATGTGTTAAAATTTTTAAAATATTGTTATTCAAAAGGGGAAAATAATTTTTTCACAATAAATATGGAATTTTTCAGTGAGATCAATTTAAATATCTCTCTGAATATCCATATTGTATTCTACATGTAGATACCTTTCATTTGATATATCACTCGATAGTTTAAAAGTATGTTTAGAGTAGTTAACAATGAAATTTCTAATTTTATATCGCATTTATGCAAATTTGATACCCGTGTGAATTATGCAAATTAAGGGGGTATGGCCCTACTTGGCAGTTCAACATCGTCAATTTTCTTGAAGTAGAGATAATAAGATTTCAAATGACGTATGATGTGGCCGTATGTAAGGTGGGTAAATTAAGTGTGAAAAATAGGTGAGTCTGCCGCTCGCCTACTTGTAGTATGCCCTCAACGACTTAGTTCGGAAATTCAAGGGTCACGCAAGTGTGTCACTGTGTCATCAATACAGTGGGTACTATACCATGACAAAAGACGTGTTATCGACAACTTGGCCTTTATGACGTTAACTCAGTTGGGCTAGTATTACATGTTGGGTCAAGTGTCATAACATGTTGGGTTAATTATAACAATGTGTTTTTCGACAATGCAGTTGACATGATTGTGAATGCATTTAGATTACGTAGATTCCGTATTACTTCAAGTGTGATTTGCTGACTTAGTCTGGCATTACTGATCATTGCAGAAGTTCGTTTCCCTATATAAGGGGAAAGATAGTTTTGTCTTCGATGCAGCAAAACTGACGGAATACATTAGATTATTGTTTTTTACTCTTACCAATATGACAGACAGCAGTCCAAAACAAACCATTAACGCCCTGTACAATTCCTGATAATCAGAAGCGTCAGGGGATTCATCGAATTTGTACATTGTCCACGCAAATGGTAACAGCAAAATGGCACACGCTAAGACCTGTAAAATGACAGAGAAAGTTAAAACGGACAAAACTTGAGGAAAATTGTAAATCATTCTTTTAATGTCAAATGAAAAAAAGTTTTTTGAATTAGAGAAATCAGTAAACAACATCAAAAGCCTGACGCAAACTTCGTTGGTTGAGGAAATATTTGTCAAAAGACGAAAAGTACAACCCCCTGAAGTTATTGCCGAGACCACAATAAAAAACATGCAGTTCTGCTCTCTTCGACGACGTCAATCCCTCCCCCCCCCCCAAAAAAAAAAATCATTGCCAGCGAACGTTAGTTGTCTATAACTATTACAGAATTGTGAGCTGAAATTTAGGTCACTGGTTTAATGTATGTTGTACCGGAACCAGGAAGTATCCGATTTCTCGGTACCCGTGTCCAAGGCCAGTCTAATCTCTGAAAGACAGCTCCTCATTTAAACTAAAACAGTCTGAACTATCCCTCGGACCCTCATCCGGCGAAACTCTTCTGCCATTGTAACGTGTTCCCATTTTTTTAGTTCTTAGCGAAGTGTTTCTCACACAACTGGCACGAGTCGACTGAAAGCTAAAAGGTGCTCGGTGGAATAACGTTGTAAAGTTGACATAACATCTACTTATCGGGAGCAGCAGACAAAGCTATGACGGGAATTGAACAATTTCTTGGTGGGAGAAGAGGGAACCTGACTGTATTGATAATACACTTGGAACTGATTTTGGAAAATAGGATCTTTTGAGTAGATCAAATTTATCAAAAGTGTTAGGTGCCCTATAGCTGAAAGTTGCAATATTACAATTACCCATAAAAACGAGTGAACTGCAAATAAAGAAAAGATGAGCTTAAATTTTCTGATTAAACCCTCATTACTGCAAATATCTAATTATTCCAAATAAGTTCAAACTATGTTTGATGTGGAGTAGGGAGAGGGGCAAATTAATTGATGGAAGGAGCTGTAACGACTCCTTCCAAGGTTTAATTTTGTTAAAATTATACAAGGATAGCATGTTTACAAGCGAAAACACCTCCGCTTACAATTTCTCAAAATCGAGCGATTGGCCACCCCTGACCCGTTAAGAACGGAGATATTCAATTGATGTTTCACGCTTGATGCTGTGATGCTTTAAACGAACAAAGTAACCGTCTTTACACATTATTTTTGCTATTTTTCCGTTGGTTTTGTTTTCTTGATAGGCATCTAAAAATGTTGAAAAGTGTTGTAAACACACATTCACCCCCACCTTTGGACAGGGCCAAAAAGACCGTTGCACTACAGTCTGAAGAAAGACGTGCTACGGCGTCAATGGTCACCCCAGAATCCGAAAATCTGCAGGTGCTCTTATATGACCTTCATCACACCTAACTAAAGTTATTATTTGATTATATTGTAGATCATGTGCAAAATCGTCAGAAGGCAGGGACTGTGTCCCTTCAAATGACTATACTTACCAGGGGTAGATAAAGAAGGGCAATACTCCTAGCAAAACTTTTTTCCTGTGATAGGACAGCCAATACAAGCAGAACAATGGCTGACATCAACCAAAGAGTCCCAAATATTGGAGTTATGATCATGTTCACGGTGTCGCTCTTACACTTCTTCATTGTTCTAGCAGGGGTGTGAACAACGACCCGACGAATATCAGTTGTGGTTGTTATGGGAACGAGTGGTTACGCTGTCCGCCATCTTGGATTTTGACTATATCCGCAGCTGCATTGTTGGTGAATAAACGCGGAAGCGCCTGTAAAACACATGCAATTTGAGAGTTAGCCTGAACAGATCGGAGCAAATAATGATTACTTTTGAAACAAATCCCCTCCTTACAATCGGAACCACAGTACTGCATTGCCTCGAATTTTAATATCCACTCAGCGTTTGGTGGACTAATTTTACACACCAGCAAACACACGTACCGGTATTTTGTAATTGATGTGACGACATACTACCGTGTGAATACAGACTGTCTCACGTTAATTCAAATATCTACTTACACAAACAACCAGTCTTCGCATTACCACATCATGTAAGCAGAACACATATTGAAGATCTCCACAATCTATCATGTAATTGAACAATTTTACGTCAGTACTCAAATTAATATTCATTAGCGCGTGGCTAAACCCCCTTAAAATTACCCACATTTTGGCAGACGTTGAGACTGGCGACGGCACGTATTTGGGTCCGCTGTGTTGACCGAGCGCATCTCTGTATATTTACTTAGTCGTTGTCAACATCGATTCAACTGTTTTTGAAATATTTCAAGTAATAAGGAAGTCAGTGTACCAGCTTTGACAAGCATTTATAAGCCGTCTGAGTAACCATTTATAATGTAAAGACTGAAGTGGTAGTTTTAAGTGTAATTAAATCAATTAAAGAAAATGATGTTGTATAAGAATAATTAAGTATGTATGTCTTACCTTTGTAGCTCACAATATTGACTTCTCACTGCATGACACTATACTCAACAAAGGCTTATCCTAGTGGACAGACTTTACACCTCAAACTGGGATGGAGCTGTCTTTAAACATTAACATAGCGCGTGTATATTTGAAGCATTTTTTATCTTCTGTTGCGAACGGTATATTTGTTAATTATTGGTGAATTTATCCTCCACAATTGCGGTATTTGTGAACTGTGAACTAGAGGGTAGCTGTGTACCGGCCGGATATATATAACGTCATGTTACAAATACGAATTTTAATGGGCTGGCCTGTAAGTGGGATCGCCTTTAGGGGATGAGATATATTTGATTTCTGGGTGGGGAGGATTTTCGAGAAATTTACCTAAATGTGAGGACGTGCTACCTACGGCAGAACTGATATTTTAACTGCTGTGAGAGAGTCTAGATTAAAAGAAGTGATTAATACTTGACTTATGAATAAAATTCCCGTTCCTTGTAGATCCCTTGATAAAATTTGGTTTGATATTGTACAGGAGAAATTCATGAGGTTTTGTTCACAATCGTTCTCAATGTCAATACTTACCAAACTTGCTGACTCTAAACTGCCCGTAGCATATGATTTTGTTCGTCGAAACAATCAGACATTGGTTTGAAATTAAAATCATGAGTGTGTTTTTTAATACAAAAGAAGCACATCACACTTGTGAAATCAATAATTAATTGTACCTACACACATCATCTCCTTGTTCAAAACTCTCCGTGCAGGACATCAGACAAGTAATGGATTCGATGGATGATCAGGTCACATCAGGTCACTATCACAAGTAACAGGTAATTTTTCCTTCGAATTTACGCTATTACGATTTCAACGACAGAACGGCCATAAAACTGGCAACGAACGAGATTTTCACATTGCGATGTAATACTTACAGAAACGAGTAATGTATATAACAATGCTACTGTTTTGCCATCTGTCATTTTCTACTTGTATGTATGCTAGGTGGCTACGTCAAGCTAACTACTCTACAACCAATGCACTATCCGGCGACAGTTTATGACAATTCCAGTCAGTTTCATTTCAATGATCAATACAGTTATGAGAAACAAGTCTAACTCTATCGAAAGCACGTGGTCATCAAGATCTAAGGCAAAGGACGCTACTATTACTGCCTACGATGAAGTTCACTTCAAAGTCATGACGTGGCATATACATAATATCAATAAACGACAAATATGATAGAGAATTAAAGTATAGTACGTTGATTTGAATATATCTTACACTATTATTATTTGGCCCTAAAGCAGAAGTCCTAAATCCCCGGTTTTCTCATTAGTTCTTGCACACATTTATTATAACATAGTATCGCCAATAGTAATTTCTTTTAAAATCTTATGAAGTTAATCAGTTTGTTTTTAGGTATAGCTAATAAACAACATGCGCGTTGGCAATCATTGGGAATATTCATAACGTAGGAGTATTAAATGAACTATTTACAGCGAACTTTACCAAGGGTAATTAATGAAGAGAGATTGTTCCAGCGAAACTGTTATGCTAAAAATACAGCGATGGAGTAAGTATATTACTTTATATTCATTAACTAGTAATGCCAGACATCACCGTAAAAATGAAATGTTGTTACTGGACTCCGTCATGGCTTTCCATTCCGATCGTAGACAAAGAACTGTCCATTAGGGTTTTACGGGAATATTTGGTCAAACTTCCTATTTTGAAAATAGCAATAAATGTGCACATTATCCGTACTCAATCGGTTAGTAAATGGACACAATACAAAAGAACAAAGCTGGGTGATCTATCGAAATATGAGTTCATAAGTTAATTCAGATTGTAGTTCTACTCTGAATCGTATGATCAATAGATTTACACACGTACATGCAATTTCTAGTGCAGGCTTTCTGGCTACCTGGTCCAATTGACTGCAATAACCTTGGTAGAGTAAACATGGTGAAGAGGTGAAACTGACAATTCGAGACCCTACTCCTGGCAAAAGAACGGTTGTGGCAATACAAGGCAAATGAGCCGAAAGCGAATCACAAAAAATGGCAAATTTAACTATACATTGTATAGTTGTATAGTGTTTGGAGAAGTTGAATAAGAATTGCCTTCAACAGTGTCTTCAATGTGTGTATTTTGGACATTGCAATTGGTCAACAAAGAAGCAAAAACTTTAAGGCGGAATCATTTTTGTCGTAACCCTTGGATTGTGAAAAATCATTTTCCCTCTTATGGCCGTAAGTGCTTCAAACGTAAGTACTTTGTATCGGCAAATAATTTTAAGTCAATAATGTAATGACAAGCAATACACATTTCCTTTCCAGTCATCGAGTTTAATATGTACGCATACATGAATCAAGGCACATTGTGACGGAAACTGTACAATTCGTAATCGCATTTCTGAATTGATAATTGGTGTACATTTGATAGGTTTGGTTAGAAATGTCTGAATATTTATTGCCGTCGGAGGGTAGACATTGAAATCATTGAGCAAAATGTTGTTCTGTATTACTTGGAAGAGACTGGGGTTAGTACAGGACGCCCTATCCACATAATATTCGTCGAATCAAATCATAAAAACAATTCTATTGTCTTTTCAACAGCACCAAATAAGAACCTTTCACTATTCATCAATTTCCACTGATGAAAAATGTCGGCATGTTGACCTGCCAGAATTTTTTTAAATGTCTGATGATTTTTCAGGCTTTGCTAATTGGCTGAGGACAGTAACAGTATGAAATAATTCTCCTTGATTTTAAAGTTCATACGTGTGTTGCAGAACAAAACTGCAACACAAAATTGTCGTCTGGAGCAAGGTTGCACAAAACACGGGCTTTATTAAATGGCATATATATATCATAGCGATTAATGAAGTACAGATTTTATAAAAATTTTAAGCAATCGCTTACAGGGAGGGGGTGTCCTGTCTGCAGCTGCACGGCTTTCAGTTGCCTCCCTTCGTTTTTATATGAAGCTGCTCGGCCCGCAGTCACCAGTTTCTGTACAGCCGCCATTTTAGAATTTTGAATTTGCCACAAGGGATGTTGGGATATGTCAGGGCATAGCAAAAGACCCTTGTATGGGTATCATACGCACAGCCACAGACGGGACGATCCACTTCCTTTTGGGTACCGATCTGACCGATGTGCAATTTGAAAGATTTTAACAACTTTCTCTTTTTTATAAACTACTACGCTATAAATTGAATGTCTCTTATAATCTGTAATATAATATCATTTTTAAATGCAGAAAATTATTTACGTAAATGTTGAAAAGTGTTCTGTGTCAAAAACATCATTTGGCGTCAAGTATTGCATAGTCATGGTGAGTTAAGCTTGTCATGGAATGTATTCATTTTTGGTATACAAAGCTGTATTTGAAAACACAGTCGCTGTTTTACCGCCCTTTTATAGGTCTAGAAATTATCAATACAACCTAACTGTGCACAGTAGTATTGTTAGGACTATTACATATAGCTCATACAGTGTTTAAATCCGGTAGATAACGAGCATTACGTCAGCGTTTTCTTCGAGTGTGACCGATAAAACATACGTTCACCCAGGGTCGCTCTCAGACAGACAGAACACATAATATAAACGGTAACGGAATTCCAGCTATCTACAAGAAAACTTCACACGGGCCGGCGACTGCCGAATTGTAAACCTCGGCAGACAGTAGGACGAAGTTTATATTAGGCAAGATTGCAGCACTTGGCAGATTTTGAGAAGATATTGGCATAGATGAACACTAAACACAGCGACTTATCCCTTTCGCCAGTCGGACGTGTGAGTGTCTTTGTATATCTGACGCAGCCAACAAAGCTATAAGAGGACAATTTTTACACTATGTGCTTCCGTGGGACACCATCTGGCTAGGTATTTGTCAGGTTGTTGGACAGAGAAATCATGAGGCAAAGAGGGGGCAGTGATGAGCCTGTGTGACGGGAAGAGGGCAGTGGGGAGGTCAGATTTGGGGTGTGGATATAGGAAACTGGCCGGCGGAAAGGATCATCGCAAGTCTTAGCTGGAGGACAATTACGAACAATATTTCAATGTACAACTATTGTTTTTGTTTTGTTCAATACTGTTTGAACAATAAATTTGCACAAAACAAACCCTTGGTTAGAATGTCTAAAACAGCTAAGTTGGCTGATCCTGGTGTATTTTCAAAGTTGCTACCAACTACTACAGCTATACTTGCTGTGCTCGTTTTCAACCTCCGTGCTTTAACATGGTTAGTTACAATTCTACGAAAATTTTCCAAGAAACGCCTGTCATGCAGTAATTTTTTGTGAGCACCGAATACATAATATGCTGTTTCCTTTGAACTTCAGCACGCTCTTTCTTTGAGTCAGCATGGCGAACGTACAGAGCAGAACATGATTTCTGAGAAAACGACGCATTGGCAAGCAGGCAAACATGCACACATGCATAGATACTTTGGTCTGTCGTCCTCACCAGGACGCCACCACAGTCCAGATACTTCAATGGTGGAAATTAGAGGATATCTTTTTTGTCACGTCCTCCTAAAGCTTGGAATTCAGTCTTTGGGTCGTTGGTTGGACCTGAATACAAATGAAAAGAAAGTAAGTCTTGAACATGCTTGCAAACATTGCTACTATTTTCATGTAATTGAAAAACAGGTAGTAGGCGTGTCAATTTCGCTATTCGTTCCACCGGGCTGTCACAACTCTCCTGACCTCAAAATGGAATTATATTTCAGAGACGAAATAATACAGCTTGTAGGCCCTATGGACATTTTGAATCTTCTTCCGTTGGTATGTGCGCAAACTTTATTATAATTTTACAACATTCTTTGATAATATCAATATGTTTAAAACGCTTCCAGTCCATTCGGTTCAAGACGTCATGCATTCGTTTTTCATCTAATTTTTGACCTTACGTCATAATAATAAACATGGCCAGGCGGTGATTTTTCGATGTTGTAAGGATGACGTCATACGTAATTCACCAAATAATTCAATGTGAAAGTCGGCACGCATTTTCAAGACACTAAATGTAGCATTCAGCCTTGGGCGAGTCAATGGACAATACCTTCCTGCAACTTTACGACTGTACTCAGAACCGCGAAATAAAAGTTGAATCGTCTGCTTTTTTGTCTTTTGTCTTTTGTTTTCCTTTCGTGAGCCTGTTCTACATAGTAGGGACTAAATGACAAATGTTGCTCCGTAAAATATTTTGAATCATTAGTTTTTGAAACACGGCTTCACCGATAAACATTTTTAGCAGACATATTTGCAGACTTGTATACCCGTATCTCGCATGATAGTTTTCTCCTCCCAAGTGTATGAAATATTACACATTTTCGAGTGTATTTCATGATTGCACTTGTATCAACACATCAAAGAGTACACTTTCGAAAGACTGGGAAGCGAAATACCAAAGGAAAAAAAATATCAGTAACTACTACTTACGTCAGCGCCTTCCTGATGTCGCTAAGCAACGACTTCTGGAAACGCACCATTAAGTGTTTGTCGAAGATTTTGCTGAGCATTGGAACCACGTAACCATCTGGTGATAGGCAAAAGAAATGTGCGAATTCAGACGGGATTGCTCGAGAGTGAAAGGTCAGGGGTCGTCATAGTAAATCATCACAGCTACAGTAAAGAACAGAAAACGACCTACGCAAATCATCTGAATGTTGGCAGACCCGTCAACGGTACAATATATTACACGTTTTGAAGAACGATTTTATTTTCCCATGTCTACAGTTAGTAGAAAGCAATGAATCTACTGACTGGTAGAAATGGTCAGTGACATACTATGAGAAAATTAGAAGTACCAAAAGACTTCATGCAATACGTTCTGAGATCAAAAGAAAGC
The DNA here is from genome assembly GCA_001465055.1 of Ptychodera flava. Taxonomy (NCBI): domain Eukaryota; kingdom Metazoa; phylum Hemichordata; class Enteropneusta; family Ptychoderidae; genus Ptychodera; species Ptychodera flava. The sequence continues at coordinate 1,460,446 of LD343010.1, read as the reverse complement.
CCTGACAACAATTATTGACGTATTTATTCTAATAAAATGAAAAATTCATGAAATGAAAAGTAATTAATAATAGTGCCTAATATTTGGCGTGGAATACTTCTTTACTCGGGTGAGTAATGATATCTCGTTAGCAACGCAGCTGCGTTAAAACGGGGTCATGTAGGTGCACATCGACGAATGACGTATGGGAAACAGGTGTGTGAGGGCGTGATAACCGCGGCGGAGAAGTACGTTCACGTCACAACTTTCACCTGAAATTAATTGAAATTAAATTCATCCGCAATATTCTGGTCAATATTTTTGTTTTTGAGAGGAGGGGGTGACGGCATTACTTAAATTGTGAAATAACTTACACAGGAGAAGGCTCCACAGCGAAACGCTGCTCAGACTTAATATCCAGACAATAAACTCAGACAGCGTGAATGATACAACCAGTCGCACGAAGTGAACCAAAAATATTTGATATGGTAATATGATGGTACACATGGTCTGTAAATATACGAAGCAAAAAGAATGAAATATTACCGAGGCATTAATGCAGAAACATGTCATGCCAGTAGGGGCAGACATTCAAACAACCAATTTCTATAAAATATAAATATTTCTAGTGCATTTCAACAAAATAAATAATTGGGGGGTCTGCAAAGGCACCGCGTACGAGCACCTGTTTTTTCGAGCTCTACTTTGTTAGTGCACCTGTGATAAAGGTAAGATGACCACTGGAGAACATAAATTGTCACACACAATGACAAAAAAAACACGACGCTTCTAGTGTACATCATCTGCGCATGATCGGGGTGCACTTGTCTCTTCTTCGGAATCATTATCAACCGCTATATTAAAACCCTATTAGCTGTATTATTTTGCATTTTAATCAGGATGGTGTGAAATCAAAATGCAACGTACCTATAATGCTTACCGTATCTGACCACAGAACGCTTTTCAAACGTTGGCGACTATCACACAACTCAGATTTCAATAATTAAATATTTTTGGGGGGTCGCAACTCAAATATGGCCGTCTCAAATATACTCTCAAGCACCTGAATTTAATCAACTAATCCATCATCGAGGATTAAAACTGACATTTTCAAAGACAAAATGGCTTAATAACGGGAATCCAAAACATCTCTCTGAAGATTGGATGGTATTGTTTGGTTTGGTTTTTTTGATAAAATGTAAAAAGATACAGCTAACGGGACTTTAAGAAGGCATGAAACGTCATATAAAATGACTGAGATCATTAATTGCATCAATGGTATTTTCGTGGATTACGCTAAAACCGCTTAAAAGATATGCCCCAGGTGTTCCACTTAAACGAAATTACATATTATTTATAACAACTACAAAAAATTCATACATGCTCATTTGCCATCCCGACTAGATACTACGCCCACATACTGATACGTATCAGCATGTAGGGGAAATCCGTAACATGATGTAAAACTTACATAGCATTCCATGCTTGTGACCACGTAAGGAAACACGTCGCGTGTTATATGAAATGAAGGCGGATAACATTTGACAACTATCCGGTTCTGATATCAGCAATGCAGGTTTAAAATATAATCACATCTGACTAATATTTGATTCTGCTGAATGGCGTTCACAATTGAAACCAAAACAGAATGCACCGCAACCACGATATTAAGCTGCAAGAGCGGGAAACTTAGTTGTGGATCTGATTCGGTCGAGATTTGTGCAAAAGTTGTGAAAGCATATGAATGTAAAGCCCAGGATGTTGTATGATATATGTGTTTAGACAAAAACATGAGAATGCCTTCGTACCGACACTACTAATGGTACTACGAGCAGATCGCTGACTGGTTTGGTTATCCTGTTCCTTTCATTTTTGGTGTCTTCTGTTGACAAACAAACAACAACAAGGACCAGATAACACAAAACCTGTAAAAGAAATTTACAAAAATAAGTTCCATAAAATAATAAGATTTGCGCAATTGCACCATACGCAACTCAAAAGAAGCTCGTTCCATAGACCTGATTTATTGGGGCAGCTCGTGAAAATACTTCATCAGCGAAACTTAATCAGTGCTAGCAAGCAGCATCTGGAATTCTTGTGGGGAAAGATAGGAAGAAACTATGCTTGTTTATGGTCACTGCCCACAACTGCGAATCTAACCATTATATTCAGCCAAAGCAGTATCTCTTAGCTTTGATAATGACGTCAGATTCTAGCACTTAAAGCCCTGCGTTTCCTGTATCACAGAACGAAAGGTCATACATTCTGAAATTTCACCATATCGTTTGTACCGAAACGAAAAAGTTGTAATACGGGTTTTAAAGCGGGATAACAAACGTGATATCAAATATTGACGACAGTGCTATAGGGAAGCTAATCGGATAACCAACTTCGCCTGTTCCTTATCATATTTTTATTGGTATGAGTTCTCACTTACCCATGGGAAATACAGATTTCCAAACGAGGATCTCGAGAAGTACGATATCAAGAGAGTTGTCAACACCCATACCCCTAATTCCGATAAAAAGTTTCTCTTGAACTCCATTTGTCTCTCAAATTCCAGATCTGTGAGGGAAAAAATAAAATTGCCTCAACAAATTTTCGTAGCTTTTCTCCAGCCTAAAGGTTACGAACTTGGTTGCCATAACGACGTGGCTTACAAGCAACCGTTCTGCGCGCGGTGTCTGAGTCCGCAACGGGTGCTTTTAATACCCTATCTGATGGCGTGACGTCAAATAGCAATTCGAGGAAAAAACGACAGATGACGCAAATTGAGGATGGTCTTTTTGGTTGGGGTAAAACCATCAGTACAATCAAATTTGCGATAGTCGCCAATTACTAGTAATTAACCTTATGACAGACAAACAAACCCAAAGTTTGTACCGGAGAGATGTGATTTAGTAAATTCCAGGACATCAAGTCGAGAACTTCGGTCCTGAAGGGGCAATATACTGGGTTTATGTAAAGTCTGGAATTTGGAGCAACTACACGAGATTGGTGTAGTCTGCAATAAGCTAAACAATGCTGTCCTCGATACACTCATAATCCAAACAGAAATGGCCTTGTTGGTTATATTGAAGTAAATCAACAAGTCAAGACGTATTTAAATGCCTGCACAACCTGGAAGACATCCGATTTTTAGTGCACCATGTTTGAGTCCTTGCACGTTTCCAGACTGAGGGGCTCGGTAATGCCATGGTTTCGCTACTCTCAATCGGACAATACAAACGATGCATGACATTGTTTTGCCTGGAATGCGCGGAAAGCTACGTGAGCACTTGCCTCACCGCTTGAGTGTCAAAAAAATGGGGTCTGTGACGGTACTGCAAGTTGTTGCGCGAGGGGGATGTGGCCCCACCCAGATAAAATTACCGCGTCCATTGTGGAATCCGCGGTTCAACAATCGGGCAGAATACGAACACGTTTTAATGTGCACAGGCAGGAAGGTCATTCGACAACGGGACAGGTCGTGAAACAGAAAGAACACTGATCATTAAGTGGGTGATATTTTCATGTTAAGGATATTATGTCGTAGTACACAAGGTACGGGCGCTGATGGGCGAAGTCAAAATTAACAGTACGTTCCCGTGTGAGCACTGTTTGACCTAGACTCAATTCACAAGTTTACATTACAATATACATTGGTATTTCCTGTTCCCATTGGGCGTCCTCGAGGGAAAGTGAAAGGCAGAAACACAACCACGCATTTTATTACCGTGGTACACTCTACGCGACATGAACAGGAAGTTTGAAGTACGCTCCCGCTACAAACGCAAAGTTAACTCGTTGAAATGCTACGATGTGTACGACTAATTTCTATTTATTAACACGTTCTTGTACATTTTAGCGATAGTCAGGGACAATATTTGGCTCATGGAAGTGAAGAAGAGGGAAAACTTACCTGAGTAAAGTTGGAAGGGAAGCAGCGTAGACGGACTAGTTTGGACTTCACTGGCAGTGTCCCATCAATGACCCAAGGGCGGATGTCATGGTAGTCGCAAGATGGCGCTCTGGCACTAGGCGATAAGCTTTGCAAATTGTGTATACCACAGGCGGTGTGTAGCGCTTGTGTATACACCTATAAAACAGAAGAGAGGACACGGACAGAGTAAAAAGTAAACGTATACACTACTGGACATAGAATCGGTAAATTTTGGAGCTGTTTTTCTGTCGGTGCACCATTAATGAACATCAGAGAACATTCATTACTCCACGTGAAATGAGCCTCGCTCGAAATCGGTGTTGACGTTTAAAGCTCCATCAAGCACAGGGGACCAAGTAGCTGATTTTTGTCGTCGTTTGCATTGTTTTTTATGTTTATGTTAGTTGTGTTGTTGTTGTTGTTGTTGTTGTTGTTGTTGACCAATCAAATTCAATGAACATAATTGTGTTTTGTTTCAAATGTAATGTAGATGTCATAAGAAACTCTACAAGTAGGCCTACGCTATCATTATTTAACCCAATGCAACTCTCTCCAAACGTACACTCTCTTCCTATACTTGCACATAGTTACACGACCGTGCTTTATGTTCGAAAAGTACATATTCTTGTTCTACTCCCAAAACTTTGTCGAAATGCCTGGTGTTCAACGCATGCGTGCAAATTCCGTGACAACTAAATTTCAATCCCGACTGGTGTTCATGACTGTTCTTATGTCCGCAATAACACCACACAGTGTACACAGACAAATAGAGAGACTGTCCTCTATTTGTCTGTGACAATGCGTTGTGTCGGAAAACTTAATAACTTTATATTTCAGCTACCCTTATTTCGTGATGAGAAGGGGAAAATATCTTTATTTTTCATTACAGAAATATTGAAAATTTTGATATAAATTACGTCTATTAAATGTGTCTTCAATATTGCCAGATTCTGTATGGAATATGACTGAAGAGCTGAAGAAAGATATACAATAAAAGGTATACAATAAAAGTAAATACTTCAACCATCAACTCTTATAGGATCTTATAGGATTTTCATCTGACCCATTTTTCTGTTGTGACTTCATGATCATTTATGACAGAAAAGAAAGGTCAAATTCTTTTGCCCTCGATGAGCTGCCAGAGTGTGTTCGTCGTTCACGGGAGAGTCGTTGGGAACGTTGATTTCAGGGTTTGAAGAAAATGAAAAATGGAAGAAAAGAGTCCTTAGGATTTTTTATAAAGTTTTATTGAACACTTAAAATTTAAAATGATAGATATGAAATCCCCAAATGAAAGCGACACGGAGTGAAGTGAAAATGGAATATTTTCTACGTATTTGCATGAATGAGTTAACTTTAGAGACAAATAAATACATGCACTATATAGCAAGGGAGAGGGGGAATACGTTTTCTCCGAGTCAGTACTGCATACTGGAATCTTGTCAAGAACGTCACAAGGTGGTGCCATGGGTCCTCAGTGACCTTGAAATTGCAATCTGTTCGTGGCAGAAATAGCACGTGTTGGAGTGGTCTGCATGGAAACCTCATACTTTTGGTCAGGAAAACTTGTTAACTTCACTAGACCGTAGGCCGAGTGATGTTTACAAGCTCCTGACCACGAACATTATCATTTGCAATATCAAATTGATCTTACTGACTAATCCAAGTAAATGGCAACACAGCAAACAACGATCTATACTAATTTACATATGAATCAGTGGTGGTTAGAGAAGAAAACACCTGCATTATGAGGAATACCTTTATTCGGATTGGTCCGTCTAAAATCACACCTGGTTGTATTAATTATCACCAAACATGGGCAGTTCTCCCATAGACAGTCGAGTTTGAGTCGGGGTCTCGAGAAGGATGGGCGTAATTCAATACAGCCGAATTTGCAACGCACATGTATAGTTAGGCTACAACGCACATGTATAGTTAGGCTGTATTGAATTTGCAACGCATAGTATAGTTAGGCTGCAACGCACATGTATAGTTAGGCTGTATTGAATTTGCAACCCATACTTTGTTCTTTTCATCAAATACTATCAACAACAACAATAACAACAGCAACAACTTTACTGAGTCCTATTATATTTTTATTTTCCTTCATTTTTAATGTTTAATCATCATCATCTTCACCATCTGATCATCATCATCGGAGCCTGAATTCCCTATGAAAAAAATTCTTGTGTGTGCTTCTACGCAACAAATTGTGTGGTGCATTAATTATCCATACAGATTAGTATACCGTCGCGTCACATCTTTATTCTTATTTTAAATAAGCAAAGCCAATACTGTTTTGATATGCTAATGATTTATATTGAGAAAAGTGTTGGTTTACTATTTAACATGTGAATAAAAGTGTTGCGTCTTACTAATTTGCATGAGAACAATAGGACTGCAATGGATTTACAGTATTAAATGAACGGCAAAAGCAAAGAGTCACGTGGCCAAAGTGGTATAAATTATAGTCATTGTTGTTTCTTTCCTTTTGTCTCTGATTGTTATCTTTCGCTCCTTCTATGTTCGAAAGTTAGCGAGTCTTACCGCTTTACACCGGAAGTTCCCATCACTATAGCAACATAAACAGTCGATTTCGAGATTCCATTTACATCCAAGTGAACGTGACAAAAAGGGTAGCAAAGCAAAGACTTGTAGAATTTTTCATTATATCGTCTATCAATGCTTAAAAGTTTATCTTCTCTTCTCTTCAGTGTCCATTTAGATGACGTCAGAAATCAGGTCTTGTTTTGCTGTTCAATGTAGTCTGGAAACTGGGCATCGATGAAGAACTCGCGATGGACGTCAATCAGACAAGCTATGGTATTCAATAGTAAGTGTCAGTGTGATGTACTCCTTAGACAAGCAACGCTGCAAGTATGAGACTGTTCTCAGCTGGTCCTCAAAATGGCAAAGTTCATTATGCACCCTTTTCAGTTCTTTGACATCCACATCGTCATGACGGTTGTCTTGTTATCCGACACGCGCAACACCTGGGATGCCACACATGGTCGGGTCTCTACTTCGTTTTCGATTGCTGCTGAACGCCTGTGAGAGTATGCACGGATTAAAAGTATTAAACAGTGGCATCGTGTACCAATAACCAAGCAAATCAAATGAACTCCAAATCAAATTACCGATTCAAATTGATTGCATAGGCTTGGTTCTATAGCATGGTCTTGATTTTTTCCTATCTACCACAGTCACCTGTGGTCGGTCTCATATGCCTGAGAAGTAGAGGCATATGTACACACGTCTATGGGGGCATAGACGCCGAGCGGAATAGACCGACCACAGGTGACTGAGTATCTACACAGGCCGTTTTAAAACAAACAAGCCGCTCGTAATAACAACCTAATATGATTATTTGTTTTTATCTATTATTACGGAAAGTACATACCACTTGTTGCCCCTGAACCACGAACGTCCATGATGCATCGCTGCATGTAAGTGATCCCACTGATGACGTCACCGACCACTTTGATTTGACACATTGGACGCAGTATGTACTTGATAAACATTGCAAGAAGTTGAAACTGCGGGAAACAATAACACAAACTACAGTGTTTATGACTAAGAAAGGAACCGAGAGTAAAATGTACGGCAAAACCTGCTTAAAACTTATAGGTTAGGGGTCGTTTGACAATCACAACACGCTCATGAACTAGGTTTCAGCTCTCAAACTATTGTCATAATCTTTCAACTGTCATGTGTAAACTCGCGCCAACGGCGCCATCGGTTACGCCATGGAAACTGTGTATATACGTAATGGTCACTCATCGTTCATATTTTCAGTTAACAAAACTCTCTCATGTCAGCAATTCAAATTTCAGGCAACCTATTTCGTCAATTTACCGCGGTTGGGTAAAAAAGTTCAAACCATAATTTCGCGGATGACTTTCGCGTGCCATTATCAGTCTTTCTTATTAGAGAGGGCGTTTTAAGTCAAGCGCAATGGGTTTTGTTTGCTATGGGGCGTGTTTTATTGATCAGCGGTCCCTGGCTGTTGAGAAGTGAAACCCAAACAGGACCAATACATTCACTCACTAAGGCCGCGTTCAAAAAAAGTGGTGAGGGGGGGGGCTGGAGGAATTCAGGGGTGATTCGAAAATTTTTGGGGTATTCGAGGGGGGGACTTGAAAGTTTTGCTCTGCCTATAGGGGGGGGACCTAAAAATATTTTGACTCCCAACATTTCGATGTTGTCCAATGGTTCGAATGTTAGTAATAATTAAACAAAATCTAGAACCGTTTTGTCATATTTTATGTCTTTAATCTCGAAAAAGTCTAAAAATGTATGAATGCCATTAAATTTTCGTAGAGCAAGTTGGCCTTGTAATGGGGCAGGAGCTACAACTGTTGATAATTTTTCAATATTTCTATGCAATGTATCAAACACAGTTTCTTGGTGTCTCTCTACAACATGCTGCTGAAAAAGACAATGTTCAGTTTGTCAACAAAGCCGTTTGTCTAAATATTGGTGATAATTGAATGATGCAAATGCACGGTATACACGTAGGCAGTGTTGGCAAGATGAATACTACTGTGATACATGTAGCTCTGACTCTGATGTAGTTTAAGAAGAGTTTCGGTCATAGGACACTCAATCGACAGTGAAACATACATCTACTTGTACACAGGATCCAGCCAGAGAGCAACACATAGAAGACTAGGGAACTAACAGTTACTATGGATTTTTGAATTCTGGCATATGAGAACAATCAAATATTAGTGAAAAAAATGGGGTCACCATACTTGATCTTATACAAATGTACGATGAAAAGTCCATTTTTCTAAAATCACTTAAAATCAATATATAAAACCATTCATTTCAAGTTCATGCAGTGAATGAAATTTTCACATCTCATTGTACCAATAACACAAAAGTACAACTTTGAACAGTAAAGACTCTAATCTAAATGGAAAAATGTGTGACTAAATGGAATCTTTTATTTGTTATCAAATTTGCCATTATTACACCCAAAATTTCTGAGATTAAAACATTAATATCATGGAATATTTTAACCTTCCAGTATTGTCAATTTTGTAAAACATTTCATAAATGGCATCTAAGTTGTATATGTCTTGTACTTTTGAAAAAAAAATTCGGTAGGTCACTGTGCTCATTTTTTCACAAAACGTAGCTAGGAATACACAATTTTCATACTCTCTCATGATTGTCATTTTGTGTGCTTTTCAGCTGGTGCCATTGAATTGGCCAGAGTTGGATAAACTCAAGTCGGCTTAGACTGAGAAATCCAAAAAGTTCACTGATGCATTTAAAAAAAATCAATTTAAGAACTTGCCCTAGGTATATGGCTCTACAACCTGCTGATAGGAGGTAGCGTTGAACATTTGCGTGCAGAACCACACATTACGTTTTTTTTACTCTGCGTGCATTCCTAATAAATAAGCGGCTATATGGTAATTTGGGGGGGGGACTTGAAAATTTTTGAGGGTATTGAGGGGGGGACTTG
>LD343010.1:1420660-1436274 GCA_001465055.1 Ptychodera flava | reverse complement strand
CCGATTTCAGTAAACAGGAAAAATCATATCACATTGAATACAAAGATTGGACATGGTCGGACAAGCGTCAAGGGAACAAACTATCATCAGTGAACTTTTAATTTGCTTTTTAGCCCTCGCTGTCAGCGACGGGGAGCTAATCAAATAGGCTGATTGCTCGTCGTTGTTCGTCTGTCTGTCTGTCCGTCCGTCCGTCAACAATTGCCTTCTACTCTGAAACTGCAAATCCGATTGCTTTGAAATTTGACATTCAGTTCACTTGGGGTGACCTCAGTTAGGTTTGTTCAAATCGTGGTGAAAATTTGCATATTTGTATTTTGAGTGCATTTTTTGCTGTTCTTGGTCAAAAAATCTTCTTCTCTGAAACCACTTTTCTGATTGCTTTGAAATTTGATATGCAGTTAACTTGGCTTGACCTCAGTTAGGTTTGTTCAAAATGGTGATATTTGCGTATTTGTATTTTGGGGGCATTTTTGCGATTTTTTGTAAAAATATTTGTTCCTCGAAAACTACTTGTGTGATAACTTTGATATTTGGTATACAGGTCGCTATAGATGAACTAAATGTGATATATTGAAACTATGATGAAATCTGCTTTGTTGTATTTTGGGGGCAATGTTTCCCATTTTTGGTCAACAAATCTGTTTCTCCAAAACTGCTCGTCTGATAGTTTTTCTGTTTGGTGTACAGGTTCTTTCGGGCTTATTCAATTTATGATGAATTGAAATTATGATAAATTTGCCATTTTATATTTACGGAGCAATTTTTGCCGTTTTTTGTAAGAGAATTTCTCAAAAATTGCTCGTCTGATAGCTTTGATATTTAGTATACAGGTTCCTACAGATAAGCCGAATGTGATACATAGAAATTATGATAATCTGCATTTTTTATTTTTGGGTAAATTTTTGCCATTGTTGGTCAATAAATTTGTTTCTCAAAAACCGCTCGTCTGATATGTTTGATATTTGGTAAACAGGTTCCTAGGGGTTATCTTAATATGTTATATTGAAACTATGATAAAATCTGCAATTTTATATTTTTGGGGCAATTTTTGCGCCGTTTGGTCAAATATATTTTTCTCAAAATATACTCATAACTTTGGTTGACATGTTTTCTGGGATTATCTTATTGTGATATGTTCAAATTATGATGAATCCTCACTTGTGTATTTTTGAAGCTATTTTTGACATTTTTTGTCAGGCCATCCTGAAATGAGCTACTGGTATAAAAAATTCCCACCCTCTTTATCAACACATGTGTCACAAATAGTTATTCTCTACATAACACAGCGATCTATATCGGCCGCTAGGTCGCTTGTTTAACAACTCCACAAAAAAAATCTTTAAAAATGTTTTGTTATTTCATTCTCCAACAAGCGTATTCCGGTTCATTTCAATTATAAGCTTTATAAGCAATCAATCACACGTGTTGGTGTCATCAAGGATCTTGGTGTTTATTTCTCCAAAAATCTAAGCTTTGTACATCACATCAATTGCACAATCAAAAGAGCACATCAATTGGTCGGTTTTATTAAACGGACTTGCTACGACTTCATTAGTACCACTGCCATCAAAAGTATTTACATTGCACTTGTTAGGAGTATCCTTGAGTACTGTTCGGTAGTGTGGCCTCCACACCAGAAGTCGTACATTGACAAAATTGAACGAGTTCAGAAGAAATTTATTAAATTTCTTTGTTTTAAGGAGGGTATGGAGTACAATGTTGATAATTATTCTACATTATGTTCTTATTTTAAACTTTCGCCTCTTTTTATTCGTCGTCAAGTTTTAGATCTTTGCTTTATTCACAAGTGTGTCAATTTCAATACCGATTGTCCAGATATTAATAGCTCCTTCAATTTCTTTGTGCCCCCAAGACGTCTCAGGTCTTCTGACCTTTTCCGGATACCAAATCACCGCGTTAACCTGTCTAAATATTGTTTTTCGTCTCGGGCAATGTCACTTTTAAATAGTGTCTATCGTTTTGATATTGATTTGTTTACCAGTCTTAGTGCTTTTAAAACCCAAGTGTCATCTGTTTTATTATCTCTTGCTGATAGTCATTTTACTACCGAGGGTTTTTGATATTTGTCAGTCTCTGTTGTTACTTGTTTAGTGCCTTTTTTTATTAGTTTCTGCATGTTGTAATTTGTCTTTTTCATGTTTTAATTTTTCTCTGTTTGCATCCAGTTATTGGGCTATGCCTGTTGGATGTCAGAATGAATAAATAAATAAATAAATAAATAAAAAACCCGATGAAGTAGCTTAGTACTAGTAGCCCATGAAACATTGTAAGTCCGCCGGAGTGGTGACTGGAAATTCCATACTGTCAGGTGGAATACACATAGAGGCCAGATTTTCCATGAATCTCTAAATCTGGGAATCTTTTTACTTGTCCAGCCAGGGCGTACGTAAACTGAAAGGACATTTAAGATAAGGTTTCGCGAATCAATTTTTTGTGGAAATCGAAAATGTTTTTAAATGGGTTTAGAACGGCACTCACTTTGATTTCATGTAATTCTAAACCATGAAAAAAATACTTCTCGAATTTGATAATTGGCTCGCCTTGAGATAATAATGGAAAGTTTCCTGGAACAAAGTCAGAGAAAAAAGTTAATGACTGGAGTATTATGAGTATTATTATTCTGTCGTTCAATCTACTGTAGCCTTTGATGTTCATTAGTTTCAAATATTTATTGTCAAGTTTGTAAAATAAAATGATGCCGAAATTTCTGGCGTGCACAAAGTGTAACTGTCAACATCAAACTGCGCATGTGTAATGGACAAAGTATATGATTTATTGGCTATAAGACCGTATATTGTAGGCGATGTCTTGTGTAGTCAAGTCTTGTACGTTGCATTTCAACATGTATTTTTATAGGGGGAATACGAGAAGATGTGTGTTTTGCAGAACAAAAAAGGCCTGGTGGAAATATCATCAACGCTTTTACTGCAGTCGTAAATGCAATCATTGAGGGGGACCAATTTGGGCAATTCGGAACAAATGTGAGGGAGTGGACGGGATTTACCCTGACAGTGAGGCAGAACGGGTGGGGCAATTAGGCTGCATTCACAAACACCTCTAAGGGGGGCGGGATTAGAAAATATCATGGATATGTCGGAGATTTGAAAAGATTTGGGGACGTATAGGGGACTCGAAACGAAACTGTCTCTGATTGATATGAAATATGTATTGGTTTGTCTCTTAAATAAAAGGCGCAAGTTGTACTGGGAAAAAAGCATTCTCTAAGTGTATTTATTTTCAAGAACACATACACAAACACACCCATAGGCATAAACTCAGATCACATGGAACTGCCAAAGCCTGTTTGGTCTCTATGTCAACAGAAACATCAATTTTGTTTCATAGAGCAGCACAAAGATTACAATGAACCACTTGTTCCAATACACAAAAGTTAGGATTTATGAAACAACCCATCCACAATTAACCGTCGCAACATTCTCTAGCGAGACCAGAAACTAAAGTTGTAAAGCTAAATGGCAGCTTGATAACCGTACACTATGATGAAACAACATCTGGTACCTCCTTTCAGGACACTATTGGCACAGTCGAAATCATACTACGTCACTTTTAATAGGACACAATTGGAACAGTATACGCACTCTGACTGGCCTTTCAATAAACAGCTCAGATTTATTATGTGTATCTACTGCAGATTTTTGCTCTACTCACTGAAATGTGATGAAAAATTCCAGTTTTTAGCTTATCAACACGGCCATATGTGTACAATCAGTATTGTTATTATTTGAAATTGAGTTCAAGTCCAGACTAGAATTCATTTGTCATCAAGAACAATGATTAAGGTCTTTACACACATGCACGATATTTGACCAAACAGAATGTCTGTTATTCTAGCATGCTGTGGAGAGTATAATAAAAAATGCAGATGATACACAGAACAAAATGTACTGAAAAACTGGCCAAAGGTACAGCTATTGTCCCGTTTATACAAATATGTTATGTTTAGTTTTCCTGACAGGTGAAGTAAATCATCCTGTTTCCAAACCGTTTTTATGTGATCGCTGTTTCTCTGTTTTACAAGATGAAGTTTTCCTGTAAGGATAGATATGTCAAAACAGCTCCCTCCTTCCCTGGAAGAAAAACACAATCGCACATACCGAAAAATTCTGTCAATGTCAAGATCAGGCCAGTTTTAATTTGATGGGGGTTTCAAAATTAAAGCCAGTCAGAAGGGGGTACTTGAATGTCTTTTGAGTTTGTTAGGGGCATTTGAAAAAATCAAAGAACTTGTATTATTCCCCTCTCCAGAGGTGTTTGTGAATGCAGCCTTACCACATTAAGTGCCTCTGTAGCAGGTCTCAAGGCCCGGACCCGTGATAGCCGTCAACGGGGGACTGTGGCGGATTTCCTTGTTTTGGAAGGGGATTGTCTTGCCCAAGGGGTTGGGACATTTGGCAAAATTGAGAAGACCTATTGCTTATTCCCCTAACTTATCACCGAGGAGGGGTGACGGGTTGACGTTGGACCGCTGCATTAAATGGAGCTACTGTCTCGTTAACCACCTGAGGCCCTCCCCCTGCAAAGATGTTGAGCATGTCCTGAAACCATCACAGCTTTTACGTCTTACGTCATTCGTTGAACGATGACATAACATGTGCTATTAGAATTCCTACAAGGTTCTTAGTGAAGCCTTTGTTTTGAGATAATGGTTAACTGTTCATGTCCCGCTGTCGTAAACATTTCATGCTTGACGTTTGCGACAACGGACCAGTAGTGCTCGGAGACACTGACGTTACGTTTCAGATGGCTATTGTTATGTAAATTTCCTACCCAGAGGTCGCCGAGATCTTAACAAGTTGCATTTGCCGTCGATATTGTGGAGTCCCAGAAAACCAATTTCGAAGAAGCGCCATTGAACTTTGGAACCCCTGGACTTCAAGACCAGGACCCCCCTCGTGCCAGAGGTAGGCTCTGACGTCATTAACCGTTGTTTCGGTATCAATTTCTCCAAATTCAAAAGACGATATGCCTAGCATCGGAATTATTTCAGTTCTGTTTGCGATATGCATAGAGCCGTGTATGCATTGTATTGTGTATTCAGTAATGAGGCCTGTGTGTGTGATAGTATGCCAATATGGCGCTACGGCAAAGTGTAATCATAACCCCCTCATTCCTTGTCTCAACATAGCTGTCGATTTTGACAGCGAATATAACTGTCGAGTTAACTCTCATGAAATAGCCCTGTCGTTCTGTCCGTTAAGTCATGCAAACTTTCCAAAACTTTTTCCACCGACGGGTAAATTGAAAAGTTAACAGCACAGGTTGTAACTAAGGTAGACGGGGTCTGGCGTTATGAGTTTCAAATCCACTTAAACTCTGGCCCCAGACTTTTACATACGTAATAATACAGTTCATATACCAAACATAGAAATGCATTCGGCGATGCCTGTTGAACCGTTTACAGACCTTGATCGGCAAACATACTCTCTCGATGACAGACATAATGGTAGTGAACGTGCGACAACCTCCAAGAGTCAAGTTTAAATGGATATCATCATCGGCGTAACAACAGATCATTTTATTCGATCAGCAAAATGGCATGTTTAAAACCAAAAAACTTGTACTCTGGAAACGATGATGATATGTTAGCAGTTCACGCCAATTTTTGTGACTATTTAAGGACTAGAGTCTCTCTCAGCGGAATTCGAGCTAGTAGAGCTGGAAGCGTATATATAGAACATGTCCTGCGCTGAACATCCCCAAGGGCAAAGTGGCGTTGACACACGAGATATACATTTGACATACACGCTCCGAGCTTTGATCTGCCATTAGCTGAGACCCTCCGTCACTAACCAGTCGTTGATCGATAGTGTTTTCAAATACTTCTGTTTTCGAACAATGTCATGGTCGTACCCCAGATCCATTCTCATCACGATCGATTTATCGGATCGTACAATATTGTGACACGTACAGAAATGATAATTAGAATCCCTATGCACTTCAATTTATAAATTCATGGTTGAATCATGACGCATGGCTATTTAATCGTCACAAAACTTGTAGAGCAGTAAGCTTAAATTTGTAAATCACTTCTCCATCGAGTTGGTAAGTTCCTGCACGCCGCCGGTGTGCAGAAAGGTCGTAAGACTTTGACCCCCCACAAAATGCTGCCAGACTGCGACAAAATTTATCGATATATAAATAATAAAACGGTAAGCGCTGTAACAAAACCGTCCAGTTTCTGATTATACCGGCTTTTAACGTCATTAAGGATTTTCTAGCTTCATGTGGAGGTGAAAATGCGGTGCACTGATGTTGTTTATCTTCTACTCTATCACTGATTGTGATTGCCGCTTTGCCATACAAGCATGTCCGTTGATGACGGGTCGTGCAGCTTGTCAGCAACACCGCACGAGTACATAGACTCGGTTCTCGGCTGCAAATCAACACTGGTCAAAGAAGGTCATGAAAAACGAAAGGATACTGTCTCCACGAAGGGCAAGCATTCAAGAAAAGGAGGGATGAATGGTGGAAGAATAAAGACTACACACAGGACGTGATTGAACTAGCTATAATGGCCAGCGCACCGACAATGGAAGAAATAAACAGATGAAAACGCCCGGTGTGAAAAGCCATTTGTAATGTCGGGTCGAATTCTTTTGTTTCCAATGGTCGAACGGTACCGGGTTTTTTTGTTTGTTTTGTTTTGTTTTATGCTGAAAAGCAAGAGCTACGCAGTTTACATTGTAAGGCGACATTGTTCGCTTTAGTTGATCAGAGGCAGTGGCCGTATCTTGTCTCGCCTGAATCTATCCGTTGATACTGTACCGTGATTGGTATTGAGTCAACTACAAAAGTATAGATGATACAACCCACTTGACTCTTCGGTGACCTTTCCACACCTTTGACATATTCTGGAGGTTTATATCGTAGGGTCAAAGTAACCATCGCCTTTTCCCGATGTGACAATCATTACATAACTCGCACAACAAAGCCGTCGACGTCCCCCCCCCCCACCCCCAACAAGACAAAGTCTTGGACATAGCTTAATATGTACCGTTATAGGACTTGTTTTGTTTGACGGAACAATTGATTCCATAGTTTGATAAATTTGAGATTTAAAAATAACTGTCTCCTCTCTCAACTAATAGCCTATCCTATATCCTTCAAATGAAGGGATATCGGGTTCTTCCACACTGACATATGTGGGCGTACCTGTTCGGATTGTGCTTTTTAAAAGCGTCCGTTTTTCGGTCTAACGTGCGCAGCATTCATCCGCGGTGTTTTCCTTGGATCAGACGCAGTGTCAAAGCTCTCAAAGCAACCTTAATTTGAAATCAGAGAGCGGTGTTTCAGAACTTCCATTTCGCGCCCTATCAGTTATCTTATATGTATTGAGCGCGTTGGTAGCATTAATCAGGTGTGACCAGGTGTTGGCGTTCCTAAATCACCGACGAAGTTTTTGAAAGCCACTTTCTATAGAAAGCCAGCTCAAAAGAAACGAACAACAGTCTAAAACAACATTAGTGGAGTTAAAATGAAATTTGAAATAATAATTTAAATCTTGATCGTACACGTTTGGATTTTACGTAACATTATTGCCGCGCCACGCTCGAAAGAATGCCATGTTAGTTAAGATCAGGTATAAGTAAATGAAATGCGATCGCAGTCCTCGACAGAGGGTTGAACAATTTTCCCAGAGGGCAGTGACCACCCGCCGTGGCCTGCGTAACACTATGACCCCAAAGATAATGCTTGTCTTGAGGTTGACATTTTCCTATGAAAGGAATGATCTTAGGTTCGGCTTTGCATTGAAAGTATTTTATTGTCCGCGTTGGAGTGAACGACCGGGTGATTTCTGTCTGTGTATTTTGCTCATTTTAAATTTGCTACGACGTGCCTTGGGGACACAGCGTTGCATTCAACGGCTCTCGCAACAAAAAAATAGACGGTGATTTCGCAGTATTTGCACGTTTTACCTCATTAACCGGAGATGCTCTGTTGCCCTTGAAGGCAATTAATAAAGGCTTGTGTCAGCAATACAATACAAGATTCGTTGAGGGACGGCCGCCTAAGTATTCTCCGACAATTCGGTCGAGTTTCGACCCGGCCGGTGGCAGTTGCCATACACCGCGCCGCCCGATATTTTATACAGCGCTGCGTACCTGACCTGTATGTTAAGCAACTGGGATACAACAGTCGAATTATATATTCAAAGTTATGTTTGTTAGATAGTCCAAGGAGATTTAGAGTGGAAATGCTATGAACGCGAAGATATCTCTCTGGCCATCTCCTTTCAAAAATGTATATTCACTGCTCAGGGTGCAGACAATTTCCTTATCGATCCAAACTATTGTTTAAAACATCTGAAACGCCAGCTTTTGTTGTCCCTTCCCCATAAATAATATATAATGAAACCTCTCGTACAGTAAATAAATTAGAACAATCGCCAGTGTTAAAATATAGGATTACCTCGTACCTTGTTGCAAGCATGAACGAATAATAAAAAAGCCATTAAAAATACTGAGATGACGCGTACGAAGTTCGTCTCACGGACGATGAAAGACAGTGTACCATCTAAAGATCACTGTTCAGTAAAATGTAAACACTGTCCTTTCTTACTCAGTTCTTTAGTTCTCAGCAACTCTTTAGTCAGTTCTTTTTCCTCTAACGTCGATTGTACTATACTTACTACGGGACATAAACAAAAGTATTTCGACGGGGAAAACTTTCCAAGTACTTATCACGACCTTAAGGTGTAGGATGATACTACACAAGTCTATAAAATAGATCAATCCTTTGAATTCCAAAGAATTGAAAAGGGGAGCTTGAACCACCATGCTCTGAACACTGACATGGGAAAGCTATGCATCAATTTCGAAGCGTTCAACAGTGCGCATGCTCGGTGTTCCACTAGACGCGAATTTAATTTTCGCAAACGGATCGATTCCTTATTTACCTAGGATCTGTGTTTTTTCAAGTGATGTTGATTTCATATTTTTTGAGAACTGAAACTTCGATTGGACTTAGATCACATCGTTGATCATAAGTATGTTTTGGGTTTTTTGTCTTTAGAAAAAATGATCATTGTATTGATATGTCGCCCTCGGTTGCTGTGATTGTCTCAATGCATGGTAAGGTCACCTTATAGTACCCTGAGACAATTACTTTGCTGGAACGCAAGGCCAGACATTTTCACAAGTACCTCCGAAGAACAAAACCCACATGCCCGGACTTGTATTCGTGCAGTGTCAGAGTTGTGCAGTTTACGTGTTTTACAAAAGCAGAGCCAGAGGCTGTGAGTGTATTTTTCTAGAGAGCATACACAGCGTAAAATCGACGATTTATTTACCTTACGAATCATTAATATTATCTCAGTGTATAATAGATGAGATGTTGTCAAACATTTGGACGCCATTTGTAAAAAGAAATATGGTAATGGAAGTATAAAATAAGTTTTATATGTCCTCAGCGTGTCGTTCGCTCGTCTCTTATAATTCTTCGTGCGAGAAAACAGAGAATACTTCTCCGATTTTTCACCCTTGATAGATATTGCTTTGCAAGTGATGAGTCAAGATATCTCAGGCAGTCAAATTTCTACGCGATGACTATCGAAGAAATTTTCTTTTGTCTGCGAAAACAAAGTGCAACGACCTCAAGCTCAAGATATTGGCAGACAAGTTTGGAAACAATGGGAGGCATTCTGATTCTTAGCTGCTACGCGTAGGTATTTCTTGAAAATTCATGGGTTGTCAAGCTAAGCAGGCGGCGAGAAACCTCTACGGGATTCAAATTGTGGTGTTCTCTGGCGGAAAGATGGCCGCGGCTGTTAATTCGCAACAAGTTATAAACGGCTGAGCCGTGTCAAAGGTTTTCTTTAAAAGTTGTTTCAATAACATGAACACGCCTTGCTTTAAAGTTCGTGACACCGAAAAGACCAATTGTGAATTGCGATCACGCTTTTGAATTGAGAATAATACAGAGGGCTTGTAATACTCGGCGTCCTGTAAGGTCATGACAAGGTCACAGCGATTTACATATTTAGTAACTCCCCGAATAGAATGCGAAGCTCAGTAATTCACTGAAAGCCGAGGCTGTTATCTGTCTGTGACGTCACGTCGTTTCTCAGGGTGACTCACTTGCAGTCTTCGGCGCGGGGGAGAACGTTTTTGTTATTGATAAGTGCTTAACTTCAAACGACCACAGGAAGCGCGACACATATTGGGAAAAAAAGGCGATCCCTGCTCCAAGATTCTTCTTCGGGTAAGTTTGAAGAAAAACATTCTTCACAGACATACTGTCAAGAAAACCGCTTTGAGGTGAACTCGGAGAGTTGTGATATCGTAAGTAAACTGACCGCGATGGGTTTTAAATAGACCTCTTCGTCGTTACGCGAAAATACCCGAAAAGTTATAAATGCTATTGTTCAAATCTATTGTTAAACCGGCCTTTTCTTCTTAAAGGTGGCCAAGACGTCAAAAAGGTAATGCCTTTAATGGGACTTCGTATGTAGATCTGGAAAAGCACCATAGATATTTAATATGAGAAAGTCTGGAATTTTTCGCAAGATATTTCTGTCGTTCTTGTAAAGCTATACCACCCATGACATCTTCATGTACATAAAATATCTCTCGATGTGACCTTTATGTGATCTCCTAATGGTGACTCGATATCGGAGAGAGATATCTATATATACCTCGGTATCGAATTTGTCACCACTTCAGGGTTTAATTGCTCCAACTATGCAGGAGAAGAACGCCACGAGCTGTAATTATTTGTGTTTACTTTTTTGTCCATTTTCTCTGAACGTTTCATGCTGAAGATTATCACTTTTCCGCCATTTTGTGGAGAGACAGCAATTTGAAAATTCAGTCCATATCTTGATGATTCTTTTTGTTTGCAGGGTTGTCCGAAGATGTTCCGAACACATGTTTGTCTAGCAGTGGTGATAGCACTATACTTCACGGACATTGAAGCTCAGAGTAAGTATTCGTAAAACCATATTGGTGGCCTCATAAATTACAGGCTAACTCGATAAAACAAAAACCACCAGAATCTTCGAGAAATTTCACATTTTATGTTTAATTTCTTGTCCAAGTTTAACACAATTTTCTAACGTAAGTGTCATTTCTTGATCTGTTTAAGCTTACGAAAACCCTTGTAAACAGGCCGAGACATGTGGCGAATGCATCTCGGCAAACGGCCTCTGCGGTTGGTGTGACGACTGGGTAAGTTGTACTCGCATTTCAGAACCCTGTCTTAATTTATCATCCTTCGTATATGCGGATAATCACCAAGCACTGTATCGACTTGAAGCAAAATTATAAAACAAACTTAAAATTATAAAACTTGCTAAATGTTTCAATATAACATTCTGTGATTATCATAGTGATTATCATGATATCATCTTTTCTATTGACCTCCCTCAACAAGTGACAAAAACAAAAACTTAATAACTGTTACGTTTCGATGAGAGAAATCTGATTTTTGATCAAAAGTGCTAAATCCCTTATATGTCACTTAGACAGTTGACATGGCCAAATAGATACGTTTGTAACGTTTTTAAGATGAAAATTAATTCAGGTCGTAGGATTGTTATAAATTTCTGGATTATTTCCGTGGACACTTTTTCTTGAAGATGTCGAGATTTGTTAGCTCCATCAATCATTCGAAAAACAAAATTATGTTTAGTGCTGCTTTTTGCCATTTGTTTGCCTAAAGTTGCATTTATTTTAGATGCCAAATGTCATTCGCATTTGCTGATAATTGACTTTCAGAGAATTAACTTGATGCATCGCTATCATCCATGAACCACATTTCGACAGATAAAGCATGAAATTTGAAACGGCCTTCAACATCATTTATGTCGTATTGAATTTTCCTTAATCGACCTGGTTTTGTTTTTATTAGGAGTATCACGAACTCCACTTGTACAAACAGTGTGACTACGTGCAGACCTTGATGGCGCAGGGATGTCCTATAGCACGGATAGTGGATCCCAACAGCTACGTTGCCATCATTCAGGTAAGCCATTTTGCAGGACTCTCGCCTAAAGCTGTCACATGACAATCACGTGATTACATTCTTCTCAAGCCCGAATGATACAAAATCGAAGCTAATGAAATACACGGTGAGCTATAGGTAGCATACGCCCCGATACTGACAGACTTTAACTTTTGCTCAGTGAAACTTTCAACCATTCTCTTACCAAATCAAGAATAAAAATCAGGGGTCACCGTGCAAAGTTTGGTACTAGAGAAACAAATCACCTAATTACCTAATATTTACATATATTTGAAATTCAAAATGCCCGCCATACCTGTGTCAACTCTATGAGCAAAAATAAAGTTCTCGATTTTCAAAAAAAAACTAAGACAATAAAATTTTTCCTACTTCAAGAGCTTTAAAATGAATCCGTTACAAGTGATTAATCAGAAAAGAATTTTGAAAGTTTGAGAATTGAGAGTCTGAATTTCTGTTCCCGGAGCGCATTCTACGGTAACAAAAGTAATTTCACTTGTTTACGTTTATTCAGGAAGCTCATACTGGCCTACACATTCACATGATTCGATTACATTTGGATTTCAATAATTTAATGAAACCAATATGAAAATAGTAGCATGTATATCATTTGTGCCTAACATTCCACAACTGTTACTTAGTTTTCAGACAACTCGATTTCCGGTGACTGTCTAATAAACGCACGCTTTTTTTTGTTTTGAGCCACCGTACACAGGCTATTTCATTACATTATGTATGTTGATTAAATTGATGTGGTTGGGTTTCTTTAGAAATGCAACAAGATAGCCTATTCTATGTATAACACTGAGTATCGAATAGTGATGTTGTGGATTATTTTTACCGCGTGATCTAACAAAAATAATTATATAATATATCGTGGATTTTTCTTACGCTAGATGCCCTCCTGTACGGTGTTTTTTTCCCCAAAGAAAATACGAGTCGCAAATTAATGTCTTTTGAACGTCGCTTTTGTTTAAGTGTCGCATGTTCCACTTTTAAAGACTAGTGATATATTTTTGCCCTATTTCCCATGCTATGAATTTTCTTATGCTCGGCTTTAAGAGATGGATGTCGTTTGTTCTTTACAGGCCAAGGCACTAAGCGATGCCAGGTCTTCGCTTTACAGGGCAGTTCAAGTGAGCCCGCAAAGAGTCCGCGTGAGGCTCAGAGTAGGTAAGACATCCAGACAGCTGTTTTAACCTTCCGCTACAATAAGTGATCCCTCATTTTTCGTTGTTTATCTTTAACGATGTATTTTTTAAAAGCCTTCACTACCAAGAATGTGGTTTCTTTATTTAATCATGGCGTGTTGTACTCTGCGAACATTCTTTATGTGAAAATAAGGACAAAGTCTGACCTGTGAAAGCTAGTTAACAACTAAAAAAGTCCCGGGTTTCCGTAAAATGCATACGCAGAACAAGTTTACTCTCTAGCGAAATTCTCCACCAAAAGTATAATCAACTACAAATATCATCGTTATGATGTTTTTTAAAGAACTGGGCAAAGAGCAAAAATAGTTTCTTCACAATCATGAATTGGTAGGTACAGTGCCACTTAAGATTTTCGAATTTACGCTGATAAAATGTTGTGCTCAGGACGTGATCTTCGTCGCCCTGTCGTATTTGTATATGCTTCAAGCTTTAAAGTTGGTTGCTGACCCTTTAACCCCACTTCCTTGTACATATAGTCCCATAGACCCCATTGAAAACAACGGGGGTGTAACAAAGCTTTGTAATTGAAGGGTTTAGGAAGTGACTGAACTGTGCTGAAAGAATCGACCAAAGGCGAAATCATTTGAAATCCTTTGATTTGACGAAAGAAAGAATTAATGTCAGAATTGATGTCACATCTTGTTTGCTACAACGAATTGCCTAGTATTACACAACAGAACAAATCTCCATTGAGAAAAAATACAATAATGACTTTGCTATAATTTTATTACCGTCGTTTATTGAACGACCGCATAGAGAATAATATAATGGATGTACGACGGATCACTGCTATCAAATCGACAAAGTTGAAACCATCAAATTTGTCCTTTTCGTATCATTTTGGTCGGTTATCTCCTTCAGCACCGTATAAAGGCTGCAAAAATGGTTGGCTTCGTTTGTTAGCCCATCTTCAAACAGATCACGTAATAAAGGCAATGACACAAGGGTTTGTGTCTATGAGTGAGCTGACGCATGCGCGATTAGACCTCATGTACTGTCCGATTACTTTTAGGACTAACTATATTGAGCATAGATATTGCCTGAGTTCTTGATTTGTGATTTGTTATTTTTCACAGATAGCTTTATTTTTGACATAAAACGGCAAAAGCATCGTGTTTTACCCAAGCAACGACAGTTTTTGTCAAATGGAAGTAGCGAAGCGATAAATCAATCACGTACCGTGTTAGTAATACCTTTGCCCCAAGATGTTTTGACCAATTGCATTTGATTGCTCTTGACAGAAAAGTCAGCGTATCTGCATGTAAAAGTTCGCCAGGCGCTAGATTATCCAGTGGACCTCTATTACGTCATGGACTTGTCGAAATCGATGAGGGACGATCTTGAAAATCTCAAAATATTGGGAGACCAACTAGGTAAGATCCTCATAGGAAAGAAACAACCGTAGAGGTTGGTCAAGTGGTAGTTGAAATACAGAATAGGAGAGAGAGAGAGAGAGAGAGAGAGAGAGAGAGAGAGAGAGAGAGAGAGAGTTCAAATGAAATATGATGAAAGATAGGTCTCTTTTATTTGGCATGAGTTAACGACATGATGTTAGAATGTTTAAAAAGATAAATAATGTAAATCTCCGGCGCTGCATATGAGGCCCTACATATGTTCTCAGCGTCTCATCATGTTGAAGCTGTGAGTTACTGTGTCTTGTGAGGGAGTACGCACTGTCTCTATAGTGTGGTGCTCTACGTGAAAGTGTAACAAAATACGGGACTTCATAGGGAGTGACTCGTCAAGATTACTGAGGGCGCTGTCTTCCTTGTCGTATAGAAGTGGCAGTTATATCCTAGGATATATTACATGTATGATGCAGTGATTGCCAACGAACCTTCCTGCATCTGCCATGCCCAAGAAAGATGCATTTTTTCATTGTGGTGACAGAAAAATTTAGTCTTATTCATGGAGTCACCAACAGTAAGCATACAAAGTCAACGAAATCGATGGATCATCGCGCCCTCTGTTATTTTACAGCTCGGGAAATGAAGAAGCTAACGAAGAATTTCCGGCTAGGCTTTGGATCATTCGTTGACAAGGTTGTCATGCCGTATGCAAACACTGTACCTAGGAAGTAAGCAACTACTTCATTATTCTATCCTTGTTCAAGCCTAAATAACCCACCCTGTTTAATAGATTTCAGTAGATAATTACCAGATGGTTTATGTTAAACAACTGGTTACTATTGGACACTGAAACAAACCGACGACCCATAGTGACTGACGTGATTTGTAAGAGCGTTCACTTGTTCCCGTTGTTTCTACATTGCTCTATAAGTTAAAAAGGTTACTGGTATCACAATCTGGAGCAAATCATGGACGTTGTTTGTTCCTGGTTGTACTGTCACCATTTTCTATGTAATTATCTCTATCTATCTATTTATTTATCTATATATCT
>LD343010.1:1383407-1403525 GCA_001465055.1 Ptychodera flava | reverse complement strand
TTGGATTAATCTGATTGACCAAAGGCGTAACTACTGTCGCTTTCAGCGTTGCAAGAGTTTTTTAATGGCATTGAACCAACACAGTGATATTGGTGAGATGAAATAACTAACTGGATAGCGTGGAGGAGCAGACACCATATAGTCATCATGTATACGCCAATCATAGGTTACGGAAACCCGGTAACATGTTGGAAGATATATTTTGCATGTTTGTGACATGGACTATAGAAGTAAGTGTATTGAGTCGTGGAAATGAATGTTTTGAAAAGGGAGTTATTCGACTTTTGAAAACGGTATTACGAAAGGACGCCAAATGCTTTTGTCCTCATCGTATATCCAGAGTTCCATAAAAAAGACTACACAAATATCACAACAGTTTGACACGCGTCACTGTAGCACAGTGGCAGTGTCCGATGTTGTCATGTATCTATAGCAGTATAAGCGTACTGAGTACTTTTGTGAAATGCTTTCGTCGTTCTGAAGAAGTGTCGTCTGTTTAAGCCTATGCACGAAAATTGCTAACAGTGGCCTGCCAGAATATAAAGAAGACCCGATGAACCCCAAATATGTACTTTTCATCTCTCCTTTGATTGTGTACTGAAGTGGGAAGGAAATCTTCGGTGTGCATTTGTTAATTTGATTGCGTCGACTTGCAGAGGAACATCGAAACCATGACCCTCGCTCCCTCAGATGTGGCGGAATCTGCATGTGGCGTGCCCGTCGACCAAGAAATGAGATATCAGTGTGTGATGCGACATATTGCGAGGCGGGTTTTTAACTTCGGCGAAAATCGCGTCCGGTCGTGCACAAATGAATGATTCTGTGCTTGTTGGTATAATACGCCTGTCAGTTGACTAGACATCACCATGCCGGAATTATATGGATCAGACAAACGGAATTATTTCAACAACAGTTCCTCAATCAACTTAACGTTCGATTGATTTTTGCGGCCGAGTATGCAGGTGTTGCATTTTGTCAAAATTTTTCTTAAAACAACATTTCCAAAAAAAGACATCTATTTGTATCTTTTCAGGAAAAGACGCATAATCGAATCAACAGTTAGGGAAGATTTCAGAACGCATTGAATCACGCGAAAGGATTAATTGTGATAATTTTGTCCGGCGTACCAATCGTGTCACACATCGCAACTTACCAAGAATGGTTCCTTTCGCGATATTTTTTTACTCGACCCGAAGTTCACCCAGCGACACCACAGGAGAGCCACGCAAGGAAATATACAACGCCTGTTGACGAACACGCGACAAAGGTATCAGCATTGCATACAATAGAGAAAGAGAAACAATTACATCAGCACAAACGCAGTATAACTAACCTGTCACCGCGATTTCAAGTGAGTCACCAATCCGTCCGAATCTAATCAATCTGTCCTCACACGTCAAACCGTTAGGATATGGATGGATTGGCGGCGACAGATTTCATGCCCTCACAATAATGCATGTTCGCCCATGTGGTGTTGTTTTACAGTTGCATCGTAGCGTAGCAATAGATTGATTGATCGCCAGCCCCATATGTTGCACCTAGCTGACAAAAGACTTCTTATCGGAGCAACAAATACTAATCTGTCTGGTAAATTTGCCAAACATATTTCTATTGATCAATTTTCTGTTGCCAGAATTTTTAGACGTCATAATTTCGTAGTCCAAGGGAGAAATTGACGATGGATGGTTGTTGCACTACGTTGGTTGGGTTCTAGAAGACAATGTTGCCGGCTCGGCTCGTAAGAGGCTTCAAATTGTTTCTTTTACTTTGTATTTCTTCACTGTTTCTTGTCCTTTTCTCGGAAGTGGTTAGCAAGAAGACGACACTAAATCAGAGACAACTGACCTTATTGGATATTGACAATAATTACGCCGAGTTTGTCACCGTAAGGGACGTGTTGCAGAATAAAAGCAGCGTTTTTGAAGAGAGAGCAGCTGCGGTGTCGGCACCCGTGTTGGCCAACACGACTGAAAAGCGGCAGTTTCCATACAAATATTTCGTGAATTGTTCACAGAAATGCCGCGATTTCCGTGAAAACGAGATTCTTCTCATGGTTGTAGTCACGTCAGCCGTCGGTAATGCGCCTCTCAGGCAAGCAATCAGAGAGACCTGGGCGTCAGACTCAATTATCAGCGGTTACAGGGTCCTGACGGTGTTCCTATTAGCCCGGAGTAATGACACTGACCTTGAAAAATCAGTCGCCTTGGAAACCCGCCAGTACAATGACGTCATCGTTGGAGACTTTGTGGACAGCTACAGAAATCTGACCATAAAGACACTTATGATCTTCAAATGGATCATCGAGTTCTGTCCTCAGACAACCTTCGTCATGAAGGCGGACGACAACAGTTACGTCAATTTGAAAAACGTCGCCCGGTATCTTCTCGGAGGAGGCAGAAAGAACTTCGTCAGCGGACTGATCAAAGTTCAAGGCTCTGTCGATCGGAAGCCAAGCAGCAAATGGTATCTGCCAAGAGAGTTATACCCGGAGAAAAACTACCCTCCGTATCCGGACGGTCCCGGCTACGTCATGTCGACAGACGTTGCCAGGAGATTGTACAATATTTCTTTTTATGTTGATTATTTGCCAATAGAGGACATATACGTCGGCATCTGCTTGAAGAAGCTTGGCATTAATCCTATCATGGACAGAAATGTCTTCAACGCATACTCCCCTCGATCGTACGCGAAGCTCAGCGAGCTTACGATTAAACATCCCGTCAGAGTCCATGAAATGTACATCATATGGGAATATCTGAAAAAACTTCAACGCTAAACAATACGGGTTTTTCAATTGGGTTCGAACTCACAACATATGGCAGCCAGTCACCTGGCGGAGAAGCAACAGACAGAACCACTCGGCCATATCCCGACTCTCTCAAAAAAGTGGTTCAATAACCGAGCTAAGTTATTCAATTTTTCTGACTGCGACCATTATTCAACACCGCTGTAGAGTGCGTGCAACACTCGCATTTACACACTCGCTATCACACATCGCACACAAACTTTATTGCAACAAGCATTGCTCACGATCTAAATTTTTAGTGAAAACAGAATCGCAACACTATCTCTGTAAAAAGGTTAATAATTGAGCAGGTTACCAAATGTATTGAGCAAGTTCACTTTCAACGACCGACAAAGTAGGTTTTTATGTGTGCCATAATTTTATAAGAAGCACAAAAGCCGAAAAAAATATGTACTTTACGAGAGGAGGAAAGTGAGAGCGGTATGACCACACACACACACACACACACACACACTCTCTCTCTCTCTCTCTCTCTCTCTCTCTCTCTCTCTCTCTCTCTCTCTCTCTCTCTCTCTCCCCCCCCAGGTGCACAGTTGTAATTTGTGAATTTCAAGGCGCGAATTGTCTTTACAGACATTCGTAGAGGTGCTAAATTTTATGCCTTATTTTGAGAACTACATAAGTGACTTTGATGCTGATTGTTGAGGAGATCTTTAAATGCATTTACTTACAAAAGCAATGTTCAATTTTGCCTGTTTCTGATTTTTTGAAATGTAACACCCACCGAGTTACCGTTGCTTGTTTGATATCAGTAATTACATCATAATGTCCAACCAATGTAATGATCTTGGCATTTTATTGATGATAAACACGAATATGGTCCACTGTGGGGCTGAAGCGTTTGTATGTCAGTTCTGAGACATCCCATAACAACTGCCTTTCAAACTTGGCAAAAGAAACAGAAATTTTGTATTTATACATACATTGACGGAAGTTCTTGTTGGATAACGCACGAAGCTGAATAAAATTTTTGTTATATTTCTCAATGAACGATGTAGAGGAAGGACAATCTAGCTTAGATTTATGCGTGACTGTAGGCTGATAAAAATGATGGGCACTTCTGATTTAGGAAAGTTGACTTACGTCATATTGAAACATTCATTGAGTAGATATACATAATCAAGAAAGACGGACATGCCGACAGGTAATCGGTCAAACAAAGAAAAAGCTGACAGAAACACCGAGACATTTCTAGATGATGATGGTAATGATGATGATGATGATGATGATGATGATGATGATGATGATGATGATGATGATGGTGATGATGATGATGATGGTGATGACGATGGTGGTAGTAGTGGCTGTGATATCCATAGTGTTAATCATTCTGGTGAACCGTAAATGGTTAATTAAATTTTAAAACAGTGGCACAACAAAATGAGAAACTTGAGAGAATTGCGATGCACAAAGAGACCGATATCCCACTCCACCTCTTTCAGATAAGAGCACCTATATTTTACAATCACCCTCAGTTTTTTTATATGTTGCTGCAGTAATATTCACTTTTCTGCTGACCAGAGGAGCAAGCTGGAGGTATGTGTCTTCGTAAACGTCACAATCTTGACTCGGGTTTTTTTTAATATTCATCTGCTGAGGTTTGCAACTTTTTTCTAGTAACCGTTAGCTCATCGGTTTCGCTGTTCTGTCTGCGACAGGCGCTGACATCTTTCTGGTACGGTGATATGATTTTGATCGCAAGATGTTTGGTATTATTTTATTCAACAAAAGATTTCTTTAATAATCAAGCAATGACACTCACTCGGATGGACAGTTGGAATCCGGTCAACGTAAGTGACAACATGCTCCAGGCTTAACACAAATACGTGCGTATACGTATCAACACCTGATTATCTGAATTTTGATTCTTTTATTGCCGTCAACAATGAATTTATAACCACAGAAAAATGCATAATGTAATTGCATTGCTGCAGCAATGATTAATAAAGGCAATTTGGAACTAAGAAAACACCTACAATAGGCAGCAAATCAAGTCTGCCTCTATGAATTTATACTTAAATTGTTTCTTAAGACCTTGCAGCGTTCAATGACAGGTATTTCATTTATGTAAATGGTTTACAATTCACTTCGTAAACTAATGTCTCCTTTATCGAAGCCACTTCTTTGATGGGGTAATCTTGAAAACATTAATTTTAAATAAAACACCATCCTAGTAGAGAGCCAAACAACTATATACTGTGTGTGAGACTCGAGGTATGGTTAGTCAACCAATATCTCTTTCGTCAAGTTTCACGATAATGACTATTACAGTAGGCGTCTCAAATGACAAAAAGAATGCGATTTTGTAATGTCCACTCTACCATCATCATAATCCGTATTGCATCAATTCTCTTCGATGGATCGAAACACGGGTAGGTTAAAAGTACATGCACCAGGACCCTTGTAAAACACTGGAAATACTAGTACCTGCAACGCCCTCAATAAGGGTTGAGGAAATGAGTTTCTTCGCACCAGCTCTCACGCAACAAACTGAATAATGGACATATCTTGTCTTCTGACGCGCCAACCGTAGCCCGCGGCTGGCAACTGACGTCATCACATTGTCCATGATGTCACTGATATACATATAAAGGGATAACCCTTCAGATATTTGCATTAGAGAAGATAAATTACTTAAAGTGGTATATGGCATGTGAAATTCAAAATGGCCCCGGCTCCTGCATACCTATGGAAACAATAAGTTATTTTGATTCTAGTGAAATTTGCAACTTTTAACACGAGTCCACAGAAACCCTTTACCACAAGAGAAACAAAAAACGATTTACGAAAATCTGTTCCATAGATCATTGTGCCTTAATTTTTGCATTTGTCGACATCACACTTGAACCACAAACATTGATAAATATTTGAAGACGGAATTCGTACAGTTTGCTTTCATGAAGTTAAGGTTATATCGCCCTCTGTGGACGCTTCAGGGAAATTACTTTGCTCAGAAGCTTTTCTGCAGACTGGCACCAGCACAGGGAACGGAACCAAGAAATCTGGTGGTTGTTTGTATTGTTGTTTATGTTTATATTAGTCGTGTTGTTGTTGTTGTTGACCAATAAAATTCAACGAACATATCTATCGTCTTATTGTTGTTGTTTCGAACGTAATGTAGATGTCATAAGAAACAATCTAAGGGCGCTATCATTATTGACCCAATGCAACTCTCTCCAAACGTACACTGCTCTGTCTAATTGTAGGCAGAGTGTGTACTAATATAACATTAACTACGATACAAACAACAACATCCAGACTTCTGGGTTTCCTCTGGCACCATTTGCATTCATTTTCACTTTGAATTAATCTTTGAAAGATTTCTACCTCGTCCATGATAACCTCGATACTTTTCTGAGCTCCGTGGCCTTCTGCCACTCTATAAAGCAATTAGCATTTTTATCTGCATAATGTATCAAAAACCACACACCTGAGCGGGCCTGATTGTGTGCCGTCTGTTTACGAGTTCATCACCGAGGACGCTAACAGCTACAACGTCACAATAAGGTTTTACTAATGCTTCAGATTTTTAAGAGTTTTCACTGATTCTTCTCTACCACAGAGACGTCCCGAATTTCAGGGATATTTCCCATGCAACTTTTCTATTTACAATTTTTAAAATTATTCACATTGATACACTGGGAGTTCTGGATATAAGCATGTGTACAAATTATTTTTTATTGAAGATAAAATTTTGACAAAAATATTCGCTAATATGCAAAAACTGACAGATTCCACTGTGAGACACTCTCTCGATCTCCACACGTACAAATTTATTTTTCAGCCTATAAGATGCCCACGACTATGACATAAGCATCACGTTGAAAACTTTATTTTCCATGGGTATTGACAACACAGATGTAAAATTCACTGAAGTCTCTCAAATCTATATGGCTGTACATATATTTCAAATTGCAAAGTATTTATAATAACATGACACTTTAGTGAATTTTTTAAAACATCTTATTTTAATACCTATTGTGAATATTTAACAATTCAATGTGCAGGTAGCACAGAAATCAAGTAAAAACTGGCGGGCTTTTCAGAGAACTTGGCTATTCAAAGGTCTGCTGAATTTTCTAGTTTGAAACTGGAGTAGCATCACTATCACTCAGCTAGGGAGTCAAGAAACTAATCAGCACACACATTTTGCATACCTTGTTTCTTTCGGACTACCTAGAATTGACACAATAACAAGGGAAAGTCATGAACTTGAGGTTCTGAAGGTGAAATTCAGAAGCTACCACATTTTTATCAGTTTCATACAATCTGCAATAGTAGAGTGGTCACATATTGACTATTGGCATTACGGTAGAAAATGCTTCAGGGGCAGATATTCAGACTCTCAAACTTTTACGATTCTTTTCTGATATACCACTTGTGGGGGTTCATTTTAAAGCTCTTGGTGAAAGAAAACTTTTCACCGGCGTAGTTTTTCAAAGTCGAAAATTTTATTTTGTTCCACAGAGTTTAAACAGGGATACGGCCATTTTGAATTTTAAATATCGGTAGATCGTGGATAATTTGTTTCTCTAGTAGCAAAATTTGCATGGTGATCCCTGATTTTTGTTCTTGATTTGGAAGAGAGTTGTTGAAATATTCCTTGAGGAAAGTTTGAACAAAAGTTGAAGTCTTTCACTTTTGAGGCACATTCTAGTATGCGCCTCAAAAGTGAAAGATGTCAGCTCAAACTTTCCTCAAGGAATATTTCAACCATTCTCTTGCCACAGAGAGAATAAACATGATGGGTACTAGAGAAAAAAAATTGCTAAATATTTACCAAAATTGGAAATTCAAAACGGCCACCATTCCTGTGTTACTCGTAATGGGAAAATAAAATTTTTCTCACTCCAAGAACTTTAAAATGAGTCCTCACAAGTGGTAGAGTCTACCTTAACCCTTTCATCACCATGGTTTATCCCAAAACCATTGTAATCAATGGTGAGTGTGGACCCGTTTACAGGGAATTGGGGGTGAACAGGTTAAAATAAGACCAGAAATGTCTTGAAAAATATTTGGGTCAAAATATCTGTCTCTGAGGCACATCCTACCTTTAAAATAAGACTTTAAAAATGTTACAAAAAAAGTAGCGCTGATAAGATGACGTAAAGCACAAAAGTATCATCGTTTATTCTTGCTAATTTTTTTTATGAATATTCTGATAAAGATATGGATATGAAAGCTGAAATGAAATATTTGCAAAAAATGTAAGGTCATGACCAAAGAAGTACAAAACAATTAAATCATATCCAAAGATTATTTGATTCAAATACTAAATTCAATTTCAACGCAATATACAGATATTTATTTATCAGTCTGAATAGCGATTAAAATCCGGATTTCAAGAACTTATACTTCTCCATAGACACTTGAGGTGTCTATGACTTGTCTTGTGACTTGGGTATTTTGTCATTTTAACAAGCTCACCACGACCATAATTTGGCACATTCCATGAGGTTCAATGGGGTGGACTGCACTACTGGGGTACATTCCATTGGGTTCAATGGGGTAGAACTGCACTATGTACAGGCAAAGGGGGAGGGGGATGGGTAAGTTTGAACAATTATGAGATTTTGTTGTGATATCGTGGAAAGATTTGTACAGTTTTGAAGTAACAATGGCAGACTGAAGAGGAGAAAATGGACAATATGAGAAAAACCTTGAAGACATCTCGGCTTTCCTTACAGAAAAGACCATATTCTTATCATTCTATATAGAGATGGTTCTCAAAAATGTTAGAAGTATTATTTCATTGTTTCTTTGCATTAGAATTCAAAATCACACTTGAAATCAGCAGAAATAATCTTTCTTTGAATAAACAGATGAAAAATGGCTAAAAGAAATGTTTAGTTTTCAATATGTCACTGCATTTGTAAGATTTTGAAAGCATAACTTGCAGATGGAATGAATTTACAACTATGGTGACAGAACTTGCCGACTTTGTCGTGATTTTTGATGTCCTATGACAAATTTACAGAGAGATTGACACCAAAAAGCACATAGTTGTGTGGTGAAACCTGTCTGAACAAAGAAAAACCTGGATACACTCAATAACTGCTTACGTTGAACGCTTTCCAAGTCTTTGTAACCTGAACACTGCGTAAAAAAACAGAATTTGCGGTTTCATACAGGCTTTGCCGTATGATAGCAAGAAATTGAATATTCACAGAGTTTCTTGTTTGTACCACATTGTAGTATTCCTGAAAAATGCCGTGTAAATTATTTATTCTAACCAGCTGCCATGTGCCCCATTGTGGTTTTAGGCAAAATACTGACATTAAACGATATTTATGCTGTCTTTAAGAAGTGTCTGTTCATAAGATTTCTAGAATGCACAGAGGAGGATCCAATATACAATGTACAGGTAGAAGCTGACTGTGTAAAGTTAGTCTCTGTGAAGACTATTCAACATTGACTGTATTCGTGAAAGGTTCTTGATTTTGCACAGTTTTCTTGTGTAACCCTTTCTCACCACAATGGTTTGGCCCAAACCTATTGTTATCAATGGTGGTTGTGGACCAGTTTACAGGGAATCGGGGGGTGGATGCTGTGCAAGAAAATCTGAAGCTGACGGGGTTAGGTCGTGTGACCATCTGGTCTTGTCAAAAAAATCTAGACCACTTTTCAATGTAGTTACTGCAATAACGGTAAGTATGATACCTAAACAACCCACTGTATCATAGTCTCTTCTGTCGTTTTCTTATCAACTTTAAAAACCTGTTGGTACTATTTTGGACACATGATGTGCTTTTTCGATGCAATATCTCTCCATATTCGGTACATTTCGTTGGGCGTGACCATGTGAGCGGTCATGATCCGGCGATATCGACAAAACTGATACATCTTTTTCCAGTTGTGGAATTCCGGATGTTTGACAGGGAGCACTCCGATCTGCTCCCAGCATGTTCCCATATATACATCCTCAAGGTATATGAATGGTGTATACTGAGATATCTCGTAAGTATCTTTAATTACGTCCATCGACATTACATACCCTGTTCCCGAAAGAAATGGCGGATACCTGTTTCCTGGATAGGTCTCTCGTGGCATGTACCATTTACTTTTGGGGTCTCTGATTGGTGCCCCGTTGATCAGATAACCCACCGCGAGTTTCCTGTCCGGTGCATCAATGAGAAACTTGACGATATTTTGATAGCTGACATACATGTCGTCATCGGTTTTCATGCCGAACCGTGCATGTGAGCAATAAGTTGACGCCCATCTTAACCCCATTATTGACTTCAAGGTCAAGTTTTTGTACGTGTCATCAAAGTTCTCCATGAGAATATCACCGTGCTTGTCGTTTTCCTGTTTGACCAGCGCTTGCAGATTGTCATCGTGGACGTTGGCCAGCAGGAAGACGGTTATGATTCTTTGGCCGTTTATCATCGTGGGGCTGCCCCACGTATCGCGAATCGCTTGTCTCTGCTCAAAGTTTTTATGGACTGAGCTTATGAATACTAAAAGAAAAACTTCAGCCTTCGTGGTGTCAGGGTTAAAGCATTTACCAGGGTGATTAATGACAAATTTGTAATTGTGGGGCATTACAATTTTTTTGGGTTTGGTTACATTGTTGCCCATTTCCTTGTCAGGCTGAGCTACGTTTTTGTCCGCGAACTGATCTGCGTTGGCTGGCAGTCCATTTGGATTGGCTGGCTGTCCATTCTCATTAGCATTCTGTCCATTCTGATTGGCTGGCTGTCCGCCTTCCTTGGGTGGTTGGTCACCCTGGTGGGGAGGTAGCTGTTTTTGATCCGCATCTTTGCCCTGGTTGTTGTTATTCACAGGTTGGTTTTGATTCCCTCCTGCCGAGGATTTGTCAGTCTCATTTGCATGCCTTTTAACACCTGCACTTCCTCCTTGTAGTTTTGAAATCTCTATCTTTGGACGATTTGTACTCAACGTCCTGACATTCAACAGGGTTGGGTGGGTGTAATACACGTAAACAAGTATATTAATCATAGCTAAAGTACTCAGCAACATAAAGTTTGTCACAAATCTTCTTGATGGCGCCATATCAAAGGGAGTTCAGTAGATTTTTGAATGAGGATGGTTGTAAGGGGTGCAGGCGTCTCAGAAGAGAAACTTCTATAGTATAACTTCAGCAACAGAGGAGTTTGAATGACGGTGCTTCCGCTATCCTAGATCACATGATTCCGTCATGAATCCTGCAACTGTACCTGGAATGAAGAAATGGAAAACTGTCAATGCATGCACATTACATGAACCAGGACATGAGCCCCAAAAGCCAATGGTTAATTTGATTGGCTTTAGACTCGCGAGACTTCTCTTTGTCTTAAGACCATTCTACATATTACATATGTACGTACACATGTGATGTATACAACTGGTGCAAAAAAAAATTCTAGAAATTCTTAAATTGCCTGATATTGTAAGACAACACACTGATTAGAAATGAATCTGAATCTGTACAATGTGGGGTCTTCCTCTACAATGCACAGTGCAAGTTAGAATTTCGCTTTCAAGAAAAATACCTGCCAAAGTTGAACGCGGTGCTAGTCAATATTTAGCAACTGACACCACGCCAAATGGTTGTGTATTCTCACTGCAACATTATCGCTCACAAAGATTTTCACAACTTCAGACTAAATACAGTATTTTTCAAGTGTTTTAAAATCTGCAAGCCAAAAGAACCGTGATACCCTGAGCAAAAGTCAGCCTTGAACTACATGTACAGTACCTACGTGGACATGTGCCATCCAAGGACTAGCCCTGTAAGAAAGCTCATCTCAATGTGTAAGTGAACTACAATAACAAGGTCAATTTTTATTTTGTATACTGGCATACAGTTTTATCCAGCGTCAACATACTGTGGTGAACACCTGTCTACAAGTTCTGGGTGGGCCAACCTCTATTTTTTCAAGCAATATATTCATATGTTAATAACTTTACAAAAGAAAACATTTTCGTAACAAAATAATATGAAAATTATGTATGTAAATTAACCCATCCATCTTTTTTTTTCTCTGGAGAACACTGAAGTTCAATTGTAACCTTGAAAAGAGCACTCTTTGAAACACAGATGAACAACATCAAAGACTGCACAGATGAAATCTGCTTCAGCACCGTATACATGTGTGTAATGCGTTAAAGTGTAACTAGACTATTAGTTGGAAAAAACAAAAGTGACAGATGGTAAAGGTCAGACAAGGTCATCTGGTATGACTAGTGGAGAAGATAAAAACAGTTCATGGCACCATTCCAAGATCATATCAGCTGTTTTTCATTAACTGGAAGTCCTCAACGACCTTGAAAGATCTCCTCATCATATGAATATAGACATCTGGTAATACATAATAGGTCTTTCTGATGAAGTATACAAGACACTGATTTTGAATAAATTTCTTATGGGCAGTGTTCGCGGTAACTATTTTCTCCCCGCGTACGGCATACGCATTAGTCTGCTAAAATTGCGTAATGGCTGTATTTGAGTGCGTGATTTCACTTCCGCACTCTGTTGATGAAAAAACTGACTGCAAAATACAATGTGCCGTTCAATAAACCTCTACTATATATTCGTATTGTACGATGTAAAGATTTTTTTAATGAAAACAGTTTAACGAACAACTTGAACAACTGGGCTGTGTTTCAAACATGTTGAAACGTAACAGCGAATGGTATACATGCGACCGTCAAAACACATCGGACAACCCAAAAGTTAGAGTTATGGCAGTTTATCCAGGCGCGTCTGGCAGTGTTCAAAATTTATCAGGATTCCGACGAGCTGTAGGGATGAAAATCTCCCTGGCACGGTCAAATCGAAATTCACCTATTGGCGGGCCTTCCATACTCAGTAACATCAAATTCCGCCTGGTCATGCACAGTTGGCATTTAATTTGTTGCAACATTTCTGTCAATCACTCACAAATAATTTTAAGAAATTACCCCTCGCCTGAAAATTAGCATCGTATGTCATAGGCACATCTGACATGATAACGTGCCTTTGAACTACGATGCCAATTTTTCAGACCACGCCCAGAGAATCCGAAACTTTCCACACAAAATGAGTGATGGCAGAAATGTTGCAACAAATATATTGTCAAGCCGCCCTCATCTCGTCTGGTTGTCGCCTAAGCTCAGTCGCGGGGAGTGCTTTTGGAAACATTTTACTGTTATCCTTTGCGTATAGAAAACGCATAACAATGAAAAAAATGCGTAGACAGTCAATTTCAATGCGTAAATACGCACGTTTTTTGCATAAACGCGAACTGTGCTTATGGGAGTCTGACCGATCACAAAATAACCACCAGCACCCAAACGTCTTTCTAACTTGTCTGAAACTATACGTTTAAATCTTGACATTTAAGCCTTGTATAATTAACAATGCGTTGTAAATTTTCAAAAGCTTGTGTGTGGGCAAAGCGGATATTGCTGTCAATGTCACTAAATTTTCAGTTCTCGTGTTCAGTAAATAGTTTGGATTCTAATTTGTAGGTGGCTGCAAATCAGTAGTATGCATTTATAAATGTCATGTGAAATCAACAAATGACAAGCAACTCTTACAAGTGCATGACTGCGGTGGTACTGTATAATAAACATGCCAATCAACACATCAATTCACAAAGTGGATTTATGATAATGTTGACACTACAGTCCACTTTTTAAATCAAATTGTTATTCCTGCTTAATACAATGAACCAACTTTGAAAACGAATTCTGGGAGGTTTTGGCATAAATTTTCATTCCATCAAACTTACTGTAACCTGTCCATCCCTTAGTTATTCACCGTAAACACAGGCCTACAATCGACCATTGATGATCATAGATTTGGGCCAAACCACAGCAGTTAAAGGGCTCAGACAACAAGTTACACTGTAGTCAGCTCTCATGAAAAGTAACTACATGTACACCAGTTCTTTGAGTGCTTGGTCAAAGAATCTGAAAACAACCTGAACAAGGAGGCACCGTGGCCCAGTGGTTAGGGTAACGGAATCACTGTCAGAGGGTGGTGAGTTCGAGACCCGGTTCAAGACCCGGTAGGTCCAGAGTAACGGACTCACTGTCGGAGGATGGTGAGTTCGAGACTCCAGCATGGTGTTGTGCCCTTGAGCAAGGCACTTTACTCCTCAGTGCTCCATTGGGGGAGTTAGTGGGTTATTTACCTCATCCTGTAATCGGGCTAATGCCTGTTGGATGATGGACTGAATAAAAAAAAAAAGTTACAATGAAACATTAAAATCTAGGGGTTGAAAATTACTGACACATGTGCTTATCATGTGATGTGGTGATAATAATCTACGACAAATTTTCTGAACAATTCATATCTGTTTTTTCACAATTGACACCGTACTGTGGGTAATTCCTGGAATTTTACAGTCAATGGCAATTTGCAATTGACATAATGTTACTCTATGTTAAATAATTAAAACCTAGGGTTTCCCATGAGGAGATTTGCAGGGGGTTGGCCACCCCTTCTGTTTTTTGGAGCAGTCTATCCATATGCTAATAACCACACAAAAGAATGCATTCAAGACAAAAATATGTGCAAATTGTGTATTGCTATGTAAATTGGCCGCCCCTCTGTTTTTCCAAGCTGTGGAGAACACTGACACCATATGAATCACATCAATTAATTATTAACGTATAATTTTCTCTCACAATTGTTGTTTCTTTGTCTCGTAGTGGTGACATTCACCCAGGAAACATGGACATGATATCTTTCAGCAGATAGGACTGAAATTCTAGCCTGATCATTTGATACATCAGAATGAAATATATTGAATAGAAGCACAATGATAGCATCAAGATGTACATTTCCTATTGTTATCTTTCAATGACTCAGTGAAGTATATTGTCCAGGTTATTGACACACAGCACCACAGCACACACTGTACATCAATGTTGTCCTTATCAGCATCAGACTGACAGCCCATGACACACAGAGCATAACTGTGCAAAGGTTTGAAAAACAAAGGTTGGAATACTACATGATATGCAGATTACCACGGGGTGACCAAATTTCAATGAAAATGTCTGCAATAATATTAATGACTGATTCATTTTGAAAGAATTGTCTGGATTTAATTTGTAGCATGTCAGTATTAACCATCTACAAAATAATTTCTAAAAAAATGCAATGTATGTCGCACACTGCTTAAGGCACTGATTGGTTGCCGTAGTTCCCACGCATTCTGATGGAGTAAACGTAATATGTGGTGAAATAAATGAATTGCATTTCAACAGTGGTTGTCATGGCTACATCATGGTTGCCACATTCCGCTTGGTTAGTCTAATCAAGTGTAGGAGTTGTACCTGTAGGCATATGGCAGTCTATCAGAATGCCACATCTACACAATTACAAACACATCATGAAATGCATGATAAGTGAACTCCTCAACACAAGCTACAAAGTCATGCCTTATTCAAATATGTGTTATTCATGAAACATTTGAACACATAGGCTTACAGGGACACACAATCACGACTTTAATCCTTTGAGTGCCAAAGTCAATTTCGTTGCCAATATAAAATGTAACCAAGACAACATTTCAATCCATACAATTTTTCTTCAGATTTTTTTCCCAAAATTTTGATCAACACTGTGGTAAATGTAAAGTTAATTTCCATTTGGTTCAAAATTATCAAAAAATTACAGAAAAATTTCATAGAAATCTGTAAAGTGTTGCACACAAATTGTGGTAGGGGAAAATTAAAGCACTCAATATGTTAAGTAGTTCAGGCCCATCTCTACAATACCCATACAGGTACATGTGCCCAGATGTGCTCCCACAGTTAAAGACATTTCCAGATTAAATCAAATTCTTTGAAAGCTCCCTTTATCATTTGTGAACAACTTGCCTGTTATGCTGTGACTGTGGAACACGGACTTGAATCATACACAGTAGCTCTGCTGCCTCAAGTATGCTTGAATTATCGACATTTTGCATTTACCTGATAACAGACGGTTTGTATCAGGGCAAGAGATTTTACAGCTACAAGCCATATGGCTATTTCACAAACATATTACCCAATAGGTTTATCATTATTGCATACATATTATCATATTGCAGGGGATACATATTACAAACCATCTTTTCACAATATTGTCAAATCAAACTCTCAGATTGTCCCATAAGTTCAAGAAACGAAATTCATTTGTTTACATCAAAACCCCCTCCCCCTAGACAAAAGTTCAAAAGTGCGAAATGTTGACGCCTGTCTGAGAGCACAATGTAGCATATTGCTATAGCTACTGAAGAATATGTTTCCCCTGACCGCATAACATCGCCAAGTATTAATCAATCAAATTTGAGTACTGACCATAGCATGACACGAACGAGCTTGGAAACAGTTACAGCAAAATTTGTAAGGACAAGTGTGCAGTTTTTCTTTATTTTCGCATATGATGTAAAGAGAGCTTGTGTTCACAAAATAAAAGTGCGAAAGTGTAGTTCACTGATTGAATGGAGGTAAAAACCCCTTCGCCTTAAGGTAGAACGCACCTCGGGGACAGAAATTCGGGCTTTCAAATTTTATCAATTTTCATCTGACCTACCACTTGTGGGGGCTCATTTTGAAGCTCTCGGTGAAAGAAAAGTTTTCACAGTCTTAGTTTTTCGAAAATCGAAAACTTTATTTTTTTCCATAGAGTTAACACAGGGATGGTGG
This sequence comes from Ptychodera flava, assembly GCA_001465055.1. Classification (NCBI taxonomy): domain Eukaryota; kingdom Metazoa; phylum Hemichordata; class Enteropneusta; family Ptychoderidae; genus Ptychodera; species Ptychodera flava. Next base: position 1,387,090 of record LD343010.1, on the reverse strand, counting down.
CCATTTTGGATTTCAAATATCGAGAAATCGCAAGTTATTTGTCTCTCTAGTACCAAAGTTTGCACGGTGACCCCTGATTTTTATTCTTGCTTTGGTAAGAGAATGGTTGAAAGTTTCACTGAAGAAAGTTTGAGCAAAAGTTTAAGTCTTTCACTTTCGAGGTGCATATTACCTTAAATGAACAAATTTCGCTTTATGCGACATGTGAGACGGTCCCTTAGCTCCATTAGTGTTATCTACAACTGAGACAAGTGATGGTAGCTGATAGACTTCTCGATTTTTTTGGCAAGAAAACTGGATGAGCTGTATTACCGAATACATATTGACTAGCCATACAACAGCATATGCTTGTATTCCCTTAGCCTGTGTGAGTCGCCCAAGTTTCTCTTGACCTACAGTCATCACATGTGACCTTTTGCAATCATTTCAAGTCATCTGTGACTGTAACATGTGTACGCATCAGACACATGAAATCCATCTCTATCTATAGACGCATGTCTTTTTAATGGACTTTAAACAGTACAGAATTGTCCTGGACATTTACACATGGCGGTTTTCACATTTGTCTACCAATTACGGGCGACCACTGTAGCTCTATAGCAATAGACAATCTTTTGTTGGTATACTATACATGTAGTATTCACAATTCATGGCTTCACTATGGATACAATGGGAAACCTTGATTACCAACGTTCACCACACAACTTTTATTTTAATTAGGTGCTTAATCATACATCCTGGGAGGGCCTATGGCTTGATGAAGGACAATAAGCTTGCTGAAACGAAGGCAAAGACAATCACTTTTGAAAACAGACTAAGTAGACTGGATTACCCATAATGCAACAGGATTTTCCTACCTTTTGTCAATGTAAAAGTGGGCGCCCATTTTCTCTTGTTTTTAACTCTGAATGCACTGGAAAATATTTTTATAGAAAGAAATCAGTGAACTATTCAACAACCTTGTTGACAGGTTTACGGCCCAGTAGTTCAAGGCCAGACTCTAGTTTCTATAAAGCATTCAGCACTTTGGGGACCACGTTGTTGCAACGTGGTGCTCCAAACATCCATTATGACTGGTTCACCAGATCTTGTCATGCAACGTAGCCTAGTGGTCCTGTATTTATCAAACATGGCGTAAAGTTGCAGTACCTAGCATATGTCAGTCAGCTGGACCATCACAGTGTTAAATTTGCAGGTCTGAATATGAAAAGTGCTGAGGTAGTCCTTTGCCTTGAAATGAATTGATTTTCTTGTATTCTTTGTATTCCTCATTTATTGAAGGAGTTCTATTCATAACAGTCAGTTGAGACTACCATTTGCTTTGCAGTGAGCACACCACTGTATTCTGTGAACGTAGAATGTAACTTGGGATACATATTTGGACAAAAATATTTGCAATACTTTTGTGATCTACTGCTTGTACAGGCTCGTTTTGAAGCTTTTGGGGCAAATTTTCACCGTCTTACTTTTGTGAAAACGGAAAATTTAATTTTTTTGCTCTGAGAGTTAGTTAGCACAAGGGTGGCAGCCATTGTGAAGTTCAAATATTGGTAAATTTAAGGTACTGTGTTCATCAGGTGCCAAAATTCGGAATCCCAGTTTTTATTCTTGATTTTGACAGAGAATGGTTGAACGCTTTCTTGAAAGAATTTGAGCAAAAGTTCAAGTCTTTCACTTCCGAGATGCGTAAGTAAGCAGTGAACTAGTATAGACAATTTGATTATTTTCAAAAACAGACTGGTAATATTACGTTACTGATGTTGGAACATCTCTTTTTTAAAATTCACTCAACACACAAGAAATAATCAGGCCAGAAATACATGAGAAACAGAAAGGTTAAATATTGAAATATATCAATGAATAAATAAGCTGAAGGCAAAATTTTGAAATGTGTACAGTAGGCGTGACATTCAAAAGACACTGTATGCAGACACAGGTCAATATGTGTATTGCTGTAGCCAGATGCAGAGACGTGGCTGTGCCCCGTTCTACATGTTATTGATATGCTGAAGACAGCCATATGTTGCTAGATTACTTAGTTGGAGGGAAATATGGATACAGTATCCTCCCCCAGGATTTTCTGGTAGAGTGGTGGTTAATTTACATAACAATAAATATAGTTGTTATGGTAATGATTTCTATCGTTTACCAAAAATTAAATAATGGGGGCCCACCACTCTATAATTGCTCTGGGGAGAACACTGGGATAACTTGACTGCTACATGCTATGTAATGATTGACCATTAAACATTTAGATTGAGAAAACAAAATTAGTTAAATTTTAATAAAAACCTTTACGTGTCTGGCTTTCAACTGCTATTAGGTCAAGCTGTTAATATCATTGTATCATGAAAGCCTAACATATCCCATACAACTTGCCGGATGTCCTTTCTAGGCTTAGTTTTAACCCTTTTCCTGCCAAGTTCATATTTCAACATCAGGTCAAGTTGGTCAAAACTAGTGAAACAAAATAAGTCCCATGTGGTGCATTTTAAAAAAGACTTGAAGATATGAAGGTACATCCTTGAAGACAGAGATACTGTAAACATGATTTTTACAGACTACATTTTTTTGTAAAGCTGCCATAACATACCAAGCCAAGTGGTTGAAAATATGAATTTGGGTCAATACCGCTTTTCACAGACTTGGCAGATGGGGAAGTGATACTGTCTGGCAGGTAAAGGGTTAATAATCCAAGCAAACCTCTACACACCTGTCTAAACTTTAGACCACCTCGTATCTGTATCAATATTTCTAAATACTCACCTATCAACATGTGCATGAGCAGTTTTAATGAATTGCTACTTTCCCATCTAAATACTGATCTTTTCAGTAATCAAGCTCGGTTTAAAACTGACATTAGACATTTCATTTTTAGTAGTTTACCTACTTAATTTTATTTTCTTGTGTATTTTTCAGATATAGACCACCTTTTTTCTCCCGGTATTATGATACAGTTGAGCCCTAGTACCACAATGATGCTAAATAAATATACATGTACATATACACTGTACATTATACATAGGACATGTATATAGCATCATGACAATAGGATCCCTCCACAGAAGAATCTGAGAGTGAAAGAGGAAATTTTTTATCAATTTATTCATATGTAGACTGTGACAATGTTCTTTATATTTGCCTTTGAGACAGCTATATGGTGAGTGCCACATGTGGTGTTAGAGTACCCTTTCAAAATATTTGATCTCAGTTCTCGGTTGTTTTACTGGAGGGCCACATATCTTTCTTTCAAAACTTTGACTGTGTTATGCGTAACAGTACTTTGTTCATAGTCTTGCTGTGTTGTACTGTGTATGTCCTCCACAATAACTGTGTATTAGGACTTTTGATGTTTGATTTTTGGATAATGGATGAGTATGATTGCTATTAATTCATTTCTGTTGGGGGATTCTACATAACCCTTTTCTATATATGTAATACATGTACACATTTCAAGGCTGATTTGGCGGGCAGGCTGATGTTTTTCAGTTGACTTAACCACATAACAGCTGGCATTTAAATTTGACCTCTGCTAAGGGGATGATTCAACTATCCTAAAAATAGGTATGGTTTCCAACATAGACAACTGCTGGCTGCTTTGATAAAACCAAATATGCACTTGTGCTTTGTTGAGGAATTGGAATTATTTTTTGAACTTGCCCCCAAGGAAATTCCCCTCAATG
>LD343010.1:1351433-1375292 GCA_001465055.1 Ptychodera flava | reverse complement strand
GACCCTCCTCCCTCCCTTGAGGGAAAAAAAATAAAAAATAAAAAAAAATAAAATGCGCGTCGCCGCACCATTTTTTAAAGAAAGACCTGACCAGAAACATTTCTTTTCTTTTTTTTGGCCTTAGTTTATGTTTGTACCACCGCAGATTTTGTGTTGCAGCTGGTTTCCGCTGTGTTACCAAATAGTCCTTTGTTTGTGATATATTTAGATAATAACACATGACAGTGAGGGCAATATCACGAGTTGTGGCCTGCCCAAGGGATGGTGATCCTGACCGATATATTGATGATGCCCAAGCTGCAGGCGAGGTTATCATCAATATTATCATAGAAATATCATCAATATTATCATAGAAATATCATCGATGTTATCATAGAAATATCAATATTATCATAGAAATATCATCAATATATCATAGACATAACATAGGGATGTCAGCCATTTTGAATCTCATGTTTCGGTAATTTTGTCTCTACTACCAATTTTTACATGGTGACCCCTATTTTTTCTTCTTGATTTCAAATGGGAATGGCAAAGTTGCCTTACGAAAAGTTTGAAAATGAGTTTAAGTCTTTCAATTTCAAGCCATGTACTACCTTAACGCAATCAGATGGCAAGAGTGAATTTAAATTGAATGTCAATATGATGTTGTGCATGCTATCATTTTGCTTGTTTTGAGGAAATTTGTGCAGCTCGAGGCACTCTACATGTAAATGTACTTTACTTGCATATTTTGAGCAGGACTAAAATTCTCAGTGAACAATGAAAGCTGTCTGAAAGTCATCTTTCAGTGTTTAAAAATCCTCTCTTGCAGTAGCCCTGTCTGCCCATTGAAACTCACAGCTGGCCCTCTTCGATGCCATCACATCCCCCACCCCCCACTTTTCACTCTCCTCATCAAATCATTTTACTCTCCTCATTGACATCTCCAACATCCAAATTCTACTCTGCCCTCTGAGGAAAAGAAGAAAATTTACCCAGTACTATGATAAAACTTACCGCACATCATTGAAGAAACTGCTTATGAGTACCTTTTGTGTATAAAATGCTTTATTTGATGCCCATGTGTGTGACCCTTTGTCACACAGCTCGACAACTTGGATGGAGAGCGAACTGGTGGCGTGGGTGTTTTGACCAGATTCAGAGAGAATTTTTCCAATATTTGTAATTCAAAATGGCTGCCATATCTACGTTATAACCCCTCTAGGAATAGCAAATTTCTGATTTTCATAAAAAGATGACAGAAACTTTATGTAACACTGCAACTTCATGAAAACTGGATGGCTTCAGTGAAGAGCAAACTAGTGGCATGGGTTGTTCTGACCAGAATTTCACCGATATTTGTCATTCAAAATGGCCCCCATATCCATTTCCCCTCTATAAGGCAAACTTCTGATTTTCACAAAACATCATGTGCTACATCAGTTTCAAAGTAACTGCACATGAAATAGATCAGTGAAGGATTTTAAAAATTAAAGTCTGAAAATATGCCTCCTATGTGAATTCTATCTTTGAGTAGAATTCCAATAGAGATGTACAGCACAATTTATACCACAAATACCACATTCATACCACAAATAATCGAAATGAAAATTCAAGTTCTTTCAGTGTAATAGATATATTTATTATAAAATAAAAGTGTTACAACAGCAACTGTCTATCTCTATGGTGATATCTTCAATGTTAACATCCGTTTGATTAGATATTGCCTGATTGGTCCAGTTAAAGATATATTTAGTGCTCTATACTGAGACATGACAAAACCATGATAAGAGTTGCTCTCACTTTGCCTTGTCAAGAATTTTGTTGCTATCTTGAGATACCAGTACATTGACAACGGTCTAATGAGTATGGCATGACAGTTTGTAATTTCAATACCTCTACCTAGTGGAAGACTATATCAGGAGCTGAGACGCGTATTTCAACCCATTCCCCCATAGTCCAACTCTGCCGTTGAAACAACAGCAGGGTTTTCACCATGGTCAGGACAGGGTTAAAACACATACAAGATATTTGTGTAAAACATTAAACAGATCTGCTTTTATGTTCAAATTGTCTCACTATGTTTATATATGATGAATAATGGATATTATTAAATGAAATGTAAGTCTGGAACTGTACATATAATTGTCAGTTAATAGGTCACTTGGCACGACGGCACAATCTGTTAATCACGCCACCGTAGAATACAAATGACCAGGAGACAGCAATTGCCATTTCTCTGCCACACAGATTTGAAATGTACTCACTGATAGGTTTGTCTCTATGCTGAAATTGTATGTGATTGACAGAATTATTCCTTCTAAGCCTGGCTTTGTATTTGTTGAACCTCAGTGCAGTTGCAATTTGGCCATAGTCGGGGCTGCGATGAAATGACCTCAGCGAATCTCGCAAATCTAAAAACATCTAGACTTTCATCAGCAGTCACATTGCGCTGAACTAAAACTGAAAATGCATTCCAAACACGCCGGAAAGACATGTCTTAAACATATAAAATATCTTCACGTTTATGCTCTGAAATACAGTCACAAAATGTCATTGAAAAAAGTTCCAGAATAAGATGTTATCAGTAATGTATCTATTCTACGGGCCTAATTCTCACACAGTGAATCGCCAACTTTAGACCTAGATCTGTCACACAACAAGATGAAGTTTTACAATTCTAACTTAAAATTTCCCTTTATCATCGCTAAATTTCCTCAGCTTCTCCGTATATTTAGAGTCTTTATCTGGAGCCAAATATATACACAAAATGTGGATATTCTCTCCCCAATGGCTATTTCCAAAATATCTGAATGGCAAATCTTAACTTTCATCTATTCATCGATAAAAAAAAAATTTTGTATGTGAAAGGAACGTCACTTCTATTTCAGAAAGAGATGAAAATGTTTGACTGGAAGCAAATGTCATCATAGACAAATTGTCTGAAGTTTTGCACTTTGATTATTCTCAATTTTAATATCTGACCTAGCTTGCTTACCGTTTGCAGAAAGGAATGTTAAAAAAATTTGTACAAAAGTTACACATAATAAGAATCAAGCACCTATAAATTCAAATCTCGATAGACAATTGAATAATCTTTGATGTGCAAAGGGTCAAAATAAATGATTGAAATTTTATATATTATATGGTGTGATGTAATCAATCTTGGTTTTGTCAAGAAATGATGAATTGGTCCGAGCACTTTCTGAAGACGATAGGATTCACTATCTGATGGTAATCTAGGTTTTGATAACACTGGAAAAACGGTTTATTGTGACATAACTGTCTTCACAAAATCTGGAAAAAAAGAGAAAACAAATGATGTAATGTCAGATTTCCAATGAATGATTACAATCACTTGTAATGGAATGCTGATATTTCTGAAAAGAATGTCCTTATATCTGAACAGCCTCCTGGACATTCTGCAACATAAATGAGGTTACAACCTACAATATTAAGTCACTTTATCATTGGTTGCCGTGGGCAGCATCTCTCATCATCATTGGTTGCTATGGACGATACTACACGCGCTACTTGTTGTTTCTGAGAACAGCATTAGCTAGCAACGCTACAGGTTGCTATGGCTCATGGACTAGCATCCCATCTAATATGGGCAAACATAATCTCACGGCAATATTGGTTGGTTTGGACATGGTCATCTCAGAACACAATTCATTGCAACAAAAACAATCATCTTAAAGCCCAATACATGACCAGCTATCATACATATGTTTAAATGCATTTCGAGGCCTCCAGCCCCATTTCTTGTGTAATGTAACTCTTTGCAATGGGGCCAGAGGCCTTGAAATGCTATAAAACATATATATGATAGCTGATACATGACAGTCAAGTTCAAAGATAGGAACCCAGTACTGACCTTCGTAAACAATTTGACCTTGTGAATCTTCAAGACCAGACAACAGCTGTTCTACTTCATCATCAGATAATCTCTCACCTGTCAAATGATAAGATACAAAATGTCAACGGAGGCTTTACAGGCAACTGTCCTTTGCAAGAATTTCACTTCAAACCAATGTTTTTTTAATCCCCAGTACTGGGGGTGGCTACAACTGGTATATCCAAGAGAATGGTGGCCTGCAGGTCACAAAGGTACAAAGGTGTTATATAACATTGTAACGAAGTACTTGTAAATAAAATCAGACTGTTTTGTCTGCTGGCATGAATGCATAAATAAAACTTGAGAACACTGCCATCACAAAATGTGGTTAAATTGCAGAGAAATAACAATTATACAACTACTGGTCAATTCCATGGTCTGGAAAAATCATTGCGTTTTTAATATTAATTGAGATGACCATTCATTTGTTATGCTCTCAGTTTGAGATATCCAATTGACTAGCCATAGCTTTGTCAAGCAACTAGACCCCCTAGGATTATGTTCATTTGTAAAATTTCTTCAGCACTGGCCAAGTGTTCTCCAGTCTTAAGATTTTTCACAAATCTGTACTTACCAAGAGTTGTGAGCACGTGACGAAGCTCAGCTGAATTAATGGTCCCGTTGCCATCCTTGTCAAATACACGCAATCCTTCCACAAATTCTTCAAAGCGGTGTTGGTCCTGAGGTGCCTTGGCAGCAAATTTCTGTACTATGGGCAGGAATTCTTCAAATGAGATGCGCTTATCTGTAAGGAAAAGTGAAATATAGAGTTAGAGAACAGACTTGACACATTTAAAAACACTGATTCCAAGATTCACTCTGTTGGTATGTTGGATCATATGTAAGTTAAAGCGACTGAAACATAGAACGTTTGTTTCAATCTGTGCTCTTTTTATGGTATTGCAACATCAAGTTGTCTAAAATACATATATTGACTAATTTTGTCAAAAAACATTTCTGACTCCTGGGCTGGCCCCGCCCACTTCATATTATCAAAGGTCTTTCCGCTGGATGCAAATATGTTGCAGCACAAATCTATTCTTATTACAGCCATAATTGAGCAAGCATTGTCGAAAGAAAGCTATGCTTTGGAAAGTGAATTTTCACCTTCCTTGAGACAAACAAAATAACTCTTAAAATGTAGTACTCTGATAACTGATAATACTAAAATAGTTCTCTGGTAACTGATAATACTAACGTAGCCAAAAAATACAATAAAATCATCTTCAAAAAAATTTTGATCACATTTGGCACCTTACACAATTCCATCCCTCAAATATTATTGTTAAAGAACTTCATTTTTGTCAGGGAGTGAAAAGAATATTATTTACAATAACACAAAGAATAAATTTGCAGATTTAAACTCCAACAGCCCTACCTCTTCCACCGAAGCTGTCGATCAATTTCTTGACCTCGGATTGAAGAGGGTTGTATCCTAGAGCACGGATCACTTCACCAACAGAGGGCGCTTCAATCTTGCCATCTCCTTTCTTGTCAAAGATGGAGAAAGTATCTCTCATTTCTGTGAAAAAAAAAAGAAAGGAGAAATTCATTATTTTGGTTTGTTCTCTGAAGCAGAGCTTTACTCCTTATTTCAACAAAATGTATACACAGAGTTGGTAACACTTTCTGGTGTAAGGGTATTTTGCGGGAGCTATGTGAACTCTTTTGGGGAAACTACTTCATCAAATGTTGCATGAAATAGAAATTTGCAGAATTTGTAAAAAATTGCGATTTCCATACAAGTATGTTGTGAGGTATCATTTTCAGCACACATCACAATGCCAAAATTTCCTCTTTCATAAACTAAACTTCTAGGGCCCTTTGCAGCGTTAAGCCCACACACTAAAATGATCAGTGGGTAAAACAAGGTGATTATGTATATGCTATACGACTGATGTGAAATGTATGCTAAATATGTGCTCAATTCTCCATTTTACCATTGCTTTAGGGTGAACTTAAAAGGATCACTTGACAGCTCTGTGCTCTCCCTGGCCTTTCAAAATTGTTAGTAAATTTACGAATTCGGTTCAAAAAATATTAGTAAGCACAAATTACGTAATGCTGAGCCCGACAATTTTCAACAAGCACTTCTGGTACTCAGTAAATGATTTTAAGGGGATAGAAATGATGAATGATTTCATTATAGACAAAGGAAAGTGACAAATTCCTTTTTAGTTTTTTTTGACAATGAACACTCATATTTTGATACGCATTTTCAAAAGATCCATTGAATAACACAGTACATCATGGGTCATGAATGCTTGCAACATTGAAATTTCTTCCTTGTCTCAATAAAGTGTGTCATTTTGGTCAACCGGCCAATGAATGTTATTCAATTAATCAATCTTTATTAAAAGCATTTGTAACTGCCCGCTTCCCTCGATCCGCTTCAACCGTCCATTCGGAAAGTTGACAACATGTGAGTGTTTGGGTGTCTCGAAACTACCGTAATGCATGACACACCAGTACACGACCCGGGGATCTTGAAACCTTTTCGCGCATGCTCATGTTATCACAGGTCAAAGTCCAAAGCCAGCTATCACCATGTGTCGATGCGCATGTGATAGGGGCAGAGTAGTTTTTGAAAGACGAGAAATGACAGTATTTCCCCGGAATTCATAATCTTGACTGAAAATCAGGCTTAAAAAATAACAAAATTGTTCGTAAATGGCCGATCGGGCATGTATTTTTTTTCGTAAATTTTCATTTTTGTTCGTAATTTGCGAACGTTACTAGCGACAGCGAGAGCACAGCTGCAAGTCTAACACTGGCTTTTTCTTCACTGGTTTGCACTGGTCAACATTAATCTTCTCTCTCTCTCAAGGGAGAATTTGAAATATTTTCCGTGTCTCAGGCACAGTCAGGAACTGAATGACATTCCTGCTGACCATAAGAGGCTTAATCATAGGATACTATAATGTTTTTGCAAAGACTGGAGTAAAATTAAAATCCAGAGATGGTGCATGAAAGAAGAAATAAAATACCTGTTCCATCATTTTTATTGACCGATGTAATCCACAATGAAATTGAAATTGACAATCTAACATCGGCATACACCAGGGTATAGAACAGACAGTGTCTGTACTCTGACACAGCACTCATGCACTGCATACTGTAGCCTCCTGGCCCTGTTAATGCCGATGTAGCTAATTACATGTCAAATGCACTGTGTGCTGAGATACATGGATATTTACAGTATATGTGGTTATTCTATGAGATAAAGACAGTGACAACACTATTCTCTGTTGCTCTGTACTAACATGGACTAACCTTGTTCACGCTGGAATTTTTATCCAGAGAGATTAATTTGATGAAGAGAAATAAGAGGTGTCATTTTATATTTTAATCAATTATTACTGTTTGGTTTCAATTTTCTGAATATGATAATTTTTTTTCTTTGAGATGTAAATCATTGATTGTCTCCCTGGAGATAATGCCAAGTTTAAATACACTACAGTAGTATATGAAACACAGTCCTTCCATACACTGTTGTGTGGAGGGACTGAGATGAAACTGAAAGTACAATCAACATTTTTTGGGGTATTGGCAGAGAAACTAAACAATACCTGGCCATACACAGTCACTACAATATCTCAATGTATAATTTTCCCATCTGTTCTGTATAGTACAGGAGTGTGTCTATGGACACAGGCAATGTTAGCGGGGTTCATGGAGGTAACTCTCCTACTTCAATGAGATGGGCTCTATGTATGTGTTTAGTTGCACTGTCAAATAGCTCCCTAACCGTTGACATTCAGCTTAGAATTGTGCGCACACGAACATAGCGGTTGTGTTACTCATCGGCATTGAGGAGACTACACAATAATTCACAATCATAATTATTGCCTATTATTTTTCTTTATGAATCAATCAAACAAGCAATTGTTTGCTAACATTCCAATGTATTATAAAAAACATTGACTTTGTAGACAATATTCCCGCCTTAGGTCAAAAACCACTTGAATTACTTCCATTAAAAACACACCTGTACCTCAATTTGAAACTTTGAATTCAACTAAAATTTTCTTTTCTTCACTTAGAGGAACCACATATTTGTGAGACAACAGACCCATACCCTTCGCAAAGTTAATGATATCACTATGTACAAATGAAGAGAATTCAAATCTGTCGGCAGATTTGAGCTGACACTAGATGACAGTGAAGAAGTTACTGGTACATTCACTCTCCTCAAGTTTTGATTGTATAAATGAGAACTATATAGTGTGATTCTCAATAAAATGTTACATTTTTGCAAAGCACACTATCTATCAATTTCTTTCATATGTGTCCAGACTGGCACATGTGAGGATGAGAAACATTTTTTTTCCTTTTCCCTTGCCAAAACTAGTTTGCAAAATTAATCTTCACTCATGCATTTGTAACTCAAGTTTACATTCATGACACAGAACCAAGTATATCAACCTTGCTTGAAGTATCCGTGATATACTGAAAGTAATGTTAAATGAAATATTTACTTCAAACAAATGTCGTCAGTTCCTTTGTATTTGATACTGACGTAATTGAGTCCTTGGTATGTCTTAAATTCAAACAGTTCCATTAATACCCACAGTGTTTTCATTCCATTTACTGATGCCTTTGTTCAAAGTTTACAGTGTGTGTAATTGTGGGCCTGTAATATGACACCACTGTTTGGAACTCCTGAGGAAATCACTGCAGTGTTCCCTTCGATGACCTGGCATACCCTAACCTGTTCATCCCCAAAACTCTGCAAAAAAGGTCCAAACTTATCATTGGTAACAATGGGTTTGGGCTAAACCATTGTGGTGAAAGGGGTAACCCTTTACTCACTAGACTTTGGTACATCCCTATTGTTTTTTCAATAGGGTGGCTAGACCAACTTACAAAAAAAAAAGAGGGCAAAAAAAGGGTTAAAGCAAGGTGTGCCGAGGCTTAAAATTTGCACCTTAATTTTGCAGGAATGAAAATTCCAGAACTTGGCACAAGTCAAGCTGAGTACCGTTGATACAAGTCTCATCAACAAAAGTAAAACATAAATCATGTAAAAAAATTCCCGAAATCAGGTGTTTCTATTCAGACATTTTGAACTGGACACAACCATATTTTACTGACATATAGTTCACAGATGAAGAATGCTATTGGAATAAACATTGGTAAAGTGTAAAACTGATCCGCATTCTTATGGATATAAAGAATTTGTTGTGTTCTGATCATTGCCTGATGACAAATGTGTAATTAATCACTTGGTTGCATATAAGAACTTTGGACACAGTGGGGCAAGTGTACTAAAATGGAATGAAACTGGAGTCAAATCTAAATAGACTGCAATCTGACTCTTACAAGAGGATAACAGTTCTGGTTCCTGCTCAGATGTATTTTATCTTGAGAAATAGTTTACGCTTTTGGCTCCACAGCGGTTGTCGATAACTCCAGCTTTGCACTCTGTATCATGGTTAGCTGATAAAATAACACTTTTCATGCATTGTGATTATTAAAGGAATAAAATGCTAACTAGCCATTCACGTTCACAAAATCATTTAACATATTCTTGACTTTGCAAGTTAGTTCACCCGATGAATTATGCATTTTAATAGTTGTATATACGACACATAATGAACCAACAAATTATTCAAAGCTGAGCAAATGTGGCAGCCATAGAGATATTGACCGACTGACAGCTATGATTTGACCCTGTTTGTTTCAAAGGGCACTGGTGGAGGTAAGAGTGTGATATATAAATGTGACTCTGAAACAATGAAAATTATTTCTGAACCGATTCTATGGCCTTCATTGCCTTTTTGTTTATTACTGCTGTGCTCCAATGTTTTCTAATAAATCATATTTTTGTCCTTTTATATCTAATATTATACGTTTATTGTCAGTCTATATTTATGATGCATCAAAGTTACTGCACACTGTAGCTGTATTATGACTATTTGATTAGTTTGTTTACACTAAATTTAAATGATTATAAGTTTACAAATTTACAAAAGTCAGTTTCGCTTTGGGTACGAAAGCGCAGTGTATCGAAAGCTGAAGAAATTACCAGAGGAAGTCAAAACAGCATGAGACGAATATGCCAAAGTCTACCCCGTCCTTATATAGACGAGGATCTCGTGCTGCTGGAGCTGTGGGGTGACATCAATGCAATGTAAACATCTCAAATGGCTGCCTGCACTACCGTCCAGCTACTAATAGTTGTATGCACACTACCGACAGCATTGGTTTCTGCAGGGCTTCACCGCATATCCTGCTACAACTTCCTCGCGCACAGATGGATAAATTCGGGGGATGAGATAACGCGCTTCCTTTCTGTCTGACTGATCCAATAAGCATTACAGCTTGCGGGTGGATGGCAAGCATGTGTAAGAAAGGCCATTGGGCACTCCCAGTGCTATGAGAATTGAATAAGAGGCGAATTGTTTAGAGTTGACGCTCTCAGTCTCTGAGTCACATATGCTGAGTTGACCTTCGCGAGCTGTTCTGTCGGTGTAGATATAACGGATGAAAAGCTGTGTCGGACCAGACACAAGTACTAGAAAGTTATCAGAAATTCGCAAACAAGGTGAAAATCCAAATGCCGTCGAAACTCGAATAGTCATTTTAGCGGGTAATGACATGAATAACGACCCAGCCCAGAAACTGGAGTGTGTGTATACCGAGCACTTACCGCTGATCGAGTCTTCACTGAAGTGCGACTGTAATAGGAACGAGAAACAAGACAGAATTAATCGTCATGATTTTACTTCAGATACAAATTTTCAATCAAGAGACTGAATAGTAAATACTTACCATTTTGACAGCGTTCTGTGGCGAAGAAGTTGTGGACTACTGACTGCCTTGCTGGGATGGTCTCCGTTTAAGTTACTTCCGGAAAATGACTGAATGGTAGTTTGTTGGTTATTTTCTCAAGGATGCCACACCCGTTACGCCCTCTATAGACCATCTTATCGTATTTTTTGTTTTTTTAACCTGACACTAGTAACGTGACTCATACTGATATTAAACATTGCTGGAAAAAATGATTTCTATTCTTTAAACTTACTCTTAAATACTCAAATATACCCAAGTCGAAAGAAACTTGATTCATTGGACTGTTCAAATTTTGCTGTCCCAACTTTTGACCATCAAAGTTCTACCCAGATAAAATCAAAATTGACGAAGACTTCTGTTATACTTGGTGGTAAAAATTATTAATACAATGTAAAGCGTACGATTTTTCGCGACGATAGTGCAAATTTTTTTGATTATTTTTTATTTGGGTCAAAGCTGAAAATATAACAGGAAGGCAAATTTAACAGAACAGCTGTTCTGATAATTCGATAAAATTACTTTCCCAAAAAAATGTTGAACAAACATAGAATGAACATGGACAGAAGCCAAGGGGGCAAAATTTACGTGAGGAATATATAGGTAAAGAGAGCAGCTGTCAGGGAAGCAGTTTTGAAGAGAGTAGTTCTTTTTAAGATAGTATGCGCCTTGAAAGTGAAAGACTTAAACTTTTGTTCAAACTTTCCTGAATGAAACTTTCAACTATTCTCTTATCAAATCAACGATAAAAATCGGGGTACTTCGTGCAAAGTTTGGAGCTGGCGTAACAAATTACCCGACATTTTGCGATATTTTGAAATTCAAAATGGCCGCCATTCCTGTGTTAACTCTATGAGAGGAAAGTTAAATTTTACATTTTCGAAAAGTAAGCAAATGAAAGTGTTTCTTTCTCCAAGAGCTTTAAAATGAACCCTAACAAGTGGTAGATTAGAAAAGAATTGTAAAAAAAAGAGTTTGACTATATCTTTCCCCGAGGCGCATTCCACCTTATATATAAAAAGAAGACCACAATCAATGGAGAAAAAACAGCAGACGCCAGAATATTTTGTCATTTATCCATAAAACATCAATGTCGTGTATGGCATTATATAACGTGGCGACCCCGATACTTTCCATTCGGTAACACTGACAAAAAACAAAAAATCACCCCTCTTCATATCTCTTCATATCCACCTTACATCTATCTCTTCTTCAAAATAATCAAAAAGTGACCACACTCGATTTGAACTAAAAGAAAGCGGTTTTATTTTTTATCGAAAGTAAAATGAAACACGGACACAAAAGGAGGATTTCTTGGAAAGTGCAACTTTTTACAGATTAACAATGCACAGAAACACATTGTTTTTTTTTTGTGACAGTAGCCAAGGTCCCTGTCACGTGACTACAGTTGCCATGGGAACATGAACCATTTTTTTAAAATTCAGAAGTGCCTTCAGGCCAATGAGGACGAGTGATGTTATTTTGAGTGGGTCCTGGAAGGGAAATAAAATCTAAGAAAACAGAAGACAAGGAAAGAAAAGAAAAAGACTAGAAATGATGAACAAAAGGAAGTAACAGTATGCAAGATCTGAGATAAGTGACTGAGATTAAAGAATAGAAGAGAATAGAGAAATGAAGGAAAAAGATTGAAAAAAGATATTTTCTGGACGTTTTTGGTTGTCATTTCGAAAGATCAAAGAAATTGTTCTTGTTCTCATAGGCAACAAGGGCAGGTAATACCTCAGAGTACCAACGCTTTCTGTCTGTTCAAAATACAGATGTTGTGAAGTAAAGTGATAGTTCTGAAAAAAATGATACAAATCTTCTACCAGCTACTGTCAAACGTTAAATACAAAATACAAGTCACATGATGCTGTGCTCTGGTCACATGATCACATGTTTTTTGGGGGGAGCATATGATAATGAAGTGGGTTCAAAGTTCACATTGAACATCTGCTGGGCAGACACCTGTGCTTGTGAAGCAGTCAAATTGCAACTTGAAATACACTACACCTCAATCAAAGTGGTATATTGGAAGATACATAGGAAGAAATGCTATATTTCACCTTGCTTGCTAAAACCTTTTCTCAGTTGATCTTAAACATGACAGTTCAAAGGTCATCTGATATGAGTTTTCCAGACTGAGTAAGACTGTGTATTTTGTATGCAACATATTCTGCTACAGTTTTTCAGTCTAGTCAAAACTCCTAGAAATCCATGTATGATTTTCGTACACTTTCTTTCTTTGTTTTTTTTATGTCACTTCACTTGCATATAAATAAAAACAAATACACATTGAGTTTTTAACGGTGAGGATGTAAAACTTGTTTTCTGGTTGCCAAGGGTGTGAACTGTTGCTATGGAAACAGAGGCTTTCTTGCCATTGCTGAGGGTGTGTGTTGTTGTTGTTGTTGTTGAGAATGTGGAATCCCGGAGAACTTAATTGTAGGTAGGGAGAGTCATAACGTGGTTGCACCAATCTGCGAAAACAAAGAAACAAGAAATATCCTTAGTTTGTGCCTTTAAGTGACCCAAATGCCGATTTCATCACGCTCAATTTCCCAAAACTCAATGTGTTTTGAAACAAACATCAGATAGAATGTAACGGACTTATCTGTTTGCCTGACTGTCTTGAAGACTGGGTGAAGTGATCAATTTCATATTTGAACTGGAGGACTTTATCATGAGAAATGAACACAAGAAATGGAATTTACTATCCGTATCAAAAGGCGACGACAACACTACAGGGTTTCCAAGGATGCCTCTGCTGGTGAAAATGCAATGACGTAGGTGGTGTACATCAATGTACAAATGCATTTTAAATGAGTAAAAATCTGAGGATAACTTCACCTACAGGGGAAGTATAATTTATACAAAACATAAAACTAAAATGAATCATTCAGAATGCTTTGAAGATTACATCATCAAACATCATTATTATAGCAACTGGAACTGCAGATAGTTTTAGTATATTGTTGATAAACTTGGGGCATGAGGGGCTAGAGAAATTTGCAAATTCTTGGGTGCTTGAGTGATAAAATTGGCATATGGGTCAAAGAAGAGTATTGCAGTAAAGCATAGGTTAGAAATGTTATGACATCTGGTTGAGAAAGAGAGAGAGATGATACATATTGGTCAATAAATAAACAAATAATAATGGCACATAAATAAATCAATAAATAAGTTTAAAAACACACATAAGAGTGATGATATTTTTCAAGTGGCGGCTCCTGAAGATGACTTGTGAAGAAAAATGTTAACATAGTGGTAGAATGGCTCATGAAATAAGTGCACACAACTATACAGGATCTGTGAGTGGGTTGACCTCCGTGACCTCTGAACTATAACCTTTGCACTGACACTCAGGAAGTTTATACTGCGGCTCAGAGTGAATCCAACTGAGTAAATATCTCAGACCTAAAGTGAAATATTTTGTGCATGAAATGTACTCCGTTTTGATAAATCAAAGTTACATAAAACGACAATAAAATGGAAAAAACGATATTATTGTGAAATTGAAAAGTTAGAAAAAGAAACAACAGGTAAATATGTCATTGAGATGAACACTGGAACATCGTTTGATTAAAGAAAAGAAGATTAGTTTTAACAAAGCATGCAAAATTGTATACGTAGAAAAATATGTAAATTTTTGACGAAAAATAGAAGAGAGTGTGAATCTGATTAGAGTAGTAATTTGGATGAAAAATGTGTTTAAACTGGACAAAAATTACCACTTTTTAATCATCATATGATTGTGCTTTCATGACGTGTTTTAGCCACTCTGTAAATGAAAAAAGAATTACACAGCATTGTACGTTATGATTGTAAAAAAAAAACACTAGACTCCTCACTAGGTCCCTGAAATCTGGAGAAAGGAACCAGAAACAGGGAATCTCTACAACAAAACAATTTCTACCAGTATCATTACTCTGCAAATTATTCATGGAATTCTGATAATCCTCAAAAAATATATAAAATATACGATAAAAATAATCTGATTGGCCTTACAAAGCTGTTGCATGTTAAAATATGTCAATATAATCCCAAAAGTAACAAATATGATACTAAACTAGTTTTACTAAATTCTTGAGTTTATCTGAGTTTAAAGAAAAAAAAGACATCCAAATGGGGACAAAGTATGGATCAATAAAGCTAAGTAAGCTAGTAAACTCTGCGCCAGTGATTGATTGCTGAAAAACGTTTCACAAATAAAATGATAGAATTCTTAACATCTTGTCTCTCATTCCTTCAATTTGAATGACAGAAAGCAACAAACACAACCTCAAACAAAGGTCGAGCAGTGTCTGAGAAGAATATTTTCTTTTAACAAAATATCGTCAAAAGTACACAATCAGTGAGTGCAATATATATGAATGAACTCAACCCTAGCAACATATGAAATATATTTCAAACTGATTTTGAAACTGACAAGATTTGAATAGACCAAACAAATATCTTGAGCAAGTTCAAGTCAATTGCTAAATTCACGATGATTTTGAACACGTCGCCTTGAAGCTACGTATGAAATATGATGCGAATGAGACAAGAGTATATTTTTGTGAAAGAGCTGTGAGCCAAAGAAATGAGAGGTATGACAAATAGCCATTCACAAAATGTAAGCATTTCTTAAGCGGAGCATCATTAATAGTCAATTTATATCAAGGTATACTTTCTGATGGAAGTCTTGGATCATATGCATGTGGTACAACATCATAATGACTGATTTATACAGAACTAGCGATATTTGCATCATTTGTTACTTTTTCACAATGGCAACAGAATATTAAAGTCAGGAAAATTGACGACCACACATATTGTTTTATGTTGTCACTTAAATTGCCTGAAATATTTATTCCATCCCTAAATGAAGCGATATTGAAGGGTTCCTAAAACAAACTAAAAAAGTTAGCGAACCAAACTGTAAAGAGTGACATATCACCAGATTTGTATTATTTGTATTATTCAGTACGTACCTTCGTAATTGACATTGCCAGCTGCATCCTCAAAGCCAGCCAACACAGCCTCGACTTCATCTTCTGTCAACCTTTCACCTGAAATCAAACGGAGAATGAGCGCCAATGATTTAATCTTTCATCAAAATACGTTATTTCTCAACTTTTGCCTTATTAATGAGATAGAAATGCGTTTACCTTGTGCAGTGATTTATCAATTCCCTGCCTTTTCAACCTTGCTAAAGAATGTAGAGCACATCAATGCATCAATGGGCAGCGCCCCCAACGTACGTTTACTGCAGCTGTGGCAGAGGAACAAAGTTAGTGCTGGGGCTGTATGAGGGTGTACAATCTTACCCAGAGTGGTAAGTACATGTCTCAACTCAGCTGAGCTAATTTCACCGTTGTTTTCCTTGTCGAAGACTTTCAAACCCTCAAGATAGTCGTCGATTGTACCCTGATCTTTGCTCTTCGCTGCATCGTTGTACATCGGGATGAACTGTTCACAGGTAAATCGATGATCTGAGAAACGATTAAAAAAAAATCAAGAATAAATATCGTCGTTCGTAACTTATCATGGTTGTCTAACGTTGAGGAAGGAAGACATGGGGGATATTTATACTCAATCGAGCAATTGTACGGTTTCATCGTTAAGGACTAGTGACCAGTCGAGGAACCACCAGGATCTCGTGAGCACAAATGGTCTTGTACCAGGACAAAAAATGTAAGTGTTTATATTTTGGGCAGTAGTTAGCTGGAATAATCGTATACAAAGTCGAATTGTTCTAAATTGCTGCTTCATAAACTCTCTCTCTCTCTCTCTCTCTCTCTCTCTCTCTCTCTCTCTCTCTCTCTCTCTCGTTACCTTACCTCTTGGTTTGTCTTCCGTGACTTTTTTAATAGTGTCCAGGGTTGGGTTAAGATTGCAGGCGCGAAGAATGTCTCCTACTTGCTCGCATGCTACTTTATTATCTCCCTTTCTGTCGAACAAGGAGAAGGTATCTTTTATATCTGTGATTGGGAAAAAAAGAGAACAATATGCTTATTAATCTCTTGAGATGGCGCCCTCTACGTCATGATTGAGTCAACTGACTGTCAGCAACAGTCCTCAAAGCAACCGAATTACATAAAATAATGCCATTGTACAATGTTAATTCTCAAACATCAGGCACATAATGTATATATAAATGCTTGATAAGGTTCAAAATTCTCGTAGAAAACGTCGGCCACGCGGACCATTTTTCTGTGCCCAACAAATCAAAACTTGTCAAAAAAAGATAAAAACGTTCATTTTGCGGGATTTTCGATTATTTTACTACAAAGATGGATCAGAACAACCAAAGACTTTGAAACCTTGGTATTAATCAGTGAAGTTTACTGGCGAGATTTCAATCGAGACAAGAATATATTGCAAGACATGACCGATACGTGTATGCCACATCGCAATATTGCCCCCGCCGCTTCTCACCGCCGCTTGCATAAAGTACTTCATGCAGTCCATCGCTCCCATGACTAGGATCTGATTCCATCCCATGTTGTAGACAGTTTAAGAAAGGATAAAGAAATAGCGACGAAGACACGATTAGTTCTCTGGTATCGGAATTATTTACTACGGAGCGTACAGGTACTAGTGATATTTTCGCAGAGAGTGTCGCAAAGCTGTGCCTGATATTCGCAATACCTCGAGATAACATTAGCCTAGCTCTGCGTGGCAGGGCTGTGTGTTACCGGTGTGGTGGGAGACCGTGCAACGCCGGTAACACACAGCCCTGCCATGCAGAGCTAGGGAGATAGACCTGCGCTGCAAGGCTTTGTGTTACTGGCGATGTGGTGGGAGGCGTGGCCGGTAACACACAGCCCAGCCATAGGCCAACCTGATATTAATAGTCTAAAATACGATATTATTTTCATAATCACTAAAAATGATAAATCGTAATTATGAAATATTAATATTGATATTGATATCATGGGCTGCCGGTCGGGCGTCCGATATACTAGGAGTATATAAATACTCCCAGTATATTGGACGCCCCGACCGGCCGCACATGTCATACATAACTCATACACATATAACCAGCGATTTTATCGAGTGCTGCTCCGCAGAAAGGAGAGCTCATGCAGTCCTGATGAAATACTAACTCGGATATGTGATATCAATATTTCATAATTACCATTTATTATTGTTAATAATTATGAAAATAATATCATATTTTAGACTATTTATTTACGGTTGGCCTGTGGCCCAACAACACACAGCTGGTGTTATTTAGAAAGTATTTGTTTTTTATTTCTTGATATTAAAAGAAGTGCCAAAACATCGATTTTACCCTCTGAAGGAGTTCTTGCGGCGCTTTGATGTCAACATTATGACGTTTCCGTACTATACGACACGGTTTAGGATGCGAATTTGGGGGAAATTAAAATTGTGACTAGTAAAACTGAACGACCGAAATCGAAGACACGGTATCCATTTCAAGATGGCGACTCCGATCCTTACAGCAAAAGACATGACACCGCGTACCGTGCAGCTTGGAAATATTCAGATAACAAACATCTGAGGAATGTGGATAATCGTTTGCGCAGAATCCCTCGTGAGAGGCGTTTTATACAGTCGATTCCTGTTTTATTTTCCCAATAACGAAAGGATGAAATACATGCACTTAATAATCACTCATATGTCCGGCTTTTAGTATGAAGTATAAGAGAAGCCCCTGAACAATTGCCGATATGTGAATGAAGACACCAGGCAACCTTCGAAAATTCTCAATGACAAATTCAAGTAACTTCTCTTTTAGATTTTCAAGCAGACAATTTCTATTACTTTTCAATTCGTGGGTTCAAGATAAAATTTATGGGTACGGAAAATACATCATCAAGTTTAAAGTGCCAGGCAAATAAGTGACCTTGCCGATTATGTATCTTTCAACGCACTTGAATGACTTTGAAGTCGGCATATCTCAATATTCTGGTACGGTGTGTCCTGGCTATGGCAGACATACATAGGTTGAAGGTTAACGGTTACTTCAAAGGTTAGTTAATCGAAACTTGTCTGGTTTTCGCCGGTGAAAGACTATCCTTTTGGAAAACTAGACCACTAGAGTTAGACAAAGGACTGAGGTCAAATATGTCGGTGGACTTTCTCCAGCTGAATCGTCAGTCTAAACATCGTTTCTACACAATAAATTAAACTTGGAGTTTACGCTTTATCCAATTTCAACAAAAATGGCTGCTAAAATAATCTATTAAGAGTGGCAACTGATAACCTTATCGTCGACGATAAGTCACAATTAATATGTTTAAACGCATTAAATTGACCTGAATTACGATGGAAAATTTTCATCTTTATATAATTTCCCCCTGATATCTTTACATTTTGTTTAGGAATTTAAGCTTATTGATATTATTTGGAGCGCGCTTTTTTCAAGAATCAATCACACGCATCTTAGTTGAAGTTAAGATTTTGCGGTATTGAATTACAACAGTAACGAGACCACTAACCAATCATCAGTAATTTCTAGATGTGAAATGGTTGGTTTCCTGATGTCACGATACAAATTTTGGTGTTATTAGAAATTCATTGGTAATTTGGTATTATTTAGACGGCCTATTCTTATGACACTGTTTGAACTTCTTGAAATGGGATCTACCGAGGAGAGTGGATTATCATGGACATATTTGGGCATAAGTAAGAGGAGAGGCTATCTGGTCGCCAGGCCACCTAGCTCAGTGAACATTGTCAAGGTTCAGCGGCATCCCAAGTATTGGATGCCATCCAACATGGATCAAAGAGTGGAGGGGGGCTCAAATTTCAGAGAATGAAATTTTGTGTGTACAAGTAATAACCATTTACAGATGGACTACGAACATAGGTTCTGATTTACGGCCATTACGCATCAGCAATCTACAAAAACACCAAAAAATAAGGACAATAAGTTAACTACTCTTTAACCAAAATATAGTGTGTTGCATTTAGTCCGTCTTAAGGCTACTTGCTAAGATTTATGAAGCTGATATGCTAAATAAAGACTTATGTATATTCGTATCGCTTGACATCATTATGGTGTGTTTGTGTTTTTCGGAGCCGCGCCTTTCCAGACATAGATAGTTTCGGGAAAGATGCGTTCATCGATGTGTGCAAAAGTCGGGTGGGGTTATTTTCGCAGCAGATCCAACTCGTCAAAGTGGTTCTGGAGACCAGGCATCGACTTGAAAAAGGCCAGCACGTATCAGCTGCACGGTGACAGATCGACGCATACCACGAATAGCTATCCCGAACCCGTTGTTGGAGGAAAGCTTGTCCTACTTGCACTCACATTGGGAAGCAACTCCAAAAATATTTATAATTCCAGATTCTTGACGGACAGGGTTTTGCAGTCCATGGATGATGGTTTATCCAACAGTTTGTAGCGCGAGGGCCGATTAATAAGGGTCACAGCTAAGGTCGCTAACCTAAAAGTGAAGCCAAGAAGAGTTGTACTCAAGACTTACCGTCAAGTTCTTCAGGAGAGAGCTGAGTTGCCTGAAATATATAAACAAAAGAAAGAATAACGAGAACGTTGGCTCATGGACTTTTTAGCAACCAGATACAAATTGTTATCGGAAAAGTAGTACTGGTGATGATATTTTTTTCTTACCATTTTTGCTGTGTGATGAGAGATCCTTCGTTCTCTGGCGGGCTAAGAGGAGTCTGCGCAAAGGATGTTGGGTTGAAATGAATTAAATGCCTGCCAAGGAATGTCTGGCATTCGTAGTGGACTCGCGTAGCCTCGTTCTGAAAAGATGAAGGAGCTGGCGGCGACACCGCAAAGCATCACGGGAGAGAGGGTTAAGAATATTCAGGCAAGTGTGCGTGTGTGTAACTCGTGCACGGCACATTGCTCACGATCCTGAGATGCAGATTAACATAGTTCCACGCGTGACGAAGATAGGCAATGGTCGTTACTGAATGAAAGTGGCATCTTGTCAAGTGATATTTAGATTTTTTCGGAGCAGCTGTGATGGAGGTGCCTGAAAAACGCTTATCAAATGTGATCTTTATTTTAAAAAAAAGTTAAACTAAAAATATTACAATCTTATATAGGAATGATCATCATCCTAGTATATCATCATCATCATCATTATTGTTATCAACATCATCATCATTGTCGTCGTCAACGTCATAATCGTCATCATCAACATATCACGGGTAGAAAAAAAAACGACTTTATCACTTAGTTTCAATACTTTGTCCTGTAACGAATGAATTTTTTTCTTTTCTTTTTTGCACTTTGCCTTTATTGTTGTACATAGGGTAAAATACACATAGGTTGTCTTTAGCGAGCACTCCAACAGTGACCGCACAACTAAAGATATTCTGTGAAAGAAGTGCATTTAAGAAGAACCAAACAGCATTCAATACTAGTATCAGTAATGGGCCTGACACAGACACTTGTATATCCATTTCAATAGTGCGGTTGTATATCTGTAACGTCACAAGTATTGCCATATGTCAGCAAATTGTCTATTCGGACAAGCGAAGGTCTCGATGGCGACAGCCTGGGTCATCTTAAAAACATCCCGGTCCTTGGAATTTTGTGCTCGTGTGTCAAAAAAAATGGAAGGCACTATTTACTTTCTGTTATTTCTTAATTCGTGGATAAGCGTGCCCTGACAGGTGTTTTCACTGTGCCTCTGCAGAAAACT
This sequence comes from Ptychodera flava, assembly GCA_001465055.1. Classification (NCBI taxonomy): domain Eukaryota; kingdom Metazoa; phylum Hemichordata; class Enteropneusta; family Ptychoderidae; genus Ptychodera; species Ptychodera flava. The sequence goes on along the minus strand of LD343010.1, from coordinate 1,353,986 downwards.
GCCTAAATTTCTGGTTGCATTTGCCGTTATGAATAAAGATAAATTGCAATACAATTTCCGCCTGTCACGTGCATGCTACTTGTCGTCCTGTAAAGTGGAGGGGACAAAGCGTTTGTTTTCATATTACAGATGAAAACCAGTTTGAAGAGCGAAAGGATGCTTTGATCAGGAAGGCTCGCTGACAGGGAGCGAATGACAAGTTTCCGAGTGTCGAAAAAGACCCCCCTCCCGTAACATTCTCACTGTTGAGACCATGCATGGCATTGCAAAAATGCAGCACAACTGGCACATGTCAGGTCATTGCCAACATCAGCGTGTAAAGATTGAATCGTTTCATTTTGATGGAAGGGGATTGCAGAATTCCCTAGAAAATGTGCCTGTGTGTGTCACTTTAGTTCAAGATTTATTCTCGGTAAGAAGATTTATCTATAGGTCTAAAGTCAGATTATGAATAATGCGCCCTTTCAGAAGAAAAAAAGACAGTATGTTCTCAAAGTCGGCGGGGAATGGAGTGGTGTTTCGAATGTGAAAAAACATAATGATATTTGAGTTCCTAAATAAATGTTATTATTAATGTAAATTATATGCATGACTATTGTTTGAGAATATAAGTCAACCGATAATAAGTCATCAACGAAGGATATTCACTGTTCATAAAATCGTATACAGTATCTATGGAAACACACATTGAGTCTAGTTGTATCTAGCAGCATGCATCTTTGATATATCACTAAAATTCTTTCACTACCGAGGAAGAAGCACAGAGATATAATTTGACAGATGTCTAACCTAACACAAACTTCAAATCCATATCTTCTTACCATGCCACATTTGCTAACACTGTTTCGACGTTTCGGCTCTTTGAAGAAAATTCTTTGTTTGCCGTCCGCGTGCTGGTAGGTTTTCAGAGAAAATTAAGAAAACAAACACAATATTAAGGCCGCGTTCAAAAAAAGTGGGGGGGGGGGCTGGAGGAATTCAGGGGGGATTCGAAAATTTTGGGGGGTAGTCGAGGGGGGACTTGAAAGTTTTGCTCTGCCTATAGGGGGGGGACCTGAAAATATTTTGACTCCCAACATTTTGATGTCGTCCAATGGTTCAAATGTTAGTAATAATTAAACAAAATCTAAAACCGTTTTGTCATATTTTATGTCTTTAATCTTGAAAAAGTTTAAAAATGTATGAATGCCATTAAATTTTCGTAGAACAAGTTGGCCTTGTAATGGGGCAGGAGCTACAACTGTTGATAATTTTTCAATATTTCTATGCAATGTATCAAACACAGTTTCTTTGTGTCTCTCTACAGCATGCTGCTGAAAAACACAATATTCAGTTTGTCAACAAAGCCTGTTTGTCTAAATATTGGTGATAATTGAATGATGCAAATGCACGGTACACGTAGGCTGTGTTGGCAAGCTGAATACTGGATAGCTCAATTCAACATTCTGTAGGGAGTAGAACAAGAACACAATTGTACAAACTGAACAAAAATATTGTCAAAATAAAAAGTTAATACAACTACTGCCCTGCTACTACATACTAGCTGGCAGTGACAGTGATACATGTAGCTCTGACTCTGATGTAGTTTAAGAAGAGTTTCGGTCATAGGACACTCAATTGATAGTGAAACATACATCTACTTGTACACAAGATCCAGCCAGAGAGCAACACATAGAAGACTAGGGGACTAACAGTTACCATGGATTTTTGAATTCTGGCATATGAGAACAATCAAATATTAGAGAAAAAAGATGGGGTCACCATACTTGATCTTACACAAATGTACGATGAAAAGTCAGTTTTTCTAAAATCACTTAAAATAAATATATATAAAACCATTCATTTCAAGTTCATGCAGTGAATGAAATTTTCACATCTCATTGTACCAATAACACAAAAGTAAAACTTTGAACAGTAAAGACTCTAATTTAAATGGAAAAATGTGTGACTAAATGGAATCTTTTATTTTTTATCAAATTTGCCATTATTACAACCAAAATTTCTGAGATTAAAACATTAATTTCATGGAATATTTTAACCTTCCAGTATTGTCAATTTTGTAAAACATTTTATAAGTGGCATCTAAGTTGTATATGTCTTGTACTTTTGAAAAAATAATTTTCTTTAGGTCACTGCATGTGCTCATTTTTTCACAATTTGGTTAAACGTAGCTAGGAATACACAATTTTCATACTCTCTCATGATTGTCATTTTGTGTGCTTTTCAGCTGGTGCCATTGAACAGGCCAGTGTTGGATAAAGTCAAGTCGGCTTAGACTGAGAAATCCAAAAAGTTCACTGATGCATTTAAAAATGAATCAATTTGAGAACTTGCCCTAGGTATATGGCTCTACAACCTGCTGATAAGAGGTAGTGTTGAACGTTTGCGTGCAGAACGACACATTTACATGGTTTTTTTTTACTCTGCGTGCATTCCTAATAAATATGCGGCTATATGGTAATGGGGGGAACTTTAAAATTTTTGAGGGTATTGAGGGGGGGGACTTGAAAATTTTTGAGGGTATTGAGGGGGGATCTGAAAAAAATAAGATTT
>LD343010.1:1336241-1351426 GCA_001465055.1 Ptychodera flava | reverse complement strand
AACACTATTACAAATAAAAGTATTATTTTTCCACAAGAACCCAAATAAAAATTGCGCTTATGTTAATACACTTGTGTTTTTTCTGTGTTTGTTTTAATTCCCTGGCTGGCCAGTAGGTTTTTCAAAAATCCAAGGACAGCAAACAAAGAATTTTCTTCAAATGGCCTTTCTTGCTGATACACGAGTTTATTGTCCTCCCACGTGCCACGTTTGTTTCCATTATCGATCAGAATCATTCCATCGGCACGTGCCGTGCGCCAGCCACTGTCACACCGACATCGCAAAAGTACGAGCTATACCATGACATGCGAGGCCACTCAATCTGTGTAGCAAGTGCCGTGTGCCTGCAATTTGATGGGAGCGCTGACGTCACCACTCTTAAGGAGTTCATATATAGTTTGTGGCGAGCAAGATTTTTAGGAACATTAACAACAAGCATCCATATAAAACGCTGTAAAAGGTTACGAGTCGTTAGCGTACGACTAATGTGAAACTTGCTTAGTTCACCTAAACTTGCTTGAAGAAACTTTGGACCAATCCCACATAAAATTACGAGAAGGGTATCAAAATGGTACATACCGGTACTACATAGTACAACTTGCATAAATATTTATCACATTCTTATGGATATCGTGTTTTGTTTATTCCTGAGGCAAAGTCAGCTGAAACTTTCGCTGTACCTATACCGTCTACATAGCACAAACAAATGCCAAACAATAAATAAGTAGATACTTTATACTGCGCTATATCTCCTAAAAGTTCACAGTGCTGAGGATATGTAGGCTTGTAGTGTTAAAGTAGAATGCGCGGCATCGGGGACAGATATCTGGCCTTTTACGTGTTTTCAATTATTTTCTGGTCTACCACTTGTTGGCGCTCACCTTATAGCTCTTGGTGTAAGAGGAATTTTCAGTGGCTTATTTTTTTCGAAATGGATTTTTCTCCCACAGAGTTAATATATGGACGGCGTCCATTTGGAGTCAAATATCGGTATTTTTAAGGTAGTATGTGCCTCGGAAGTGAAAGATTTAAACTTTTGCCCAAACCTTCCTTAAGAATCTTTCAACCATTCTTTTTAAAAATCAATAATAAAAGTCGGGGGTCACCGTGTACATTTTGGTACTAGAGAAACAAATAACCAAAGATTTACCGATATTTAAAATTCAAAATGGCCCCATCCCTGTGTTTACTCTATAGAAAAAAAATATAATTTTCGAATTTCGAAAAACTAAACCGGTAAAAAGTTTTCTTACATCAAGAGCTTCAAAATGAACCCCAACAAGTGGTATATCAGAAAAGAATTGTAAACGTTTGAGAGTCCGAATATCTGTTCCCGATGCGCGTTCTACCTTAAGGTCATCCGTTAGTCTGCACCTAAAATTTGCACGTCGACCCCTGAGTTTTATTCTTACTAGTAGTTTGGTAAGAGCTAGAATGATCGAAAGTGTCACTCTTGGAAAGTTTGAGCAAATATTTGAGTCTATCACTTTCGAGGCGCATCAGGACGACAAAGACAATTATAATAAACGTTGACGTTGAGGTCTCAATGTCTTATACACTCAAGGGATAAAGACCCAGTCTTTCGAAGCTACTTGTGGCAACTATATCGTTTGGGAAGTACGATTTGTTGGTTGAAAACACAGTCTTCAATGTAACTTCGAGCAAGCTTAGAGAAGAAGGGAGGAAGAAGAAAGTCGACAATTTCTTAAATCCACGAACTAACCGCTGCCCTCGCAAACTGCACACTGCTCAGCAGAGTTTTGTTTCAAATTGACACTAATCTTTTGCCTACATTTGAGAGAGTTTTTCATGATGACACCAGAACGGGTTTGAGTGGAAAATGTCAGACTGGCAGAAAAATGTTTGTAGGATTATACAGTCGATACGTCTTCGTGGTCACTCTTATAGAGCGGTCACTTCCCTAGAACAGTAACAGTCCGGTAACATTTTACATGTTAAAGGCCCTCAACAGAACAGCTATCCCTCTTATGTAGTCAGTAACCTCATGTAATTGCTCCAAGTTGGTACAAAACCTTGTATAATGGTCAGCATATGCGACTCTGAATGACCTCTGTCCAAAAATGCTCAGACCCAATGAGTCTATTTGACAAATTTTACATCTGCATTACAAGCAGAAACTGAATGGATGTATTCTGATATTCAACAGACTTATGTTAGCGTTATTATTATAACAGTGTTATATTTTCCTAAATTCACCATTCAACACACCATCTACACTCCAAGTAATGCCACACCCAACCTCTGTAGTAAGGCTACCTGCATATAGTGGTCATTTTTTCTTGGTCCCTCGAGTGATCACCATACACAAGTTGGACTGTATATGTATGTTAAAATCACCGTGCCGCCGCTTTCAAATTTTCAGTCTCTATTTCTGTCGTTACTTAGCTCTCGTAAGCGGAAAAACAAATACACGAGGAAAATTGAGAAAAAATAAAATATCGCGTTAACTGCAACAGACTTTGGACGAGGCTATATAATTGTTTTTCCCAAGTTTAAGTCATACTTTATTTTTCTGTTGACAGACTTTCCCACCCATATGTCTCTCTTTTTCCACACTACAGTACCTCAAAGGACTATGGTTTGTAAAATTACTCAATTACTTCTTAAACTGGACGATCCTTAGATCGAGGGGTTCGTTTTGCAGGTTTTTCTTTTTTTCCTGGAAGGTAAGTTCCTTCAATTGACCAGTAACGCACGTGTATGTGCGGCCAAGCAATTTTTTTTGCATGGCGTCATAGACAGGGATCATAGGGCGCACTCGTGCGACAAATACATCAAGCGATACATTCGTGAATTTTGTGAAAGTGGTTCTATTTGATTACTCAAAATTCCACAGCATTCTTTAACCTTTTCAGCCATGGCCCAGTGTAGAAATCCAACTTTGCATTATAAAACGATGAAAAAAGGAACCAAAATAAATAATCAAAAGTTACAGCCTCTTGCCCTTCAATAGGCCACAGTAACCTGCCTCTTGCTCCAAACTGGGTGATAACTTCAGCGCTATTGGAATGGATCATTTTTTGTGCCAACCGCAGGCATATAAATAAACCTGTACACTTCCATAATAATTATTGTAGAGTTTGGTTTTAACGGCCACTGTTGGCGGACGTGGACCTTGTGGTTTGAACTTGATATTTGATCTTCCAGGGCTCGAAATTAGCGGTAGTCCTGCGTCCATAGACTACCAACTTTTCTCTGGGGCTACCAAAATCCATGAAATGGTAGCCCAAACGGACTACCAAAGCCTGGGACCTGAAATTCAGTCAGTACTTGCAATACCATGTCTGGTCTGTCATTTTGGGACCAGCTAATGCAGTCAAACCCAGCTTGACACAGAAAGGCCAGACTACGACTTTGTTATGCAAATTACGAAGACGACCGTGCGGCGGAACTTTGCAACAAAGTTTGGTTTCTATATCTAAACTGCCGTACTTGAATGACAGACACAGGAAATAATAGCCAATGAACGAAAATAGATATCCCTGAACTAAAATATGCAGGGGCTACCAACCATTGTCACTGGGCTCCCAACTTCAGGAAATGGTAGCCCAAGTGGACTACCTGGGAAAAAAAGTTAATTTCGAACCCCGTTGACTGTTCATGTTAGCGGTTGCGAGAGAGAGCCCTCCCGCGGATGACCAGCCATAGAGCTTTGCAAGCAGGCTCAATTCTTAATGTTAATGCATTTCACTGTGAAAATCGACACAAAAACAAACATGTTACCAAAATACTCCACAAGACTTTTGATGAATCGTGTTTCTTCTTTGCCTGACATTTTGCTCTACAGAAAAGGGGGGATCAGATCTCTCTATCATTATTGGGCAATCAATTTGCAAGGTCATGTGTATGTAGTTGTCCTAGTATGTGGAAGAACATGTGGTGCCCAAGTTCAGGAACAGACCATTTTCATCCTTGACCCAAGACGGCTTGTAGGTCAGGGCCACTGCAATGCCCACCGTAGGCTCTCTCTGTGAACATTCAATATGAACATGATGAAGAAATAACAAGAAAGGGTTTTAGCAATAGGCATGTGGACGTTGATGAAGAAGTATAAAGTGAACTTTTATTTCCTACAATAAGGCAATGGAGGATGTGTTCGGGTACGTCTGCATAACAATGCACGTTCATAGATGGTATTTTATAGGTGATATGCTCTTTCTGAACTGAAGTTCTGGCTCAGTATGACTATCACATATTTAGAAAAATCAACAGAAAGACTACTTTTTTCAGTCCATAATAATTTAATTCATTTATACATTGCACACAAAATAAATTCATGGGTATTTCCTCAGACATTCTGATGGGGAACACAGACCCTGTATGACTATTTTGCCGGTACCCTACCAGCTACTAAAACTACAGCTACTCTAAGCCACCCTACTAATTCAACGGTTTCGCAAGGTATACTTGAGGTCATTTGCAGGTCGTCTGTGGGGACTTTGGGGCGAGGTCACATGGAAGATAGTGTTGAAAACCTGTTACATGAGTAACAGCGCCCTCAACCAGATATAAAGACGTCTAATTCACGGTCCAGTTAGGAATTTCAGTCTGGACAAAGGAGGGCGCTAATACAAAGAACAATAGCACTGAATAAATCTCATTTGTATATTAACTGGTAAATATCATTATTTTTCATGTATTTCAACATTTTGTAATTTAATGAATTTAACATCATGAAAAATGTCTGTACAAGGCAAGACTTGTCAGAGAGATTAAAAGGATGATTTAGTATTGAAAAATTTGCCTCCGCTATTACAAATAGCGCCCTCTTGAGTTCAGACTTTGATTTCCATGAGTGCATTATGGGATAGCTGGAATTCAAAGGACAAACTAACGCTCTTCAGCTCTGAGAGAAACACCCAGAAACATGAAACTAAGGACAGCGCCCTCGAGGATATTTGCATATGTATCAACTACAAGATTTTTTTTTCTGATCACAAAATTTGTACTTGCTTGCAAAAATAATCCATCCTTCAGAGTTTTAAAAATCTTTCTTTAAAGTTGTTTTTACGCTACCAAATTACAAGCTGGGAAAAATCTTGTTAATTTTGTTTGCCGTGTTTGCATACAATTGGTTTCTGGAAGTTTTCACGTACAAAGGGCTTTATTTTTCTTGACAGTACAGGAAAAAAAGAAGGACTGGTGACAGTGGTCGAAAAAAGGAATGGCACTTGACAATGAAATGTTACTTGCAACATACAAATATGCAATTAATATACATTTAACGAGCTATAGTCACTTAGAAGCCTGGTGAGTATTAATTTTTTTTTTTTCTTTTCACCTTCTGAGAAGATTACAAATCGACATTTCTCTAAAATACTGAAGACAAGTAAATAATTTTGAAATGCAATGGTTTTTGTGTGACAGGATACCAAAAATGTGAACAATAAAAGAAATGCTGTTAGCAATTGAATATACATATTTTCTGGGAAACCAAACAGTAATTTTTTTTTCTGACTTTCTTTTCTTTTTTTTTTGGCACACACTGTACAAAACGTGAAGCAAGACCATGAAGTCAGTTGATCTGACCACACCCACTGGCAGTGTTTGTCAATTGAAAATGAAGGAAAAAAAACGGGAAAAAAAAATTATAATGGTAAAATGGTATAATTGCTGACGATATGGGACAGGACACACAACACAATAAAAATAATGTACTCTCAGTCCAAACACATTGTGACATCTACAACTGCACTGTGCCACTGTACATTCTAAGTTCTAGATACACCTACAGATACTGGCACCAGACTTCGAGATAGTCGGCTGCTGAAAATATCTGTGCAGTGATCTTTCAACCCAGGGCAAATGCTTTGGGGTCTTCACCATAGGTTGTTGCCATGGCAACTATTCTTCAAAGGCCATCACCATGAAAACCTTCCCAAATCATTTTACAATCGTGCCATGGAATTCTAATGCTAGATACATGTTAGATCAAAACACCAGCTCAGCTGGTACAAAAATGGCAGTCTATAACTCACGTAAGGTCCAATGTCGTGACTCGATGCAAAAGGTCATGACCTGGGTCCTGAAAGGTCACCGCACAGATAATAACCACCTACTACAAAATCACCACCAACACCTTTCCAATGCTCTGAAGGTTAATTAGTGTCCCACCTTCAGATTGTTGTTAGTAACAGAATGAGTGATTGCCTATTATTTGTTACCTAGATCTGTCCGATTACTTGAACAAGGAAGTTGTGAAAATAAACAATTAAGTAGTACTTGAAAACGAATGTCAATATGACTCTTACCTTGGTTGGAATCTGAATACAAGGAATATATTCCTCTGAAATAGGGTATATCTATCTGATTTGGGTTTGTCTGTTTCAGTTGAGGGGCGTTGGAGAGGGGAGAGAAGTTGAGGGAGGCTGGGGCAAATGAGGCATGCTTTGGCACATGTATTTTTTTGTAAGTACAGAATCAGGAATTTCATGCGTAAAGTGCTTTTCAAAAGTATAAATTCTTGTATGAATCAAAGAGCTCCCGGTATAGAACAGTGTGTGTTGAAGGTAACATAATGTAGTACGGCTGGAAAATAATGATTTTCCTTGAAGCATTGAAGATATTGGGTGGGCTCTTTGGCTAAAAATCACACATTATCAGATAAAACCTCTAAGATTTTTCACTATCGTACATCATTGGACATTTTTCGTACACCATTTGACATTTCCAGAGAGGCTCGTTTTATAGATATATGCAACTTTACAAGTCGGGTTTGTATTAAGAGCCACACAAGAAATCTTGGCTCACTGACAACATCAACACATGAAATAACTTACAGTCAAGACTGTTACTTGCTTAGAAATCACAAGCTAGGGAGCCTTCATGAATTTCACGCAACATAGGGGGTCTTTTACAGATACCTCTCAACGTAGGGAGTCATATTGACATTCTCTATCTGTTCTACCACATTTATGATATTGACTTAGTCTAAAAAACCGACAAATTGTACAAGATATTCCTTCACCGGTACCGCAACCATTTCCTAAACAATTTAACAGTGAACATGATGTGGAAGATTCCATCCCGCTTTTGAAACCCTATTAATACTTTAAAATGATATCAGTTGAATGTCTCTTTTTTGTCGCCTACGTTCCGATACTCCCCTGTATCCTGTCCAGTTGATATGTGTTCTATGTACTCATACCACCTAAGTTTACAAAGATTCTACAAACACTTGACAGTTGTCTCCCCACTATCTCTGCTATTGTCAAATAAATCAATGCTCTAAAATACTTTTTTCCCCTTCATGGGAGAGAGATATCTCTGATGAGTTTGAATGCTCAAAACACCACTGCAATAGAAATTTAATCCTACACTTCTATACTAGATACACTGCAGTTTTTTTAATAATATATCTGTGTAAACTATCACATCTCTGTCAGGTGACAGAATTTTAAGATTTCTGAATTGTATGAACAAAATGGCCGAATAAGTCCTTCTAGAATATTGTCAATGACAGAGTTGTAGACCTTTAAATTTTCAAAGCAATATTTACCAAGACTTGTTTTTTCCTTTTCTGGCAGTTTCTTGTCAGTCATTTTGCTCAAAATCTGACAACGATTTCTCATTTTTTGGACACAAACTCATTAGAGATACTTTTCCCTTGAAGGTAAACAGCTGCAGTCAGTCAGTTCCCAACATTTTACCATTTTTATTAATTTACAGGTTTTTTCCTTTGAATTCGGAAGATAAAAGAGAGGCTGGGGTTCATTGAGAGTATCAATTTGACAGGAGCGATAGAAACCGAAGAATTTTAGAAAAAAGTTTATATGAAAGAGCACAATTGGCTGAGAGAAAAACGTACCAATTTCTGTCCCGCCACGACGGTTTTTGTGTTTTTAGAGATTTTACTGTAAGGTACAGCGTGAACGAGTGAAACGAAACCAGCAAGCCCCTTGGTTTTGTGCCGTTGCCTTTGTTTTGCAATATCTTGAAGTGAGTTGTGTATGACTTTACAGGTATCAGATTAAGAAGAGACAAAAAACAAGAAATGATTTTTTTTGGATCTAACTTCAGAACAAGCAGTAATGTTCAGTGGGGAAAAAGTGTTCTCCGATCATGAGTTAAGTTTTTGTCCTGACACAGCACAACTAACACGTTGCACGATTTTTTGTAAAGTCCGTTCACTTTTTCACTTTTTTTTCTAAATCCCACCTCAAATGTTCTCTTCTTTTCCCCCGTTTTATGAATTAAATTATTCTGCTGTATAAAAATATCAGCCTATGAGGACAAGTAGGAAGGAGTCGTCCCTCGGTAATCCAACTGCTTTTCCGACAAGCGTAATGCAAATTTTGCATTGGTGTGGAGACTGCCCACTGCATTCTGGGCTGCGTCCGAAGACTCAAATATTGCCACTATGGTGTAACTTGACGTTTTGTCATCCTGGGTTTCCTCGCCAGATTTGGCTTCCTCGGATCCCTCATTGGGAATCCATCGGATCTCCGCACCTGCCTTCACCAGATCAGAAAACAAAGTCTCAGTGTCTTGTCTTGTTGTGCCTTCTGGAATGTTGTAAATTTCTATTGTGTTCCCTGTACCTGAAATGGATTTGTGGTGAAATGAACATTCAGTGCCATGCAAAGAAAACAAATGGGACAATCTATTGTGTCTTGTACAACAATACTGATGTATGAAAACAACTGAAACATCTTATATGTCCTTTTGCAAGTATAAATGTTCTTTTTAGGATGAATTGGGACCAGGAAACAAAAATAAAAGTAAATCATAGTTCATATCAAATTGAATACAACATAAACAGTGAAAAGTTAGGTATAGAGGTCACCGAAGGGACCAATAAAAAAGTGACAAATACACAGAGGTAGCCTTAAGTTTTTGGTAGAAGAATAGTTGAAGTGAATATTGGCTATGTTTTTTGGAAGGTGATACCCTTAATGTGGAGTTTGTGATAAGACTTGGCTTTTACAAAACTTCAATATCAGAAGCCTGGTAAAACCAGTATTATATCATACCAGTACATTGGCGGTGCAAATACAGTGATCTGAATGGTCGAGATGCGAAAAGAATCATGGTATATTTGCGACAAACCACAGCTGGCATACCAACGAGCTCTAAGCGAGAGCAAAAATCCTTTTTTGATGTTCCATGCTTAAATTTCAATATACTGTTATGATATAATAGTAACAAGTCATCGCTGATGACACAGTCCCCTCTCACACCATTAATTGACATGCACATGCACACTACAACACAATGTCTGTGTGCCAAGTTTGCACGACATCTGTTCAGGGATAGTTGAGTTATGATTCAAAAACATGAAAAAAAACCGCAAAAAAAATAGCCGCCCAGTGGCAATATTGGATGGTATCGCAAAATAAATTGACGTGTATATATATGCTATAATACGTTATCTGTGTACCAACATTGAATAAAATCGGTTCAGGGATAGTTGAGTTATGATTCAAAAACATGAAAAATTGCAACAAAATGGCCACCTGGTGGCCATATTGGATTTTATCGCTAAATAAATTGATGTGCATATGTATGTCACAGTACTTTTATCCTTGCACAAAATTTGAAAAAACTCGGCTACAGAGAAACGGCTGCTGATGGACAGACGGACGGACAGATGGACGGACGGACAGACGGGCGGGACTCAATCTATAAGTCCCCACTGGACTGCATCTGCGGGGACTAATAAATAACATCCAGCGATGGTATACCACTTAGTTTTGACCAGTTCACTTCATATATGCACTGGCTATCGCTCATGCATATATGTCACGAACTGGTCAAAATCTCGTGGTATACTGTCACTTGGTGTGCTTTATTGATTAAATATTTCATAGTGGGAACACAATTCACATAGCAATGCATGAAACAGGTCACAATGAATCTTGTGTTTTGCTTTCAATATCAATATTCCTTTTCATTTAAAGTCACCATTGTTGACCACCATGTACGGGTATTGCTATCAAAGTAGAGCAACTAAGGCAGCTTTGACTTACTTTCAGAAGCACATATCTCTTGTAAAGCCATACTGTCCAGTGGCTGTCCTTTCCGTAGTTTTTTCGGGGCCTTTTGTGTTTTGCTTTTAGGCTGCTGCATAAGCTGTGTCTGCCTAGGACCTATCAGTCAAACACAAGACATCAATTTTGATCAGTTCAGATGGAGAAAACCCCTCACATCACATTCATTTCAACACAACACCCCCACTGCTTGTGAACTGGTCTTAAATAACCATCGATAACAATGGGTTTGGGTTATACCATGGTTGTGATAGGGTTAAATGAGAATGTATATGTGTAAGGATTTGAAATGCTATGAGACTGTCCACACAACTTGAAAATGGCTGAATCAAATTTCAGGATTGTAACTTTTGACAGAGGAAAACCATGTATGCCAAAGACCCTGTATGCCAAAAATGTTCTGAAACATACCAGAACAGACACAACTTGTGGTATACTGTTTACAACTGTCTGAATTTTGCTTGTCAATTATGTGACACAAACAGACATCTACACAAAGAATGTTCTCTGTAAGAAGGTGATAATTATAGATGCTGCAAAAAAAAAGAGTGATGTTGGATAGAAAACCTTCAAGATTTGAGTTTGGAGTAGGAATTTTCTGACCCGAATATTGTCCCATCTGACAAAAACTTTTCCAACGGTAAAGTAAAAATTTATAGTAAAAATACCCTAAATGAATATTAGTAGATTAAAATTCCATTCAGTCTGACTCAAAGGCACTGAAATATTTGGCAGCACATTTGGTGATTTCGTTTTTTTATCATGTGCTGACCTTCTGTTCTCTGTTTAAAATTGCGAAGGCTCTAAAATTTTGTTAAATTCTATCGATATCAGTATCTGTTCTGGAAGGAAATAGCACTGTCTCTTTACCTTTACCCTGCTGTTGGTTGCTTCTAAGTGAAGTTTGTTGTATGCTGCCAGGACTGGGACTCTGTATAGGTGACCCTCCAGGACTGTGTTGATGGTCACCGCTGCCCATCTTGGAAATATAAACTTCTGGATTATACAGTTCCGTTGATTTTGGCGGTCGCTGGTCGACCGGGTAGTATTTCCTCTGGTGATGTTGCAGAGCTGACTGATGCTGTTGCTGCTGCTGCTGTTGTTGTTGCGGCTGTGGTGGAGTTGTAGACATGTTTGATTGGTAGGGGAGTTTGATGACGCCCTGCGGTGACTGAGCTCGTGGCTGTGCGTAGACGTAGCCAAAGCCAGGCTGGTGCTGGCTGCCGACGGCCTGCGGAGGCGTCACGGGCCGCGTCATGCTGCTGTCCTGCGGCATGTGCGGAAAGCCCGCCATGATTTGCGCAGAGTTTGGTTGCATGGGTTGGTAGTACACAGGCATCGGCACCTGAGGAGGTTGCTGGGACCCTGCTTGTTGCTGTTGCTGCTGCTGCTGCTGCTGCTGCTGTTGCGCGGCCACCGCTGCGACAGCATGTGCTGCGGCTGCAGCAGCCTGCTGTTGAGTTGATTCAAACGAGGGCTGCGGCATCATGGCCGGGTGCTGGTGCTGCTGCTGCTGTGGCGGCATCATGGGGATGCCCTGGTAAGTGTGGCCATACTGGGACGCCGGCGGGTACGGCTGCGTGGGGCTGACCAGCTGTTGACCTTGACCTTGAGCCTGGCCTGGGTAGAGCACCGGCATCCCTGGCTGCTGCATCAGCTGCTGCGGGTTCATGTGCTGTTGCTGCATGGGTTGTGTTCCTTGGGGCTGAGTTGGTTGCTGTTGCAAGTACTGAGTTGGTGTCGCTGGACGATAGACCGGCTGTTGCATCATCATCTGTCCCTGCGGTACAGAGTACATGGTCTGCAACGTGAGAAAAGTCACAAAAACGGGAGAAGACAGAAATGAATGGAAAAGCAAAGAGAGAAATGTGACAGACTGGCAAAGCAGTTTTTCCCAATACCCTAGGCAAGATTTAGACCGAAAACCCTGAAGGCAGGAAGAAATTAGAGAGACAGTGGGACCTGGTACAAGCCACGTTAAAGTTACAGAAAGAGACTGTTGATGGGCAAAAGTTACTGATAGTAGCAAGCTTTTGAGGCACACCAGTTGAAGGGTGAGATGATGACATGCCAACAGAGCATAGGATTGGAGAAATGACAGACGTTGAAAGGAGACAACATGTAGGAAAATGTAGCAAAAGAGAGGAATTGTAAAGAATTTTACATTGAAAATTTATATGGAAAAAGTTCGGGAAAGATAGATCTTACAAAGTGTCGCACAAGAATGAAAGACAGACAGAAAGAAAAGAACGGAAGAATGACAGATAGGGACAATAAAAACACAGAAATTCTTGGTGATAAAATGCAGTTGTTTCGACTGTGCCCTCCACCTAACATATTTTTGACTTCTGAATCAATTTGAGAATTTTTTGAAATTTCCTTCGTACCAAATGTGTGATGCACTGAGAAATTATCAGTCAATAAGACAAAAACAGCTTTTGTATCCGTGTTGGATCAGAGTGGTTTGGAAAGCACACTAGTTGTGTCGTTTGTAACCTTGGTTTGAATGTGAGACTCTGAAGTGAGGGGAGTGACATTAACCTGTGGACTTGGTTGCATGTAAGGCTGCTGTGGTATCATTTGTTGTTGATGAGGAGGGTTGAACCCGGACGTCATGACGCCGCCGGGGCTCGGCCGCACGTAGGAGCCCATGTACGGCTGCTGGGACATCACCTGCTGTTGTTGGGATACCATGTCACCGCTGCTCTCGGCTGACGACTCGCGACTCAAGCTCATGGTGTGCATCTGTGAGGTAATATCTGGAATACCACTGCCTTGAGAATCCTGTGTGTGTGGAAACACGGATATCACCAAGTCATTTTTTTTTTCTTCTATAAATATAGCGGGGTGAATTTCTTTCAGATCCAGACATTTCTTTCGATTTTTGCCAAAATTTTAAACAAAAAACTGTAGCCCATGAAAAGTGATGTCAATGTGATCCAAAATTACTGAAAAAACTACAGAAAAATTCATAAAAATTGGTAAAATGTTGCACTGAAATTTTGGTGGGAAAACTTATAGCAATCAAAGGTTTACAGTTTTCATTATACATTTATTACTTACTCCTGAATAAGATCGTTGCATCTGAGCTACAAGCATACTGGAGAGCTGCTGCTGCTGTTGTTGTTGTTGTTGTTGTTGTTGTTGCTGCTGTTGCTGTTGTTGTGGTGAGTACTGTGAATACGTAGGCATAGATGTTTGTTGTGGCATCGGTTGAGTTGGAGACTGTACTGGCAGTTGATTGCTAATTGGCGGCCCCGGCTGATACACCACAGGGGTGCCATCAGGATTAAGATACGGTGTCCCTGTACAAACAAAACATAGGCACGTGATATATATAAACATGATCAATGTATATTTTTTGAATGCCCACCAAAAAAACCTTTAAATCTATGAGTTATTTACCATACATCATCATACAAGTCAGCTGATACATGACAATTTTCAACATCACTTTGTCTCCATTTGTACAGACTGCAAAAGATCAATGACACTGATGCCAGGATTAACCATTTTGCTACTAGGCTGTGGTATGTCCCTATTCTTTTCCATGGGGTAGGTGGACCTATTTTCAAGGGAATGGGGGTGAATTGCTTAAGAAATACATCAGTGATTCACTAAACATGATCTGTGCAATGTCACTGAAGTGCTAAATTCAGACAACTCTATTATAATAATAATTATGCGTGATTGATTGAAATACAGATCCCTCACTGTGTAGCTGTGTGTCGTAGTGATGATTACAATACACCCATACAACATAGATTAACGTGATTCTAGTACGGTTGATGATGAAAATCAATGGGTCACCCATTGGGAAATACCAAGACTATTCTTTTAGCTGGGACAGTACAACACACACTAAGGCATGCTGTCTCAGAATGTCAAATATTGGGTTGTGGGCAAGATTATGTATTTCTTTAAGAAGTCACGGTTTCTTTGTGCTGACACTGTCAAAACATAGTAACCAATCCTTGACAAACAAGTTCACTTATAGGTTTGGAAACATTAGGTCACAACTACTGGGTACACTCTGAAAGCAACACGGGGTTGTTACTTTTCGGCAAAGGTCAGGGGTCAAATTTTTAATGTCAAGATCAAAGGTCAAATTCCACTTACGCAGCAAAAGACAGCTATAAAGAAATGCCGCTATGCCGTTTGAAAACAGAAGTGAAACAACACCATCAATGACTGAAGTTCCTTCAGTGATGACATTATACATAAATATGTATTCAGAAAAACGTGTGAGTTAGAGTAATGTTAAACACTCAGAAACTTATTTGAGAGTGTTCATTTTGGCACAAAAAGAACTTTTTTTGCCCAAACAACACACAAATAAATTAACTTTAATATGTCGAAGCTGGGGAAATAAATCCTGTCATGATGAAAAAAACTTCTTGAACCCTCCTCCTCCTGCTACCGCTGTCTTGAATATCAAACGTTTCTCACTCAATTGTGAATGTAAAACATAATAATGGATGCTCACGATATAATTAAGGCAGTAACTGCCTCAAAACTGAAAGACAAAACTTTTGCTCAAGCAACATTCAACTAATCTCTTTTAAAATCAAGAATAAAAATCAGGGGTCGCCATGCAAAATTTGGTATGAGAGAGACAAATTATCCAACATTTACCAATATTTGAAATTCAAAATGGCCGCCATTCTTGCATTAACTCAATGGGGAAAAATAAATAATTCTATTTCCAACAAGTCATCGTTGATGACACAGTCCCCACTTGTTAATGGGTACTTTGATTACAGGTCCTCAGAGAGGATAGAGTCCTCTTCATTAGGTCTGTGATAAAAATACTTTTGAATAAATTCGCTTGATACATGTCTGAGCTGTAGTTCAGGACATGAAAGAATCGTAATAAAATGGCCACATGGCGGCCTTATTGGATCATATCACAGATCAAATCTATGTGCATATGTATGACAGACATCCAGCTCTATGGGTTTGCTCAGAATTAGATATATGCATAATTAATGAGGTACAGTATGAAGCATCATAAGGTCTCCCATCATACCATATATGAAGAGTGTACCACTTGTGGTTCCTGAGTTATGGACAAATATGTATATTTGAGGTCAAAGGTCATCAAGGTCTCATGTGACATTTTGTCAAAAAAATTGTAGTGCTAAGTTACCCCTATATACCAAAAATCAGACCTCT
>LD343010.1:1307181-1335966 GCA_001465055.1 Ptychodera flava | reverse complement strand
AAATTAACTTTAATATGTCGAAGCTGGGGAAAAAAATCCTGTCATGATGAAAAAAACTTTTTGAACCCTTCTCCTCCTGCCACCACTGTTTTGAATATCAAACGTTTCTCACTCAATTGTGAATGTAAAACATAATAATGGATGCTCACGATGATTAAGTCAGTTCCTGACACAAAAATGAAAGAGAAAACTTTTGCTCAAACTATCCTCAAGCAATTTTCAGCTAATCTCTTTCAAAATCAAGAATAAAAATCAGAAGTCACTGTGCAAAATTTGGTACAAGAGAGACAAATTACTCAACATTTACCGATATTTGAAATTCAAAATGGCCGCCGTCCTTGCATTAACTCGATGGGGAAAAATAAATAATTCTATTTCCAAAAACTAAGACAATGAACATTTTTCTTACCCCAAGAGCTTTAAAATGAGCACTCACAAGTGGTAGATTGAAAAAGAATTGTAAAAGTTTGATAGTCCTAATATTTGTCCCCGAGCTGCACTCATACCATCTGTGCATTATGCAATACAGGACAAGAACAGAGGTAGTACCATGCTACAGTGATAGAACTTGTAATTTTACTTTTCATCACAATGAAATTTCAAACATTTATATTTCATCATGATCACTGAGCAACTTTGTCTATACTCTCTAAACTTGACCTTTCATTTCTTTAACAGAAAAATACAGGCTGCAATGCTTCAGGACAGAATGGAGGCAAAAGTGGATGAAAAGCTGGTGTTCTCTACATTGAGTTGGCTTTGTTTGTTACATCAGACAATTTTGGAGTCAGTACCCTGTGATATGGCATCTGCTGACACTGTCTATGAATGAACTCTGCCTGAAATATTGATTTTGGATATCCTCAGAGTCTTTTCAAATCCCATCTGCTCTGCAAAAGGGCTGTATCCTTCTGCATGTACATGCGCCCTCAACATGTAGGCAGAGTGTAAACTACTAAGGTGTGCTTGTTTTGCCAGCTAAGTGTTCCATTCGATGCCTAGCTTGCTGTGGAAGCCTCACTTGACTCGGCCGTTGAGGGCGCACTGGTGTGCAGCAGAGAAAAAAGAGCTTTGCAAGTGAAATGAAGGGCTGAGAAAAAGTTTAGTACGCTCTGTAAAGTGAAGTATCATTAGAAAGCCAAGTTTTCTTTATGTACACAAGTATGTTGTAAGTGACATACCTGTGCCTGGATTGATTAATATGCTGCCAGGCGGTACAGACTCTATGTTGGGAGCCGCGTACAGCACTGGGCCGCTTTGTGGGACAGCGCTGGAACTGCTGACTCCCGTTGCCATGGAAACACTCTGGGCACTTGTCCACGTGACTTGGCTGACGGGCTGAGAACTCTGATAAGTAGATTGCTGTAAAGGTTGGCCGTAGGGCTGACTAGCTTGTGGAGGGGCGGGTGCTGGGGGTGGTGGTGGAGGCGCCGGCGCCGAAATCGACGGCTGTTGCTGGATGACGGGTAGTGGACGAAATGACGGACTACCAGCACTGCGTTCTGAAGAGTCTAACCAGAGTAGAATGAAAGCAGAATGATTGGTGAATATTTGAATATTTTTTTTTGATTTCTGTTGAATCGTTCTAATTAATTGAGATTCAACAAGACTAATCAAACTTACACGCTATTGTGATGGCAAAGTCTATGAAAAGCACCTTGCCATCCATCAAGCGATGGACAATCAAACCAGTCCATGACAAGCAAAGTTCTTTCAGAGGGAAGCCTTAACCCTCGTTTCAAAATCAAATGCAACATCACACCAAATTATATGCTACAGAGTGAAACGTGCCAAAATCGCGGTGCATGTACCTTTGAGCACCATACCTCCACTTTAGTGACAAGTTTGGTTCATCCCCATTGTGTTCTATGGAGTGAATGGATTAATACACATGGAAATAGGGGTGGATGTACTAATTCCATGTACTTGCCATGGCAAGTACATGGAATTTTGTTGTTCTCCTCTGTCGTTTGGTCAAAATGGATGGACTAAGCGTTTACTCCTATAGACTGACTACAGGCAGGGAGTGCTCGAATTTTCTATGATACTCCGTACTTGAACACTTTTAGGAAGGACAAAGACAGAGAAGGTGGTTTGTGGTCATCTACAGTGCGTTTCACTTGTCATAGGCATGACTTCATGGACCGTCATACCCTTCTTGTAACCTGCTTTGGAAGTTCCCATAATGGTAAATTACCACAAGATCTTGAAGTGGCACTTAGAAGAAGAAAAGACTCTTTAATAAAAGGCATTCATTGTATCTTGTCTCATGATATCACCATGAGATTAAAGGATGTTGATACAAGCATGCTTTTGGCAAACAAATTTATGATTGTTAAGATCAGCTGAGGTACAGTGTGAATGCCGTGGTGCGGCATGCTGTAGAAAACGGTGTAATATGGTGGAGTCAGCCATTTCTCTGAAAAGAGATGATCATGCAGATAAACGCTCCATGAATACTCAGGCACAGCTCATCAAACCACAAAATGAGGAAAGAGAAAGAATCTTGTGATCGGCGACCCTAAAACACTTGATACCTCATTCATAAAAGAACATTTATCATACACTGTGATCTGAACCAAATACAGTGTTCGTACCTGTGAAAACATACACACTTCGCTTACAAGGAGAAATGCTTTTTTGACATGACACAACCCTACATAACCAAACCCACTGACACACAACCCTACATGTTGGCATCACCACTCCATCACTAGACGCATTGACAGAACTGCACATACTGACATCACCAGACCCACTGACACAACCCCATGTACTGACTTAACTATATCCATTGATACAACCACATATACTGCCATCATCAGACCCACTGACACAACCCCACATACTGACATCACCAGACCCATTAACACAACCCAACATACCAACATCACCACCTGCCCATTAAAACAACTACACATTCTAATATTAGCAGAACCTGTGATATAACCAGACATACGAACCCATAAGATTCATAGACACAACCACAAATGGTAATGTAACAGTTATGTTACAGAAATAGCCATTACTGCTGTGTTTTCTGTTGCATTATAATTAAGAAATGGTATGTAGCAAATTTGTCCTGACATTGAAATGTGGGTTCAATGTCATGGTTCATCTTTACTCATCCTCAATATACCACTATCATTGATACACTTTCACAATTATGATTAAGTGGAAATAAAGCTACACAAATATTGTGACCAAAAGAAAAATTTGCAGCTGTAAGAATAAAATGGCAATGAGAACAAACCATTCCAGTGCTAAATTCTGTAAAACTCAAAGAGCATCCCCAACCCAACCAAGAATAGAACAAAGTATATGAGTCAAGGTGTGTCCATACCCTACATGCAGCATATCAAATTAATTCCCAAAAGTTTTTGTGCTTTTCCAGATTAAATTTTCATAACGCAAGCAAAGATTTTTTTGGCATGCAAATGAAAATGCATGTGCAGAGAGTCAAATTTTAGATCTTCATCAAAAGTTCTACTTATCCTCCAGAGATTTTTTTTCCTACCACAGTCAAAAACTTCACTCACTTAGGGTGTCTGTCTTCGGTTGGGCCCTTTAAGTGTGTGTGTGTTTGAAAAGAACTGCCCGTATTACCTGGGTGCTTACCAAGTTTGGTAAGTTTACTAAAGCTACCGGAACTTCCGCGACTACCGCTACTCCGACTACTGCTGCTGCTGTCCCCTCGCATTAATACTGACGAGATGCCAGTCCCGGCGAAGCTGCTAGCTTTGGTGACGGCAGGCACGGATGGACGCTCAGACCCGCTAGAATCCACGCTGCTCCACGGCCGGGGCTCGGGGCGCCAGCTGTAACACTCTTCCGAATTACTACTTCTACGACTTGACGTGCGTGTACTTTGACTACTCCTGTGGGGTTTTTTTAGAATGAAAAAGAAGCATGAGAGAGCTGAAACTAAACTGAAACAAATAATTGAGTCATCTGTTTATTATTTTCAAAAAAAATATATCTATATAAAATATATTTATATATAATCCCATGGTATTTTTCTCTGTTTGACGTCATCGTATACGAGTGTTTTTTCGCGGAGACATACAACTTCGAGCCGAAGGCGAGAAGTTGTGCGGCTCCGCGAAAAACAAGAGTATATGATGACGTCAAACAGAGAAAAAGTCCATGGGATTATATATTTAGCACATGAACAGTCTTCTTATTTTTCTTTGATGTGGATGGATCAAAAATTATTGTAACAAATTGCATGATTTTTATCGCGATTTTTTGTCTTATTTACGCGCATTACTTTCATTTAATGAGTAAAGCCGCCGGTCACCCAGGAGATGTGCAAATGTTTACAGGTATACTTTTATTCATAAATCCCATTAAGCCTAAATTTTGATACACCGAATGGTATCTCCACCAATCAGACATACGGATTTGGTCACGTGCGTGTGTCAATCATCGTCTCACGCTGAAGCGATGCCAAGGCAAGTCTGCAATCGGCGGACATAGCTTTCACCGCGCTAGCAACGGATACCATAGTATTTTGAGTTATTTAGAATATTTACAATTATAGTTATGAAGTTAATGCAACGATACGATCGAAACAGTAGTTATCATTCTTAGAGATGCTGTGGCTTTTAAAGTATCACAAGTTTACGACCTTGGCGAGCCCAAAAGATTCAGATCAATGACACACAAATTGTAAGCTTATACGCTTGTAGTGGGCACTGTCGTCACTGGTATCCGCCAGTAGCCATCTCGGTCGTCAATGCTTTCGTCTTACGGACTTTGATGTTTGCTGTGACACATATATCGCCCGTAGGTACATCCCAATTTTGTTACTTGATGGGAACTCTGTTCTGTTGTGAGTGTTGTACAAGTCAACTTTCGAAATACATCGGATTCTACAGCGCTGCACTGCGGAGTTAAGGCTAAGCTTCAAGCTCGACAGCTTACATGTATGTCTTCAATACAGCCTTACGCTGCAGGTTTGATTCCGCGGTCGAGAAAGAATGGAATAATTTGTGTGATGAAGGAAATTTATCGTTGTTTGTCGAATGACTTTATGCTTGTGCCTTCTATGTCGCTTTCCCAAAGATTATACGGTACTTATTTATTAAGTTGAACTTTCATTAAGGTGTATATTTCGGGTTTATCGCCAACCGGGATTGCCAGGTACGACGTCACTTGGTGATCGCCAGGTAGGACGACGTCCACATTGAGCCTTACGACTGGAGCTGTGATGTTACTGAGCCATTAAAACGATCATTGGTATCCTCATTCGATTCTTGGGAATAGCTAAAGCTTTAGTGACTCAAAATTTCGTTGGACATGCCTTCTATGTTTCCATATCTTGATTTATCGGGTCACCTTTTGTCAAAATGCCATGAGAGCACGGCATTGATCACGACAAGTCGGTCTGTATGGCGACGTGCATGTAAGAACGGTACCATTGCAGGAAAAATAGTTCCGGTTGATGACGTACAACAGCGGTAGTTTACAAACACTATATTCTAGTTTTTAAAGGGATACAGTCATCGGAACTGTGCCCAAAGGTCGTATGGAACCCATACGACCAATGGCAACACTGTATCCAAGGTACAATGGTGATTGATGAAAGTTAAAACATGTCTGTCATAATCTACATCGTATAATTTAAATGTTACAGCTATAATGATGTGTATCTAGATATCTAGACTTTGTTTGTAAACAAGAAACTCGCACAGGCACAGTTCCAACGACTGTTTCCCTATTACAAATTCAGAGTTTGAGATCATCTTATATGACTCTCGAAGTTAAAATGCAGAGGCTGTCACTGTATTTTTAAAAATCCTACAGGGAGGTACTTATTCATTCAACCAATTTTTTTCTGGTGTGTTTATACATGTGCATGAGCTATGGCTGTCAGGAGATAAATACACTGTGTTTACACAAGAAGATATTCAAAATAGCAGATAATTCAGGATGAACGTATTTCCATTATACGAGGTACAGTATTCAGTTTACCATGAGTCCACTGTTGAATTGTTCTTGTCTGCATCATGATAATGGCATACTGAAACACTGATTAGTTAGGCTGAATTGAGTGGTAATGCACAAGCAGATGCAAATAGCACCGTTATGGCAGAGTACAGTTTCTGTCTTAACTTTGCAACAATATTTTGACAGACATAGGTTGGTATGGTAAATTAGAAACAGAGCGCCCTCGTTTGCCAAACTGGATCTCACACTTTGATTTTATACGATGGAATAGTAGATAGTTTTCTTGTATTTAAAAGTTTAAAGGGACAAAGTCGGCCATTTTTCATGAATTTTGTTTGATATGAGATACTACTTATATTGTTTGACATGTTGAAAGATACTGAATGAGTGGGTAACCATGCATATATTTGACCCAGGTTTTAGACACGATACATGAGACCATCACGAAAATGAATTAATGGTCATGACCATTAATGCATTTTCGCATGGTTTCATTTAATTTGTCTAAAACCGGGGTAGAATATATGCATGGTCACCCATTTATGCAGTATCTTTCAACATGGCAAACAATATAAGTAGTATCTTGCATTTAAATTCATTAAAAATGGCCGACTTTGTCCCTTTAATGTTTCAAGTTGCATGCCATATCAATGGTCACACAATTGATTTGTATGCGCAGTTTTCCCTTGTACACACACACTGATGAAAATTGAAAATATAATATAAATTTCTTGTACCTACCTAAGTGGTGATTCAATGGATAAGTTACTACCAGTACCCTCTTGAGATGATATTGACTGGAATAAAAATACAAAACCAGAAATCCACGATTAAAACTTTCATGCTTAACTTCAACTGTAAACGGACTCAGTTACTCATTGTATGCACTGGACTAATCATGAATGGGTGTTATGAGGGTCTGTGTGCGTGTCTTTGATTGGATTGTGCTATAAAAACTTGCACTGTCTGGAAACAATACGGTATCATCAGTGAGCGATACCCTTCCGTTGAGCTGAGCGATGTCACTGAATGGATACATTGCATAAAATCAGTCTCAGTGACTGGCTCAGTAACCTGTAACCTATAGATAACATGTGTATCTGGGTCATAATAAATGCTTTCTACTTTGATAGGATGTCTGATTATCTTTCAATACTGGATTTCAAAATAGCTAACTTAACGGGCCAGTGGCTGTATCTTTTGGTGATTTTTTCACTATTTTTGTTTTGTATGTCAACTCCTAAGTTCCTTGCTACTCCCAAAAGCATATTGAAATGCATGTTATTTAGCTTGTCAACACAGCATTTATACATGTAAAGTGCACAATTATTGCTTACTCTAGAATTGTTGTCCAGACAAGAATTCACTTGTCAACTTTTACAATGCAGTTTATGGCTGTACAGGCTGAGTAGCTAAATACTGTGTATCTCATCATGCTTTGGGGTATGGCATAAGAAACTAAAGTTGATGTACAAAAACAAAACCAGAGAAAACAATAATCAAAAGTTACAGCCACTGGCCCTTTAATTTCATTAGACAGGAAACTTATATGAATACGCCTTTGCTGGCTAATGATTTTGATTATGAGGGAATTTTTGCATACATAGACTGGAAATAGTCTGTGAACAATTTTAAGGTAGTAAGCACCTCAAAAGTGAAAGACTTAAACTTTTGCTCAAACTTTTCTCTGGGAATATTTCAACCATTATCTTTCAAAATCAAGAATAAAAATCAGGGATCACCATGCAAATTTTGGGTACTTGAGAAACAAACTACTCAATCATACCAATATTTGAAATATTCAAAATGGCTGCCGTCCCTGTGTTAACTCTACGGAGAAAAATAAATTTTCGGCTTTTCGAAAAACTAAGACAGTGAAAGTTTTTTCTTACACCCAGGGCTTTAAAATGAATCCCCACAAGTGGTAGACCAGAAAAGAATTGCAAAAGTTTGAGAGTCCAAATATCTGTCACCAAGCTTAAGGTGCATTCTGCCTTAAAACAAGGATATGTATGTATAGAGATCAACGTTGCAATCTTACATCTTGATTAAATATTCTAGCTCTCGCTTTCTCATATTCTTCTTCCCGTTCTTCGATTGATTTGCTACGCTTGTCTTCCTTCAGTCCACTCCGGTCAGGGCTCTTTCCCTGGAAAAACAGACACATGGATCAATGCTGATTACTTCTTAGTGGTTCCATAATAAACTTCAGTGCAACTGAAATATGTCTTTGAAGCTCTTGCATCCCCATTCTCTGAATACAGGTCAAACAACGCCATTGAAAACAGTGGGCTGTACCAAAATCATGATTTTATACAGATCTACCAACCCTTTCCCATCCAGCTTGATAATGACCCCTATTTCTTTTCTGAAGCAAAGCTTGATACATGCAATGGAAAATAGAGATGGACTAAAACCCCTGTCATCACCATTATTTTGCCCAAATCTATTGTTATCAAAGGTGAGTGTGGAACTGTCTACTAGTAAACTGGGGATGAACAGGTTAATAGTCATGCTGAGCTGATTTGAAAAACATACTAATGAAATTCACATGCTAACTTTTCTCAGAGAACAATCTCTTCAATTTGTTGTAATCTCTTTCAAAAATTATAGCATGATTTGTAGGACCTACAGAATTTGACTTTTATGGTTATTTAATGACTATTTGGAATTTTTTGCTTAAATATCAAAACATACATTTTACCAGATATTATTATACAATTATTTAGATGCTTTGCATTATTGCTTGTATGTACAGCAGACACAGTTACAAGAAAAATGACCTTCATTGGTACAAATCAAACAGAATTATGGGTAATTTACTGTGCTGTGTGCCTGTAAACACTGTCTCATCCTAAACATCATCTGTTGTTTTCTCAAAACCATTGCAAAAGCAATACAAATGAAGCTTGACAAACTACCAGCACATGTCACGACTACTGTCGACCGTAAGTCATTCCATTTGCACTAAAATCTAATTGCTACATTACTGCAGCACGATGAAATCGAAGGACGCCCAATCTAAAAACGTTCACACACTTGCATGACAACAATATTGTTATATACATCAATACATTACAAGAATCTTCAGCTCAATTCGAGACACGAAATGTGGACGATTTTATTTCTTTGAATTTCTCTGAATTTTACGCTTACTTTTTAGAAACAGAGGAAACGCAAAAATTTGTAACACTGCTTTGTCACGAAATGTCTAGCCCTGATTCACAGATATCAAGGAAGTGGCTTCATTCATGAAATTTAACCAGACATAGCAATACCAGTGAATCCACATGCAAACAGTTCATTCAGGGGCCGGCAGGATCCCCCACAACTGCACTGTGAGGTCAATGGACTTTCTGAGTACTTTTTTTATCATCATTCAATGTTACTTGGCTGACATCAGCGCAATTACACCCTGGGGTGTCTGTTGATGATATAACCCACGTTCAGACTCCTACCTCCTTGTCTTCCAGGCTGGCGCTCTCCCGTTTCAGGATCATCCTGGGTTCTTCCGGCCTTTGTTCGTGTCGTATGTGTTCCTTGAATCTCTGTTCCGGACTGGATCCCGGAAAAAAAACCAAGAAAACAGAATGAATCTTGATGCAACAGTTCATGATAAATCCAAAGGATTCATATGCCTCTCTGTCATTCAAATCTTTCGACAGAAATTGCAGACTTAATTTACCATCATAATTACAATGCCAAGCTACATGCAGATATCTACAGGCTGTGTTGAATTAAGTTGGTATTTAAACCCTTTGAGCCCCAAAGTCTATTTTTGTCCCCTTTATAAGATGAACCCGAGTTAATTTTTCTCAGATTTTTGCCAAAATTTTGAGAAAAAACTGTAGCAAATGAAATAAGATGTCCATTTGGTCCAAAATTATCGAAAAATTACGGAAAGATTCATAAAAATTGGTTAAATTTTGCACTAAAATTTTGGCGGGAGAAAATTACAGTGTTCAAAGGGGGTTTTTAGGATGGAGAAAGAAGAAAATAATGCTGAAATACAGAACAAAAGCACAGAAAGAAATTGTTGAAAAAATGTTGGTCGCTTCTAGAAAAGTGCTGAAGGAGTGTATACAACGATCGGTGTGAAATATTTGATCTCAGGTATTGACTGTAAGTTTTAGCATCCAATTCAAACTTCTCATCTGATGATAATTACAGAAATTAAACCAAGGTCTCGATAGAGAGAACATACTGTCAAACAAAGACCCTCTGTTGTTAGAATCACTGTTAAATTATTGGGTCATTGGTTGGTTGATGTGGAAATGACATGAACGTTCGGACGACTGGACTTACATTCTTGTGTTCGGTGTCTTGTTGATAACTACAGCTTTACCCGTCTGGTCGATGTTGTGATCCATGCCGAAGTATGCGGCCACCCGGTGAACTATCATCCTGTGGTACGACGTCATTGGTGGAAATTTCAACGTATGTTGACTGGAACAGACAAATAATGAAAATGACGAACTACCGCAAAGGGAGACGGAACTGACTTGCACATTTCAAAACATTTATCTTGTGGTTTTAATTTAGTACTTTTGTCGACAGAAGTAGCTGCTTAGGAGCAGCTATCATTACATACTATCAAACCTGTGTTTAACTATAACCACTAAAGGGCAAAGTGTTCACCCTTATCCTGCCAAGTTCATGTGTCACCATCAGGTCAAGTTGGTTTATTAAAACCATTGAGGCACACAACATGTTGTATTTTAAAAAAGACATCAATATTTGAAGGGCCCTAAGACTATAGATACTGTAAAATGATTTTTTACTGACTTAAAACTACTGTACTATACCATGCCAAGAAGGTGAAAATATGTGCAGGTACTGGCTCAAAATAATGCTTGTCAGTACTGACTTGGCAGTTTGAAAGGTTTGGCAAGATAAAGGTTACTGACCATGATACAAGTAATCTGACCAGACTCAAGGCATCGGCTCTTGAAGCAGCTGTTCATTATCGCTATTGGATGCATATTTTCAATATAACTTTCCTTGTTAGTTCTTTTTCTACCATTTTTTTTCTTTTTCTACCAATTTTTGTCATGCTATTTGCCAAAGAAGAATGAGTGTTTGCCGACAGATGGACAGCAATCAGGACACGAGACACAAATCCGTGCCATTCAAAGTTTTCATATCCTAGATTGAAAGACTCATTGCTTGAAGGTATTTACCATGGACAGCGCCCTCAAGCATCGAATCCTCAGTTTACCCATCTCCACATCAACAGCATACATCTGTATTCAAAGTCTAAACTATTTCAAATTACAGACTGCTACGAATGTTCCAATCACTGAGTGTAAAATCATAAATCCTCTTTCTCTTTTTTTTAAATTTTCATCATAAGGTACACTGTCTATGACTTACAGAGAAATTCTATTGAAATGGTTTTGCATTCGAATATTCCAGATCAGCTTTGCACACAAAGTGGAATACCTACCATGTACGATTCCCAATCCACATGCATTCTGATGGCAAGCTACCGAATATTTTATTTAAGACTTAATTCCATCCCTAACAAATTTTGAGTGGGCTTTGGAATATTATATAATTGAGCTGGTCATAGACCTCTGATCAGTATTCCACTCCATTTTCGTAAGCAACATCTTTGGTAATAAAATTTGAGAAAGTTGGTACAGAAACAGCACACTCCATAGTTATGCAAATTACGTGTGTTGACCTCTCACCTTTGATCTTGTACAAAGTTCATTAAATCGTGTTCTAATTTGAACAGCATCATTCTATCCCTGGAATTTTGTAAAGTTTGAATGATAAACTCATGAACATCAACACCCGTAAAATCTGTGTATTCTTTCTCTTGACTTGATTCTGTTGAAGGTAAGAAAAAAAACAACAGACAGTTATTTTGGAGTCAAAGATACATGTGAATTAAAGCTCCATAAGATGTATCTTTTGGCTATTTTTTCAGAACTTTTGTTTTGTGGTTTCCCGACACTTTCTGCATTTAATCCCTAAACTTTAATTTAATGCCAAGTATTTAGCATATCAACACAAACTATATGAGTATAATCTCCATTGTTATTGTCAAAAATTGTATTCAAGTCCGGATGAGCATTCATTTGTAAACAATAAACGATGATCACTACACACATACAAGCTGTGTTGACAACAAGAATACTCGCATGACAAATGGATTAAGGTCAGACATGGTAGTTGATATACAGAAGCAGAATCCTAAAAAACTTGCCACAAGTTACAGCTTATATCCCTTTAAGAGTCAAATGAAAAGTTGACAAGACTACCTTAACCTTTTCACCGCCATGGTTTGATCCAAACCCAT
Organism: Ptychodera flava; assembly: GCA_001465055.1. NCBI lineage: Eukaryota > Metazoa > Hemichordata > Enteropneusta > Ptychoderidae > Ptychodera > Ptychodera flava. Next base: position 1,323,707 of record LD343010.1, on the reverse strand, counting down.
TCATGTCAATGGTGAGTGCGGACCTGTTTACTGGTAATTGGGGTGAACAGGTTAAGACCCCCTCAATTTAGGGGAGTTTGCCAATACGGTACAGACATTCAGACTCTCAAATTTTTACAATTCTTTTCTGATCTACCACTTGTGGGGGGCTCATTTTAAAGCTCTTGGTGTAAGAAAAATTTTAACCATCTTAATTTTTTTTAAATCAAAAATTTTATTTTTCCCCATAGACTTAACACAGGGATGGCAGACAGTTGAATTTCACATATCAGTAAATGTTAGGTAATTTATTTCTCTAGTATCAAACTTTGCACGATGACCCATGATTTTAATTCTTGATGTGGTAAGAGAATGGTTGAAAATTTCACTGAGAATATTTGAGCAAATTGTTTTAAGTCTTATACTTTCAAGGCGCGAACCACCTTAAATCACATAATCATGTTTAAAAAGTGTATTTTTTATCAACTATATCTGTCAGTATATTTCTACAGTTGATTATCAATGGTACAAACAAGACAGCAACGCCTAGTAACTCATCACCTGAGGCAAGCTTTATCCTTTGGGATTGAAAAATGTGTATTTAAGGTAGTGTGGCGCCTTGGGGAGAGATATTATACTCTGAAATTTTTACAATATTTTTCTAGTCTACTGATTGTGTGGGTTCATTTTAAAGCCTTTGGAGTACATGCAGTCTTCACCATCATTTTTTTGAAAATTGAAAATTGAACTTTTTCCTGCAGAGTTAAAGGAGGGATGGCAGCCATTTTGAATTTCAAGTGTCGGTAAATATGAGGTAATTTGTTTCTCTAATACCTGAAATTTCACAGTAACCCCAGATTTTTACTCTTGATTTTGAAAGAGAATAGTTGAAAGTTTCTTAACAAAAATTTGAACAAAAATTTGCGTCAAAGTTTCAAGGCGTATACAACTTTAACCCTTTGACTGCTGTCATTTTTCCCACCAAAATTTCAATGAAATATTTTACCAATTTCTGTGAACTTTTTTCTAAGTTTTTTCATAATTTTGGACCAAATGGATATCACATTTCATCAGCAACAGTTTTTTATCAAAATTTGGCAAAAATCAGAAAAAAACTGACTGTGGTATATTTTATGAACTTGACAATAATAGACTTAGGTGCTCAAAGGGTTAACATTGCTCAATTTCATGCTATGGTGCTTGACCTGAAGTGCGTACATTCACTCTCTCAATGCTGTGATTGACTTTGACTTGACCTAGATCTCACTGAATCAGGTTCTTTGAAGTTGGCGGATGTTTAATTGTATAAATTGTGTGTGTGCTGCTATGCCATTTTGGCTTGTTCCTCCCCAAGGGGTGACATCACTCTGAACCTAAAAAGGTGAAAGTCAAGTCTCTTCCTCAATTTCATATGAGAACTGACATGCTCTATTTCGCTATTCTGTGTAAAAGTTTAGTCAACATATAGTGATCTTAAACACTGACTTACAATGATTTTATATTAAAGCACTTCTAAGAGTGCAATTTTTGTTCTGAGAGTGAAGTGCTGGCGGCTGTAGTTTTTGGAATTTTAAACAATTATTTAAAGACAGATGTTTGCAGTTCTATTTAATATGTGGATAATAGATGTCCATTTAACTAGTGCTGTATTGTACCACACTTTTGAGATGGTATCGATAGATTCAAAATTGATAAAGAATAAGAGGTGATGGGAATATTGGCGATGCACTACTATGACAAAGCAATCACCAGCAATGTACAGGTAGTGATCACAGTTGTATGTATTGTTATCATTATAAAATCATCTGCCCTGTATTACTCTTATAGATCTTCCGCTATAGCCTGCAACCAGTCTGCCTTCTCACTGAAAATATTTCTCAACGCTTTGAGAAAACTGTGATTTGAAATTTTCATGAGTGACGGAATTTCCCTGAGTACAGAACGCTAGCCGCCACTTTTGATAGTATTTCAACTTTTCCTCTAGAACATGGGAACATTTTCATTTCTTCTTCTGCCTGAAGCATATCTTGCAATGCAAGGCACTAGTCTTGAAAACACAATGCACTGTATACAACGTATGTCAGTTGACAACTCAAGTCAAATCTACACTACAATTCAAACACCGACCACTATGCATATACAAGGCATTTCAACATAATTTCTGGAGAGGGTCAATGAACCATTTTTTTACAAACAGGAAAAAAAATTAAGAGGCATATATCAAAAGTTACGTTCAGTAGAGCTTGACATCAAGGGTATGTTGAATTTACTCTATGGGGACACACTCCATGAAATCATATTGAAATCATCTCATACTATATGGGGTGTTAACAGTATAAGTAGCCTGTTCTCGAAAAGACTGTTTTCCGACTGCTTTTAAAGTTTTCTCTGTCTTACAGTTTTAATTTCCATCATGATTTAGTTTTTTTTATAGTTTTTTTATAGTTTTTTATAGTTTATCAGTCCCCCTTTTTTTCTGTATGTTTTTTGGTGTATGAGCTGGTTCTCGAAATAAATAAATAATAATAAGTAAACAAATAAATAAATAAAAATAAATAATGACTGCCAAGACTGAAGAACACTGGGCCTACACCCCACTACATTACAATCAACACTATCCTAAGGGAGCATTTGGATTTTATTCCTGTAAAAGGCACCCTAGGAAAGCACTGATTAACACCATAAGGAAGACAGGCCCAGTGACCTTAAGGTGTACAGAAAGATCCCCTGCATTTATTACAAGCATCATTGCTATGAGCTTTAATTTGTGTATATCTACAAACCTCTGGAGAGAGCGGGTTCACTCTTTGGTGTAGCTTCTCCGCTAAGTTGTGCTTGAGCTATGTTCAGAGGTGGATTGTCTCCACTCAGTTGATGTTTCAATGTGGCAGTGGCTGTACCATCGCTTGACGTGTTAAGCTGTTGACAGAGAAAAAAGAAAATACGCTAGCTTCAAAAATCACTTCTCGTGACCCATCCTGAAAAACAATCCATTGACAATCAACGTACCTTTGTACAGTCAGTCATAACTTAAAAACTCTGTAAAATATGTATCAGGCGATGAAAACATGATAGAAAGTTGGTTATATACAGTGGTGTATATTCTATACAGAACACGACCAAACGTTTGGAAAGAGATACAAATCAGCCTCAAAGGATATTGCCAGGAAGTGATGACAGTATTTTTGAGAGAAGTGAGCAAACCCTGTTCCTTCCAGCATCAGCCATGACACAACCTATTGTCAAAATGCAATCTCTGTTCTTCCGTCTGGATCAACATCATTTCTCATTCAATCATCGCTTGTCTGTCCGATATTTTTCATTTTAACTTTTATTTCTCACTTAAACTTTTATTTCTCTTTAAGATTGTGGCTTGATGGTGCTGATGGCTACTGTCATCTTCACATCAAGAAATAATTTGCTAAAGCTTGTTGTAACTTTGGGACAGTAGCTGCAACTTTTGATAATTTTTTCAAAGCTTTGGTTTTGAACGCCCAGCACAGTTTCTTGTTCTACTTGCAAAGCACGTTGAGATACACAGTATTCAGCTTGTCAACTCAGCCTGTACATGCATAGATTGAATTGTTATTGTTGACAAGTGAATTCTAGTCCTGGCTTGAATTCAAATGTAAATAACAACAGTGCATTCTACACATATAGACGCTGTTTGGACAAGCTAAATACCGGTATTGGGTGTTTCAATGCACCTTCCGGAGTAGAACAAGAACTTGCAACTGACATACAAAACAAAAATAGCAAAATACTCATCAAAAGTTACAGCTACTGTCCCTTTAAAGTGAAACTTGTGATGTTCTTTCTATTACTTATGTTCTGTTTGCAAAATGTATTTTCTTGTTCTGTTTAATATGATGAATGTCTACTTTTCATTTGTCATTAGAGCCAGTGTGCATGTTAATGTCAATGTTACTGTTGATGTCTGAATTTTGGACTTTACAAAAATTTGTTTGAACTTGTTAATGTTGTTCTGCTGACTGAAACATGTCAAATTGTCAATCATCAGAGCTCTACTCACACTGTATGTATATATATAACATTAATATAAGTTGATGAAATAATTTTTGGTATGTACCATAAATTATCTTATTGAAGCATTCATTGTTATATTTGCAAGCAGGGAGGGAGTTGTGATCTGACAATTTAGTGTGTTTTCAGCGAGCAGAACAACATTGATAGTTGCTCAAATGAAACAAAAATAAAAGAAGTGATTTGAAAAGGTGAGCGACTGTGTCCAATTCAGAGATTTGCTTGCCACCAATCAGAACCTCAGCAGGTGAAAGATACTTGCTAGATTATGAAAAATTCAAAACCATTTGTACAGGAGTGCACATGGCCACTAGCTAGTCTGGCCTTTTTACCGTATCTTTAAATGAATTATGTCCCCTTTTTGGAAAGGGAAGCTCAGAAATCCAGGGATTTGTCAGAAGTGTGTCAATGGTCTGTTGCCACGGTTACAGCTCCACAACGACTCAACAAGACCGAACTACCATATTCATGGGTATCTTGTTTCAACTTCTCCGGCAATCAACCAGAAACTGATTTTCCATAATATGTCATTTCCAGGGGAAAAATTACGACATATAACAACCATGAAGTCATTTGCAAATAATCAAACAACACGCCTCGATATCTTATTCAGAAATTTGCTAGAGAAATATTGATGGTGAAAACGGAGGACGTCGTGACATGATTCTTAAAAAGATGTCACATATCCCCTTTCTTCAAGTGACAGTCCAGCATTTATAACACTATTGAATAACCCACAGACCCTACGGCTGAACAGATTAACAGGAAATCTAAATGATTACGGATACGGTAGACTTGTCAATGCACGACAGACACGAGTTCTGCTGACACACATTGACAGTGTGAAAACTGTCTGGAAAGTGCCATGTGACACACTATCACATTTCTACACTCTATACACCTACATGTGCTTGCTTGAACTTTTTCACCAATATTTTGATGTCCTGCAAGTCAGTGCAACAAATGTTGTTATAGAGAGAGTGTGATGGATCAGAAGCCTGTACAATTCTTTCACAACAGATCAAAATAAATGGTGTACGAGGGGTATGGAAGGTTCATCAAGGTGTCTGGGTGTTTGAAACAGAGTACAACTTTTCTGAAAAGTTTACAGTTTACTTTTGTAGTATTTTTGTGCAGAACTTTTTCTTAAGTGTTCATGGTGAATCAATTTATAGAGACCGACAAATATAAAGTGGTCACTCACATGACATGTAAGTTTACATACAGTCAGAACACACACACACACACACACACATTTTTGCACCTACCCACCCACCTGTCCATCCATCAATACAGAATGCCATTCATGATGCTAACATATACACATACATCTACACACACTGTACACAGAAAGCAAGAAATTCACAGGCAAATTACGCAATTTCTATACCAGGCCCAGAACATTCAAGATACGTGAGGCAGCTCTTCACAGAAGTTGTAATCCCAGTTAGATTTAAAAGGCTGTGTTCACAGACTTGTTGCAGGTCTGTCCGCACACAGTCATGTAATTTCTGGCTGTATCCATCGCCACAGATCTGAAACATGGCTGTACAGACAGACCAAATTCTGGTGTTCTATTTCAAGGCCTGATACAGGGTCTACATACTCGTATGATTACTGGGTGTTGATTGGCTCAACATGCTGACTCAATAATTTCCTTGACATGATACATGTATTGTGAATAATTCTGATTGTGTGTTAGCCATTCATTTAGGAATACCATGGCAAAGTATTTTGTTGAACACACCTTTGAAAAAAAGAAGCGATGAGACGACTATCTGTCAAAGTGATGGGCATGGTGACCAAGGGGGCTGAGAAACATTAATCTGATATCTTATTTGGCCTTACGAGCAGGTCCAAGACACTGCAATGTCTTCATCGCAATGCCTTCAAGAACTCTGTTATACATTTTACATTTTATTAACCTGGAAAGCTGTGTTGTCGATAGAAGATCACTTTCCCTTCACTGTCAATGATTCAAGAAAAACTGTCACGTCAACAGGTGGGCATATTCAATGACTGTTATGCATGGAATAAATGACACAGCTGTTAAACTGTCACCAGGGGGTAACTCAAAGTCACACAAGGTCATATTACTTAACTTCGCACTTTAAATGACAGTCTGTAGTAATTAAGGAAATTAGACAAGCCTAACTCACTGTCCCTATAATTAACAATATGTTGTATTCATCGCTCTGTTTGATTTCATATGACATAGTCACGTTTCGGTTTGTACCCTTAGAGGACTTGAAGGACTGTAAACACAGCATTTCTGCTATAATTGTAATAATTCATACGCCAAGACAATTTCTATATACAAGGTAATTACCGAAGTTGGTGTCTGTTCGGAAGGTGTGTTGCCATGACAGTTCTTGCTTATATAAATATCACTGCCGCGTAATATTGGACATGATCAATTTGGATTACCGGAAAGCGCTATGCATAAGCAGTTACCATTATGGAGAGCGCAAGATTATGTTTGTTTGTTGTGGTCCGAGTAACGTGCCCTTCCCTGAAAACTGGCAGTAATCTTGTTTATTGATCATGCAGTCATATTGGATTTTAAGTGATGGGAAGAATAAATGATGCGTAGTTTATGAAATGCCGGAATGAGTTTTCCGTTGGATGGTGTCCGTGTGAGGCTAGTTTGGATGTCACTGCCCTTTTGCACATTTGTCTAGACGTAAAGTGTGTGTGCATGAGAACACGGCAACTTTACACGCAAATGGAATTCTAATAAGTAGAATGTGAATTTAACATCAACATGCTCAGCTGTGTGTACAGGCCTACCTTTATAACATACGGTATATCTTCAATGTGTGATATTTGCTTTTGAAAAGAATGATCAATTCATGTACACAATACATTGAAATCAAAGGTTGTTATCTTTTTTGTTTTTTAAATAATTGTGCGAACATTTCACAAATGTCACATGGGCTTTGAGTTTGTATCAACAAATTTCCAATTCTCCATCTCAAACACTTCATTCAATACCCACCCATACAAAAACGGTGCTGGCCATTTTCTTGTTGAAACACCTACCCTGTGGAAGTTGACAAACCTTTCATGATACCGTGTGTTTGCCTGAGTACATAGGAAAGGAGGCAACAACAGAGAAGGGGGGGGTAGTGAAATAAGACAGACTTACTTGCTCTTCTCATGTCTGGTAGCAAGTGAAGGTGAGAGCAATTTACGCGGCATTGTCACACGTTGCAGGTGTTTGAAAGCAGCAATATCAGGTGTGTGCGCGGAAACAAAGAACAACGTAAACCACTCACCGATGACAATAAAGGTAAATCTGGAACTGGAGGTGGCGACGATGCATCGCGGACAGCATGACTCCGTACTAGTATTTTAAACTTAGAGTGCGATTGCGACTTCCCATTTGCTTCGTTTTCATCTAGACTACCGCCGTCACGGCTGCCTTCACGACTGCCACCGTCACGACTACCATCGCGACTGCCCTCCCTACAAGGCACGTCTCCATCATCACGTGATTCTTCCAAACGTTTGCTCTTTGATAAAAGTTTCTTTCCTTGAAATCGCGGAGGAGTTTGTTCTTTTCTGTAGTCCTTTCTACTTTCAGATTTGTCTTTGGATTTTTCCCGCCGAAATTCTTGCCTTTCTTTTCTGTGATCTAGCTTATCCTTCTCCCTTCCTTTTTCGAGCCTTTCCTTTTTATCACTGGCAGATGATGGAGATTCCTTCTTCGGTTCCGTCTTTTTCACCTCTGGTTTTGGTTTTTCCTTTTTTGTTGCACTGCTGGTACCTGATTTTTCCATGATTTAGGATCTTCTATGGTGATCGAATCAGAGAATAACTGCAATGGAAAAAAGAGGAGACGCAAGTCAGTGGCGGCCATCTTTGTCCTTCGGGCAATACCCACAATGCATCACTGACCGTTCTGCTACATGGGAATTCAAGTATTGGTATACTAATTAAATATTCATTACAGAATGAAAACTTTGGGAAAAAAGGCTTTCAGAAATACAGTTTATGCTGTATACAAATCTGCTCACCAAAAAAAAAGAAATCAAGATGACATTCATGGCATGTCGTTTTTGAAAAACTACAGGCCAACTGTAGAATGACAGTATCTTTGTCAGAATATGGCGTATCAAAGTTTCAGATGATAGCTACATCTAATGAAATTTATCATCATTACAAAAAAACAGCTTGCAACAGACATTTCAGGCCATTGCAACCAGTTTAATTGGTTCTTCAATATGAAAATGTATACAAGATGTAGAGTCATTGTTATCATAAATTGGTTTGTTCCGTATATGTACTATTAGAACCAACTTACAGTTCTCTTTACGTCACACAAACGACACAAACGACACACCCAGCAACTGCATGTACCACAACTAAAAGTGTCACTTCAAACAATAGCACCTGTTTGTCCATGGCTATTTTGCATTTGTGGCATACATGAATCGACAGTATTGCAAAGTGTGATCTCTTTGGTCACAATCTTGTGGTACCACTGAACATCTTCTCACATTGCTCATCTTAGATATCATCCCTATTCCTGACACAACACCTGTATTTCTAACACAAGGTATCTGCTACGACTACATGGTGAAGATCAAATAACTTACACACAGTCTTAAGTCTGTCATTAGTGAAGTACCTACCATTAAGGTATTTCAGCCCTTATAAGTGAAAGACTTAAATCATTAAACATATTTCAATCATTCTATTTCAAAATCAAGAATAATGTCGGTACCAGAGAAACAAATTACACGATATTTACCGATATTTGAAATTCAGTATCGCTGCTATCCCTGCATTGTCTCGATGGGAAAAAATATGATTCTTACTTTTCAAAAAACTAAGCCGTTGAAAACTTTTTGTTTTTCATAACCTTCAAAATGAGCTCCCATAAGTGGTATGCTGAAAGAATATTGTAAAAGTTTGAGAGTCTGAATATCTGTCCCCGACGTGCATTCTACCTTAGCTATCACGCTTGAGTTCTTTGAAATCAAACCACAGCCATTGGGCACCAACCTTCAACCCCTGCACTGCCATGGTTTGGCCCAAACCAATTGTTACCAATGGTGACTATGGACCAATTCACAGGGAATTGGGGGTGAACGGGTGAAAAGTTCAGGTAAATGCTGAATACATTTGTGGTATACCAGAGTCCCTAAAAATCTGTGGTGGCAATAGGGTTAAAATAAAATTTGCATATACTACCACTCAACGTGTGCTTGCCAATTTGCCACATCCAAAGCGCCACACAAACCTAACAAGGTGGCATACATTTAATAAGCCCAGCACACCTTTTATACAAACTGTACACATCAGGAAGTCATTGACATTTCCACAAACGTCATCATTATGCATGAAATGATGGGAAACTAGAACAAGTTACACCATTGATCCGGACAGAGCTCATCAGAGTGGGGAAGACAAGTGCTCACATAAAAATGTTTCATTCAACGCCTCCAAAGATCTTTTCATCAATGACAATTGATGAATAAAACAAGCTCATTATCATTTCGTTTCCTGTTTCGATAATCAATTACAATTGCCCAAGAATCCATATCGGAAGTTTCCCTTTAAAATGTCAAATAGTCCATTGTGTTCCAGACACGATGAAATCCAGTGTACGCCCACCACAGGCTTCTGATGTTGCATCACACAAGTGCGTACAGGTTTCACGGTTCCTCCGGATGACTTCATTCTGGTTTGTACAAGAGATGATGAAATTTGCATATTGTTGATCACAAATAAATGTCTTCTGTTACTGGACAAACAGAACTGATCACCATAACAGTGTGCAGAGAATCAATGTGTGTGTGTGTGTGTGAGTGTGCGTGCGCATGACCACATCTGTGAGTACTATGATATGAAGCTATGTGTGATCCACTGTGGCAATATGTGAAGGATGTATTCAGTACATCAACACAATAGTATTTCTTTCTGTCATGCTATGGATGTTTTATGTCAAAGTTGCTCTCGCATTGAAGAAAATGTCAGCTGAAAGCATATCTACAGATCACTGAAAAATGCACCATACATTTCTATCCAAATGGTCATTCAACCCTCCACAGAGCAGCAATGGCTGTCACTGGCTCCCCCTACACACATGAAAATAAACATCAAATAACTGTTGGGACACCATGTGACCTGGTAAGGTTGAGCTGACCACTGAAGAGACAATATGCCACAATGTGGCTGGTGAAATGCAAAGTGCATGTAAACAGTTGTCAATGCCTAGGAGTACAAGCTGTTTGATGATATACGGTATATTGTGCACACAGTGGGTGTGAATGTACAATTTTTATGTAAAACCTTTCTAAGGATTTTGTCATGCCATAAGAAAAACACAGAACAAAGCCTGACTGCTTTACATTTTGGCATTTCTCACATTTTTTTTGCTGCATTCAGTGAGTGATACACCTGTGTGAAAACTCTCAACACTGCTACCATGGCAACAGATGTTCCTGAAAAACCATTTCATTTCTGCTGAGATGCACAAATGTTGTTTTCTCAGGCAGTGAACCCATCTCGTAAAGAATTCTCCAGAGCAGCGACCACACAGCAGTGATGGAATCCAACACCATCACAGCTAACTGACAGCGTAGCTGACACAACAAAGATATCAAAACGCTAGCCATAAACAAACCAAAAACACTATGAAGCTTTTACAATACTGAAGTAGTCTGCACAGCTAGCCATTAAGTGTTTGCATAATTCTTTACTTGTCAAACACACTCATCTACTTGTATTTTCTGAATTTACAAAATTTATGCACTTTTCATATTTCGCTCATTAATACACAATTTATGTTATTTCCTGAATTAATTTCTAAATATTGGCAACTGTCAGATAATATTTTTCTTGGTATTTCTGTTCCATGTATCGGACATGTTTTCTTGCTTGCTTCCAATAGTATGCTGTAGTGTCACCTACAATTCTTGCCACTGCAAACAGCTTTTGACTTGTGTTGATGGGGCAAACTACAGGAAATGCATTGTGGGTAAAAAGTTGATTTCTCATCAAAGCAAGATTTTGAGATAGTGATCTTATGAGTACTTTTTGCACAAATGGCAATTATTTTCGTGGCAGAAAATTCTATTTGTTGGTGAAACTAGACAAACTCATTCACCTTTTCATCTTTTTAAGCATTTCTAGCATGAAAGTCACTTATGACCTAAAACTTTACTTTTGTTTCTGTAGTTTGATGCGTTTCACCTGTAAAAATCTGCCATATTGAAAATACTGTCTACCACTTGAAAATTTTATGACTTGCTTAGTTGGCACAATAGTATTAGGGTATGGAAAATCAAACACATTGATGCATATATACTAGATGCCTGTAGACAAATCTCAGTTTTTTTATATCTACAAAGTACATCGCATGGTGCTTTGATGAAAATTTGAGCAAGATCGTGGCACAACTCAAAATGTTACATTACACCAGATATTACAGGTCATCTCCTAGGAAGTAACAAATGAATAAATAATAAATAAATATTGTACCTTACTTAATATCCAATCACAGCAGAGATGGGCCAAAGGTCAGAGGTCAAAGATCACAGGTCAGGTCATGGATGGTTGAGGTCATCTTGGTTACAGTCAGCTGATGCAGAAGTTTACCCAGAAATAAGTCTCCCTGGAAATTTACTAATTTCTACCATTCTGCAATGAAACGGAGAAAAAAACATAAATGAAATAATCATTCAATTTATTTTAATCATAGTGTCCTCTTCCGATTACAAGTCGCCATTCATATCCTTCATTACCTAGCTAGTATTTGAAAAGATTTATTTCCTATTATCCCTTGCAAAACTTCTAATCTTCTCGGAGTGATGTGAGTAAATAGAATATGATACACCCAAGCAAGCTTAAATGTTAAAAGCATTGAAAGTTGTCGTCCAAACGATAGCCTGTACTTCCTTCTTTCACGGTGATTTAATTCATGGAATGCTGTTCAAATTTGACACTAAATTATTTCATTAGGTTAGTGGCACTGTGTCAATTGTGCTGTAATTACCAACAAGTCATTTGCTATAACATTTATCTGATTATCTTTAACCCTTTCACCCCCAGTTCCCTGTATACAGGTCCAACTTTACCATAGAAAACAATGGATTTGGGACAAACCATGGTGGTGAAAGGGTTCAAGTAGGTAGCCTGAAGAAAGAAAGCGCATCGCAAAAACACTTTTTTAATGCGCTTCATCTTTATAACCCTTATCCTGACAAGTTCACAGGCCCATCATCGGGTCAAGTTGGTTAAAATCAGTGAGTCAGTTAGTCAAAATGTTTCCCGTATGTTGCATTTTAACAAAGACCTGAACATTTGACAGCCCCTGAACACCTTAGAGACTGTAAATTTGATTTTTAGTGGCCAACCTGCTGTAAGATACCATGCCAAGTATGTGAAAATACATTGAAATTTGGCTAAATATCGCTCTGCTTGCCCACTGGGTAACAACATACAGTATATGTACCAGATGATGCAAATGTTGAAATTGGTTACAAAAAAGCCATAGATCTATTATTTGTAAAATGAAAATTACTTTTATAAGTAACAAATACACTATGGAAGTGTAAACTTGTCGCTTAAACAAAAATTTGAGAAAAAAAAACGTCAAGGTGCCTTTGCAAGTTGAGAATCTTGAACAGATCTAATTATTGAAACAATTATTTCACATCAGCGATGGTATGGAAGCATGACGCCAGCTCCATTACCTGACGCAATTGTTAATGGACTTGCTTCACCCGTGACATTTTCCTCAACAAGGTTCGCAAAATGTCAACACGGACGCAAAAAAAACCACTGAGTGTGTTAATTCCAAAGAAATCACGCTAATCTGTTTTCCACAAGACCTGATTACACGCTTAAATGCCAACTTTGATAGTGAACTTCTCTTCTCTTTGATTTTGAACCTGATATTTTGTTGGTAGATTGGTTTCACATATCTGTCTTGTCACACATTGTAATCTGAGTTCTTCTCATGCTTTTTAACAAGCATACGCTACTGCTGCAAGTGACCAGTCAATCTGGACAGTTTCCTGATACTTTTGTTTCCTCAGAGCTTTCGGTAAAATCAGTTTTTTTTTCGAGGTTAAATTGAACCAACTAATCCTGAAAATATGTATTTTAAAAATACTAGGCTATAACATGTCGAGAAATTGTTGGACACAATTTTTTGAAGAATATGCAGTATTAATTATCTTAAATTTCATTATTTTAAACGTTCTTTATAAACTTTCATATTTGTAAAAATATTCACAACCTCACGAGTATTTCTTTTCCGAATGATATCCCAGAATGCATTGTTTGAGGAAGATTTCTTGTAGTACTTGTACCGATTTTTGCTTAAAATCGTACGACTTTGTTTGTAACTTAATTAGAATGGCGATGAATTTATGAATTTCCAATTTGAAATATCATCTTGTTTTTTCTATTTTTCTATTGCCTTTTGTGATCAATACATTTTGGTGTAATTATTCTCTGGCAAGAATTTGTAGTACACGTTTAGATGAATTAAATTTGTAAACATATCAATACATGTATTCAGTCAAATGCTTGACACTGAACAGGTAACTTATCAGATAACACAGAATGTGGGAAAATGTTTTGATTTGCTAAAAGATTTTGAACACTTTCAACTTAAGTCAGTCTACACAGTGTGACCTTTCACCCCTAGGACGAAGAAGATAATTGCAGAGTACAAAGAAATAACTGTGTCAGTATAGCTGATGTAACCGACCCAGTTATCATTGGAATCCTGGATTGCAATACTTCATTGTAATTGTGTAATTATTATCTGAACACTCCTTTCACTAACGAGAGTATGTACTTTATTCTGTGTTGCAATAACAATATAAGCGCCAGAAACAGTTCCCCGAGGGTGGCAATTCTTTTGTGGGAAATCTGGAGAGCGCTGAAAACAGTTCAGTTGACCCCATCACCATGGAGATAATTACTCGTCTCCTTTTGTGAGGATGCGTGCGCGACCCTTGAAAATCAAATTTTGCTGTTTGCTGATTGAAACGGCATGCTTTCAATAAACGCATGTATGTCACTTGAGAAAGGGTCAAATATTGATTGATGTTCTGAGCGGTTACCTGTACAGTAACTACCGATCAAAGGCAGCCATGGCCACAACCCTTGATAAAATTCTCACTACCCTTGGTTCTTGAACAAACACTACGACACTTTCTTCTTTTTCCCACAGTATATTGTAATACAGAGGATAAGTGTCGCACATATACCCTATTGCATACACTTTGCATTATTGATATTGACAGATACATTTAGTCCCAACTATAATGCACATATCCACAATAACAACAGACACAATACTCGTACACAGGCTGTCCTCTCAAGTTGAAGACTATGCACTTCTGATATACAGAAGAACAAATAAAGTATATTTTAAAAGTAAACAAAATTTATGGAAAAATTGTAGTTATCGTCTCTTCAGAATAGACTAAATTCACTATTGTTACCCTGTGGACAGAATTTACCACTTTTGGAAGTGCATATGACCTCTGGGGATGACCTAGAATATGAAAATTGACCTTGTTAAAGGTTTTGTCCATCAATATTAAAATTGATAAACTGCATTCAATAACACATTTTTTTTAAGAAAAGTACATCGGGGAAGGGAAATCCGTTTGCATTTTCCGTAAGTCATAACATATATGCTGTAAATTTCTACACCGACATTGAGTTATGTTGCTGTCATACAGTGGAACCAAGAAAATCAGATGTTGACAAAAATTATTGTTTACTTTTCATTCGCTGGAGAACTACACCTGAGCTTGTATTACGTATCTGCTTTGATTAAGTTACTGGACGGTACCGACATCATTTTTTCAAAACGTCCCTGTGACCTACATTATATAATTGGAAAGCAGAGCAACAATCAAGTTTGTTCAGCTGTGTCACCATGGAAACAGGGTGATATCATAACGTAACACTAAAGAGCCTTTCTGTGATTGTACAGATTCCGCTGTGCTAACACCCAATCAGAATCTATTTTCAATGCGGCGTGTCACAGAGTCTGGAAAAGCTGGCACAGAGTCAGCTTGCCCATCTCAGGAGGTGCTGTGACCTGCTTGTAATCAATACACAAAAACACACTGAGAGGGAACTAGGTTTCTGGAACGGAACGGAATGAAGAAAAAAATGCATCCACATATATATCTGCTATCCCAGAGGCAGTTTAATATGAAGTAAATATCAGAATACACATTAGAAGTAAATACCAGAAAATACCAGCTTTTTGTTTACTTATGCTTGAAATCTTTGACAGAGAGCAATTTTGGAATATAACGGGACCCGCTTGTATACTTTCTTTGCCATGAATACAAAAAAAAATTTACTTCTTCATTTCTCAAAATCAATCATTCAATATGAAATCAGTGTTGTATGATTGTTATGTCTACTTCAGATATATATACTTATGTTTTTCTTGGGTCTACCAGCCTTCACAATATTCCAATTTATAGAAACAGCAATTTCTGAAATTCACACACTGTAAATGATCAAATCTATTCTTTTACAGACAAAAGTCAAATTTCTAGTGTTAATAATGCTGCATGAAATCAGATAGGCTCACTTGAAATGCTACCATCTGCAGGAAGCTGTTGAGTGACCTGGAATGACCTTTGCCTGGTTTGACCTTGTTTGACCTGGCAACTGTGAAAGGCTGCCCAATCCAGCTGCTTGCCAACCAAAGCATTGATTGAAAGCTACCGGCTGTTGCCGGTGTGAAGTTCGTAAAAAAAATTGAAAGTCCAAACCACAGAGATAGAGCGCAGGTGGAAATGACACTTTAAAACCTAGAGTGGCAGGCAGTATCTGTGTTACACTTACAGAAGCTACAACTGTGTGAAACAACCTAAGAGAATGACACAGGAGCTAAAATACTGTACAGTGTCACAAGTTCTCGACAAAGGGTTACAGCAGCAATTAACTTGTTAACACACCCCCTCTTCAAGCACCCCCCCCCCAAATTATCTGTTCACCCTGTGAACAGGTCCACACTCATCATAGATAACAATGGATTTGGGTTAAACCATGATGGTGAAAGGGTTAAAATGTGGCAGACACTGAAATAATGGTTATTAAATTCATTGCACTGATTCACAGACCTCAAAAGTCACTCAGAATATCAGGCTACAAGTTTAAAGGACCAGCTCTAAGTTATGATGATTTTTTTTCACTATTTTTGTTTTATATGTCAACTGTAAGTTCTCGTTCTACTCACGTGTTGAAGCACGAAGTATTTAGCTAAGTAACACAGTGTGTATACATGTAAAGTGCGCTGTTATTGTTTACATGTGAATCTTAGTCGAACTAAATTCCCTTGTCAACAATAACAATGCAGTCTGTACATATACAGGCTAAGTTGACAAGCTGTGTATTTCAACATGCTTTGGGGAGTAGAACAAGAAACTGTAGTAAACATTAGAAAAAAGTTGTGAAAATAACACCTAATGTTACAGCTTCTGTCCTCAAAGACCTCCAAGGTT